>BLKR01000948.1:26897-371397 GCA_011170035.1 Teleogryllus occipitalis | reverse complement strand
AGAAAGTAAAAATCAATAAAAACATTTAATCCTTTTTCCACCCCCATTTCCGTCTTCCTAAAGGCCTAATAAAATAGCCTGTCCAACATAAAATGTATTAACCCCTATGTTATTTTTCCTAGTTTACCAATCCCTGTCTCAGTACAGGGGAGTGGAGGCAAAACTAGGAGAAGAAAAATCCCACACCACTAACACCTGGGTGTAGAGTCCCAACTGGGACTGGGAGTCGCCAACAATGAACTTCTCGGAAACACATCTCAAATATCCATAGTTGAATATTATAACAAGAAAATATCAAATTTTTTAATAAATGTTCCTTCAAAATTCCGGTATTTTCTGTTTTTCTTTCATGTTATATTTAAATACTATTATTAAGAGAGAAAACCTCATTGAGATAATTTCAATTAAATCAATGCAACTCGAAGAGCAAACGCTCGTGCGATTTGAAGAATAACCGCGTTTTTTGTGTACTCAGAATTTGTCTTGTATATGAGTTAGGGCAAGGGGATACCAAAATTTAAGAAAATGTTCACAGAATACATTTCTCCCTACTGTACATTACACACAATTTTTAACTGTTTTTGACATTAAATGAAAAATACAGCGTCGTAATAGCGCCTTGTCCGTCCCGACAATCATCAGAATTCAAAAGAAATTCAGAATGACAGCTCGTCAAACGAAGCGGGGAAATTCAAATTTGCTATTTCAAAAATTGTAAAATTATCTAAAGTACTTATAGTTTTAAACAATTGTATGTGATCTTTATTAAAGGACTGATTATTTGAAAGGAATATTTGAAGATCTGTTTTTGATGAACACATTTCATTAAGGAAAAACTATCTTCAATACTTAAGTTGTAGGAAAACGGCGAAAAAAAAATGTTTTCTTGCATTTTTGGAAAAATTCATTATATGAACGAAAATCATCTCCGCCATCGTCTTATAGCGTCCATTACGCTATCCGGCAATAAAATTTAACCAGAAAAGTTCATGCCATTTTTAAATTTTTGAAAATGTTTCAGGGGCTTTTAGTAGAGTACCATCCAAAAATAAAATATTGATTTGAAATTCAGGAGGGCTCGACATCAGCCATATCGCTTGCGGAATATCAACTTTGGAGAAAATTTCCTGAACAGTTAGACGCTAGCATTGTTTACAGAAGAAAATACGTTTTACAATTAATCGTTTGTTTTTTGTATTTACTACCCACCAAACCTGGCTTCTGGCTACACCACATGCTAGAGAGATTTTATTCTATATTTATCAACTGAATTTATCCACTTTTTTTGACACCAGGGCCCGGAAATTACAGTTTTTTTGTGTCGAAAATTAGCCGATTTCCTCCGTATAATTACACAACTTTTTACTTTCTCGTATACGCACATACATACGGAGTAATATACGTAGTATAGAGAAAGTTATGTAATGCTCCGCGAAAAAAAAACGGCGAATTTTCGGCAGAAAAAATGTATTGCCGGGCCCTGAAAACAAAGGAGTGGATAAATCCAGTTACTAAATTAAGAGAAAAAATCTCTAACACGTGATGTAACCATAATTCCTGTTTTGTGGGTCTTTGATGCCAAAACACCAATTGAAAGCAAAACGTCAGTCTGTCTGCGTCTGTCCGTCTCTCCGTCCATCTGTGAACACTACTAGCGCCTAAACAGATCGTACGATCTTTTCCAAATTGAAGAATCCCTTGTCGATGTGATTCTAGTTGAAACTTTGAGATTTTAAAAATCATTCTTTAAAATTTAAGGGTACATTACACGAAGCCGTCGGTCATTTTCAAAAGTTTCTCAAAAACGACCCCAAATTTTTTTCTTTAAATTTCTTCTAAGAATACAGTAAACTAACTCTGAATTTTCGAAAATTGGAAAAGTTTGAATTTTTTCGGCGTTTTCCTACAACTCTAAAATTGAACACAGATTTTTCTTTCAAATGAAATTTGTTGTCCATAAATAATTCTTTAATTTCATAAATAAGGTCATATAATTTTTTTTGAAAATTACAGACAGACAGACGAACAGACACAAGAACAGACACATCAACAGACACACGAACGTACAGGCTTTTCGTCGTCGTTCGATTTTTCTGTATCAACGACCCACAAAACATTGGTTTCGGGCAACACGAGTTAAAGGATTTTTTTCTACATTTCACAACATTAGTTAACCCTTTTTACGTTACCAGGACCCGGCATTAACAGTTTCCCCATTGATTCTAACAATAATATTCGAATGTTGTTGAAATAATGCCTTTATTATGATTTTCCTATAGATTTGTTAAGAATACCAAGTAAAGAACAGAAGATTCCTTTCTTATTGTATTTCATTTCATATTGTTAATAAATCTCTTTTTAATATTTACTGATTATTTCACCTTTGGAATTGATTGAAAATTTTCGTTGAATAGAAACAATGAAAAACAATTTTTTCTTACTTTCTGCTAATTATGTGGTAAGAAGAAGAAGTATTGTAATCATGCGCCGGGGGACGGGGATTTTTCGACAAAAACCTCTAAATTCCGATCACTGGCCACGACAAAAGTAGACAAATTTTATTCTTGTATATAGTGCATTACGTCAATACGTTTGTAGACAGAATCCATGTTTTGTGGGTCCTTGTTACTAAAAAATCTATTTACGACAAAACGTCTGTTTGTCCGCCTGTAGTTAACACAAGCATCTAAACGCCTCACGTTCTTTTTTAGTCAAATCTGTGATACATGACAGTTTAAAATCATCTTTGTGAGAGACAAAAGATATAAGAGTTTCTGTGGTATAGCAGGTAAGCGCACTGTTGGAGAAGCTTAGGCACGTAAGATCGAACCTCATCCACGGCGAATAATTTTTGCGGGTAGAAACAATTTTGCGGTTAATTGTATAGTTATAATCATTCGTATCCATTATAAATATCACATAAAGCATGTGTTTTGAGGCGCCACTACTTATTTTAGTGTGTTAATGTCTTTAAGAATCACGTATAAATATGCCCCTATTGCGATTCTGGCTTCAGAACGTCTGCAAGCGCCCGTGTTGAGCTCTAGCGTTATCGCAACTTTCATCTGTGACGTAATTGAACCTTGGACATAGTCGCCGAAAGATAAGACCGGCAACGACTTCCACAGAGGGTTCTAAAGACCACGGCTTCTGGTTGAAAATATTTCTAAGTAAAATGAGCTATGTAGTTGCGTGGGTTGTAATCGTTTGGGTTCTTATTGCGAATTTGATACCTTTGACACATGTAGAACATTCCTCTAATAAAAAATCTAAGTGCAATGAATATCACGTAACTATTCTTTTCGTAATAAGTGTGCTTGGACAGCTTGTTGAGAAATATCTGTAATAGCACAGTGCGGTCGAGCCAGACCTACGGACTACAGGGGTCCGAGTTCAAATCCCAGTAACGCTGGAATATTTTTACCTCCACGTGTAAAGAGAGTTACGTAATGCTGTAGGAGGAAGTGTCGAAATTTTTACAGAAAACACGTTTTGTAAGTAGCTAGTTCGAAAAAAGTGGATTGTTGGTATTGTTCGTTTATTTTCTATACACAAGGCTGTCAAAACGCTTGTTTTTTGAACCCGAAAAAGGGATTTTCCAAAAATCCTCTTTGTGAATCCGTCTTCGTGTGAGTAATTCTAGAGCTTAAAGTAAACACGATTTTCACCAAAATGGATATTCCTTGAACGATCTGGCTAATATTACGAATCTTCGAAGTTGAAACGAATCTTTTAATTTTGAAGGTACTTTACACCAAACCCCATCATATTTACATAATTTCCTCAAAAAGAGCTCCAATTTATCTGTAAATCTATTCCTCGAAGCACAAGATGTTTAAAAGTGGCGTACGTTCAATTTTGGGCGAACGATCTGAATTTTCGAAAATTGCGAACAAATACCTATTAACATTGTCGAAAACAAATATTAACGCTAGAGATTTTTGTTTCATGAAATCTCTTTTTAAAAAGAGATATTAAATTAATGTAAATTAAACACTTCACTCTTTCCTAGTAATGATCCACTCATCACTAGTAATGATTGCTGCTATTGGGTCTAACCGCTTCCTTATTCTTTGGAGGGCTACAGTTTTTTTAAATTTTTTTCCAACAGCATTATCTCAAAAGTACTGGATGAGAACAGTTGATATCTGGAGTTGAAGGATGGTGTTAGCTCCTATTGTAGGCCTGGTTCCTTGTGATTCCAGTGAAAAATCAGTAACTGCACTGAAACAGCAGAAGCTTCCGCCAATTGATAATCATAAGTGAATCACCATGTACTGGGTAGGGAGGAGAACGAGGAAATCTATATGAATTGTCGCCTGGTCTTTTTTTCTCAGATAAACACTTGGATAGTTTATCAACATCAAATCGGAATTTTAGCGCCTTTGATGTAATATTAAACATAAAAAATCCCTTCCAGTTGTCTGCGTGTTAATTTTTAGTGTATCAAAATAGCCCCGACACCCGTATTGTATTACATTAGCCTCTTAAGTTGTATCATATTAGCCCCACAAATTTGCGGCTGTATATATCATGACACGATTAATATTATTGCATTATTTTAACGCAGAAAAGAATATTAATTCTTTCTTAATGATAACCTATTTTCAAAAATATCGTGTCATAAAAAATAACGAAGTAACATCAAAAGATTTATATCACGGTGGTAAAGTTTTTGACTGGAAAAATTAAGCATTTTAGTTTTGATTTTTTCCCTCCCAAATGTTGTTACATTCTAAGTGTTTGCTATGGTCATTATAATAGAATATATTTCCTATCATTTGTCATTTTCTTGTTAATTTTGGACATAAATAAATAACAACTCTTAAAGTGTAATACATTAACCCCAATTTTCTACTGTATAATATTAGCCCCGACTGATCTTTATAACATTGTCGAAAAACAATCTGAACGCTAGAGATTTTTGTTTAATGAAATTTCTTTTTAAAAATAGATCTTGTATTAAGATAAATTGAACACCCTGTTTTTTTTTAAAAAACTGCAAATGCTTCACTTTCTTTTCCCATCGTAAAGGAGGTAGTCTTGTCGTGTACCAGGTGGTGAGGGGGAACCGTGTCAGGTGAGTTAACTTGAAAGACCCGAGTTCGAATCCCGACGAGTAGAAAATATTTTCTGCTGCAGTAGGTCTTTTTTTGTTGTTTCTTTTTTGCAGGTTCACATAGTCCGTATTGAATATTGCATAGCAATTACGAATAATACGTGAAAATATATGCTGTTAAGGCAACACTTGTTTTGAACATAAAACACTTTCTAAATAGTATGTATAGTAAGATAAACTTTATTTAGGTGAGTAAACTGAGACCATTCACTTTGATTCTCTAAATTAAAACTTGACGTAACTGAGAACAGTGTCGTCATAAGAGTTATTATGATACATATATCCTTTATTTTTAAAATCTTAGGCCCCGAAACGCGCCTCAAATTAATTATTAATATAATAGCAATAGCTACTTATATATAATATAATTTCATAATTATTTCCAAAGAACCGGAACGCCGTTCCGTCGCGTACCAACAGAAATCAAGCTTTTTATATACAAGATATTCGGGGAAGAAATGTCGAATCTTCGAAAAATAGCTGTTAGGACAATTTTAAGCTTATTTTGTCTAATAAACTACACGGATATTCCAAATGGCTAAGCCGCAATAAACATTCAAAAGTTGGTTTGGATATATGTTTTCTAGGCAACTATTTACGTTGTAGAAGCATATAAACACTTCATTAATATCTAAATGGTTTATGATTAACAAAATAAATGAATACATTTGATCAGAAAGAAAAATTAACCTAGAAATAAAAAAGCACCCAATTTTCACAGTTCGACTGCTTTTTTATTTCTCGGTTCATTTTTTTCTGAACTAATATATTAATTTATATTGTTAATAATAAACCTGTTACATGTTTCTGGTCTGTTTACATGATTCTAGAATGCAAAGTTTTGCGTAGAATTCATATTTTCAAACCAAAATTTGCGTGTTTATTGCAGCTCAGCCATTCAAAATATCTATGTAGTTTATTAGACAAAGTATGATTAAAATTGTTTAAACAGCTATTTTCAAACTTTCGACGTTTCGTTCCCCGATACTCTGTATATCCATGCTTCTTTAAAACCAAAAACAATAATTTGCGTACTGAAAACTAATTAATTAAACCCATGGCAGTATAATTGTTAACATAAGTACTGTCACACATCTTTCGCAGGATAAGGAGTAAAATTTAAAGAAAAATTATAGTTCACATGAATTTTGACAAATTGCGTCTTACTTTCTATGATATTCAAATGGTAACATTATATTACAATATTCAATTGGTTAACAATTTCGGCTAAAGAGTCTTGTTTGATAATTCTCCAATTTCGTATTGTAATAAGATATCTTATGATACTCATGTCGTAAATAACTATTTGACAACTATTATGTTTAGTGTATGTGTCTAGCAGGTTTTGCATTATTCTGAGCAACTGGATCATACGAATCACGTTTACTACGTTATTCACACAGGAGCACATGAATCTCAAAAAAGTATTTAATAATATAATCCTTGCTGATGAATCAACGTTTTATTGATGATTTTAATTTTGAAAATTTTCATTAGTTTGGATGTTTAAATATAGGTATCACATGTAATTACATGTCTGTTAAACACGATAGCATTATATGAAGCAAGAAACATTGTTTTTCGTTTGATCATTCAACTTCATCAATCACTCAAAATTACTTTAATTTTCTCTGCTTATCAGTTTTTTAATCTCAGATCTTCGATGAAGACATGAATCAAATAACATCGTAGATATTTGAGTGTTTTAAAAATAATAACGTGAATAAATGCTTATATTTATTGATTTGGTTTTATAATAACCTGTAAAAACATGGGTTTTGTGTTGGTGTTGGGGATGTTGAAAACATTCAAATAGTAAAGGCAATGTTAAGCTGGTGATCTTTAACATTGTTTATTTGATATTTTTCTTAGGGATAGTTTATAATGGTTAAACGTTTTCAAAGAGTGCACATTAGATACCTCGAATAGCCCGTTTCCGTTTAATAAACCGCTACGTTCTCGCTGTACAGATGGTCGTGCAAAATTCAAGGTTTTGATAGATTCGTAGAATGGTGGCCAACAAACCACCTTCGAACTCTGACGATACTGAAATGTAGTCTGTGTTGGGAAGGTCATATCACTTGACCACCAAGTTCGTTCTATGTATTTTCACTGGGAAATGCTAGTGCATTGATATTTACTAAACTGTAAACAAACGCTAAATCTCTTTGAATTGTTATAACATCTGTTTTGCTTTCTTTTAGTAATATCAACTCGTTTTACCAAATACGTGAGTTTGTTATATTTTTACACGCTACAATTATTAATTTTACAAGTATTTATTTTCAAGCATTTAGGAATTCATGAAATTTCATTGAAACGTTCGCCAATCTAAAAACCTTTTAAATGTATATTAAATATATTAATGTTTAAAAATATGTATTAACAATGCGTAGATTTAGCACATAAAGCTCTGATTTGAATATTATACAATGAAATCATCATGCAAAATGTGCAGTTTTAGAAAGGAATGATAAATTGAATTGAAAGTATTAACTTAAAGTTTATATACGTTTATTTAGAAATTTCTATACTTGTGTAAATATTGTGATGTGTGATTCTACTCATGTGATCTTTCAAAACACAAAATTGAATATTTCTGTATTTGAAAACCTTAACACTACCTTCATCCAATCCAGTGCAGTTTATAGCAAACAGCTAAGCAATATGTTTCCCTATTTTTTAATGGTAATGGTTAAACAAGAGGAACAAATAGTTTCTGACTCTCGGTGTTAACAGGGGACTTAAAAAAATTAATAATACAGTTATTCGGTTGCTCAACACCCCTTTGATAGAAAAACAGAAACAATTGTTTGGGCGTAATGCACCTTGAAAAATATTTTTTATAATCAATTTCTTTCCTATTTGATAAATATATCGACTTGCAAATTGTAGGACTTAAAAGAGAATATAAAAACCAAATAAAAGTTATGCTCATACTCGCCGTAAAAATACGAATTTATCATAATTAAATTGGCCACAGAATTTGTTTACAAGCAAGTGCATTTTAAGCATATGTGGCAGGCAAAAGCGCGGCATTGGAGAACTGTTTTTTCAGTAGGCCCATCCCACGCTATTCTGCTAGCGCGAATGAATTAAGCGCAAACAAATGGGGTCTACTAAGATGTTAATTTCTTATAAACAATTACATATATCTCGAGAACGAGATATAATAGCACCGAACGGATTCCGGAATTTTGCATCACATTTAAACGCCATTCAGATTAGACAATAAAAAATTTGCAACAATTGCAAATTTATAAACAATTTCCAAATTTTGCAAATCTAAAGTGGGGAGAGTCTCCCGATGTCCCAGAACCAAAAACAGCGAATTAACAATTTTGCAACAATTTATAATTTTATAAACAAATTCGAAATATGCGTTAGAACGGCCGGGAAGGCTCCGCAAATTGTGCCTGAAATGAATATCTCAAAATAGAAGTTTGTCAGGAGTTACAAATCGATTACTAAAAGTTAGAATAATTGTTGCTAAAATGATAAATATTTACTGGTCTATAGACAATCATTCTGGACGGAAAACCCCGCTTAGAAATATTTTTTTCGTCGTGGCGTACGCGCAGGCAAACTACCTCCTTCGGCAGGGAAATATGACGATATTTCCGTCTCGTACGTAAACGAACTAGCCCCCTCCCCCTGAGACAGCGTTCTTTCTGCCCCTTGGGATGTTGCACCAATCACAGACAACTGTGGTTCTACCTGCTAGCGATTGGTCAACGCGTCCCTCCCCCTGCCCTCCCCCAGGCCGAGGGGTGTCCAAGTTTGTCGGCGCGGTGTGGAAGATAGAATTTTGAACGACATTTTTTCTGAGGGAGAGGGTACATAGTGTTTCAGAAACGGGGTGTGAGGGGAAGGGGGTGGGGGAAGTTTTCTGCCCTAGTTGCATCGTCTGATAGACGAGGCCTTTGTAATCTAGGGATAAGGAGGTTTGAATTGGTCTTTTGGAAAACTTGATTTAATGCGGGGTATGTCGTTTATACCTAAGGTAAACATTGTAGAGTAGGGAGACTTCGGAAAGTTGTTGAAATTGTTTGGCAGATATTTTACCGCCTTCTTGAATTCTGATACAACTAATTCTCGTCGAATTCGTTGATTGGGGATGGACCATTGTGTATTGAGTGTTGATCTGAGATATTTGTTTTGGTCTGTCATTTACTTTTGTTAGCGTCTGTCTCAGTGTCAGATGTAGAGAAAAATGAATATAATACTTCAGAGGCATTCAGAGCTCTTATACGACCATATCTGTTTTAATAAAGTAATAACTATCTATTTTAATAAAAAGCCTTCACCGGTCTGTCTTTATTGGTTAATCCTAGAGCGACACCGAAAGCACCTGCATGTTAGGAAGGAATTTTTATCTCACTAAAATGGCGGATACGAGCCGAAACGTAGCTCTGGTATTAGTCCTGCTGAAATTACTATTTAATACGAAAATTGAGTCAATGATAGTACTCGCAACTAGAGGGAGTAATAAAATATCATAATAGTACCTAATGATAATATCGGCAACGTAATAAGACGACAGAACCGGTGAACATCCTAATGCTTCCTACCGTCTAATTAGGGAAGAAGTGGAGTGGTGGGAGACAGTCGCTCAAGTCCTCCCTCTCGAAAACTTCGCGGCCTTGAGCGCGTTTTACACACACGAACTGGCCGTATCAATTTCTTCGTTAATGAACTATCGATCAAGACGACGCCGTCTGGCGAAAGAACACAAAAAGGCGGCGTCCAATTATCAGAACTCAACGTCCATTACCCCCGGCCGAATCCTGGGTTTCGCCCCGCCGGTCGGCCGTTTGTGTTCGTAATACCTACTCTGATTATGACAAATTGGCAGTTGGGGGTTCCGAAAGGGAAAGATTTTTTGTGCGAGAGCTGTGTTGTGATAAACCATCAAGCATTTTTATGATGGTCCTCCTGAGATTGAACACGGTAAGAATGTAGCGGGTCTGACGATCTTATTTTCAAAAGTCATATAACCATTTTGTTGTAAGAGAGGTGGGGAGTTAAGCAATAAAGAGGGCACACAAAGAGTATAGGTTGTGTTTTTGGAAATGAGTGGAATTACCCTTCTTTTCTTCACCTTTTTTTTGTTGGTGCTCCGGGTCTCTGACGCAATGTTTACAAGAGAATTTTATTGGCGAAGAGATGGAAATTGCTCCTTTGGGGTTCCACAGGGGTCGTGGAGTGGGATAATCGCAACTTGACACGCCCACGAAATTCCAAAGGTTTCGAAATTGGGTACAAAAAAGGAGAAAGAGGAGGAGAAAGGGTGCATTTGAACGGTCTGGGGACTGTGGAGCCTGTCCATTTCTTTCGATGACTTTCGTCGCCTTTTCTGTTGGCCCCGAGCAAAATGGTTCCAGCAATTTCTAGGTAGTGCGGCCTCCCGCGGGTGGACTCTAAATTAGTCGGTGGAGACTTTCTTTTGTTTCAAGTTTCAAGTCCATTCTTGTCTCGCCTAGAGACCTTCGTTCGTCATTTCGTGAAACCTGCAGGTGTTCCAGGCGACAACGTGGAAGAAAATACTCCTGGATGGTGGAGTACTTTCGGTATCTCATCTTCACTTTCCTAATGTGATATTTTATTTTATTACATAACACAAGGAATCACAACATTCATTTAATTTCTTTTAATACGAGTTTTAAATATGTTATTTGGATAATATTCACATAAAACATTTTTGAAAAAGCTTAAAAACGTGTATAAATAAGTTGTGTTTACTGAAGAGGTCGCTCTTAAGTAATTTTATGTAATTTTTAGTCATAAGTAATTTTCTTCAATTAGTTTTTATTTTAATTAATTAAATTGTTTCTTTAAAAATATACTTTTTTTGTAAATATTTGTTTCAAATTAAAAATATTATAAAAGTGGATATGGCCTTAAAGGAAAGATAAGTAGGAAGATAAATAATACATTAATATGTTGTAATTTATGTACATAAAATAAATAACTTAATATATAACTATGTAATTAAAGTTACATAGATACATATTTAAGTTATAGTTTTAGATTTCAACACGGCCAAACAAAAAAAGCCAACAAATAAATAAAAAATAATTTCAATAAATAAAACAAATTCCCTTTTGATGATTCGTCAATTATTATATATATTTCAGTGAATTTTCGCAAAAATTTTATTATTTTTTCTTGTGGTACCGTAACATTTTCCTTTATTTTTAAATCCAGGGAATAAACAACTTCTCGGCTCATTGACGTCTTTTCAGGTCCTCTTTCGACGCTGACGACTCCCTCTAATCTTTCGATTTATAGCGAAAAACCACACAACTCGTCCTCGACGGGAAAACCTGTCACATTAACGCGAACGGCTATCCCTCCCCGTCACCTCCCTGTTCTCCCCCTCGCCCCCTCCGCCCCCTGATCGTCTCCCTCACCCTCCCGCGCGGAAAGGTTTTTACTTTATGTAAATCGCGAGAGGCATTTCCGTGAAAAATGGGGAAGAGCAGGGGAATTCATTACCATTGATACCGCTTAATGAGATTGCCCTGGCTCGAGTTTTATCATAATTCAGGGACAGGAATTTGAGGGCGGACGAACAGGCCCGGCGAGGTGGTCTAGCCGGGAGGGGGGGCAGCGGACGGGCGAGTGAGCTGCGGTGCGAGCGAATAGGCGAGTCGAGGGGCGAAGTGGCATGAAGGGCGTGAGGGACGAGAGACCTAGTGCCGCGAGACCAAGTGCCGCAGGAGCGAAAAGAAGGAAGAACGCAATAGGCGAATGAGACGGCCGACAAGTAAGCCAGCGAAATGATTATTTTAAATAAGCGAAACGATTGTACTTGAGAGAACGAGAAGACTAAATAAACACTTGTAAATTGGGCTAGTATGCTGTCAAAAAGTATACGAGTGATTGAGTGAGTGTGCGAGAGAACTAGTGAACTGTAAGAAAATATGACGATGAGTGAGTGAGATCCGAGTGGAGGCAGCGTTTGGAAATAACAATCACAAGAAGGAGAACTATAGGTAAGAGTAATGAATAGATAGGCGGGTAGGGGAATAAAAAGGAGGAAGTGAAGCGCATTAAGGGAAAGCGATAATCGACCGTAATTCGAATGGACGAGGCCTGGCGAATTGGCGGGCGTGCATGCATACAAGGAAGCGAGCGAGTATTCAGGCAAGTAAGCAAGCGCGTAAGCAAACTAAAAGGGAAGAGGGTGAGCGAGCAAGCTAACAACACAGAGGTAAGCAGTCCAATACGAATGTGTGCGATCAAACCGTCGCGCCGGGCACGCGTCAGGCTGTGAGCGGGCGGACGTGCAAGTGATCAAGTAAGCGGGCAAGTGTGTTAGCGAGCAAGTAAAGCAAGCCAACAAATAAAGCGAGCGAGTGAATAAGTATAGCGAGTGAGCGAGTAGGCAAAGCGAGCGAAAGAATAGGCAAAGCGAGCGAACGAATAAGCAAAGCGAGTGAGCGAGTAGGCAAGCGAGCGAGCGAAGCGAATAAGTAAAGCGAGCGAGCGAATAAGCAAATAGCTTGAGGAAAGCGAGCGAGCCGATAAGTAAAGCGAGCGGGCAAGCGAGAGCGCGCGCGCGCCCGCGCGCGCGCGCAAGGGCGTGTCGCGGCATGCGTGCGGGCCGTGGCAGCGCGTCGCGTCGCGTCGCATCGCATCGCGTCGCGTCGCATCGCATCGCACGCTAGTCGATTTACGCGGCGCGCGGGCGCCGGGGGAGCGCGGCGGGCGCTGATTTACGAAACTGCCGAATCTATTTGGATTAAAGTGCGGCGGCGCTCGTATTCATTTCGCGACGGCCCGACAGACGAGCGTTCGAACCCGCGGGTCCGCGGTTCGGGCCCCGCGGAGGGTGGACGGCGCGGGGCGGGGCGTGGTGGGACGGGGCGGGGCGGGGCGGGGCAAACCGTTACCTCTGTATTACCGCGGTGAGATATCGAATAATAGTGTCGATGTGCGGCTGGTTTTTAATGTAGATCGAATTCGGTGTGAAATATTATGTTTGTTTGCGTCGAGGCTCGTTTCGTTTTGTTCGTACACATGTGATAAATGTAGTTCTTTCAGCGAGGCTGTTTGCATGATGTCTGTTTTGTATATTCATTGAACAGTGTGGCAATTTCATTGCTACAACTTTATATTTATTAAATGTAATGCATATTGTTAGCATGACCTTATTTGTATTCATGGATTGTATGTTGGAAAACATTTAGGGCATGTGTTTCTATTTGGAACCAATTGTTGAATTCGGTTCCCAGGGCGTGCTTTGTAATAATGTGCAGTTTGCTGTAGACAGGTATGTAATATGGTTTTGGAGAACGACTGCAGTGTTACGCAAATCGGGTGCTTGTAGCGCATCTGATGCTTACGATTAGTGCTGGAAATAATTCATCTCGAGAACGTATTTCAGGGCAAAGACGTTGCCTTGTTTGCACATATTCGTGCGGGGTGAATTATGTCGTCATTGTAGTCGTCCCAAAGCGCGACAAATACATCATCGGGTGGGAGAAGAATGCATTGTGAGTAGGTTTCTGAACTATGTCTGCCTGTGAATCACGACCGCAAAACTATGGCACAGCCTGTTGCCTCTTGTTCAACTAAAGCCAGGCCAGCCCGGGGATCGTACGAAAAAGTCATGCAAGTAATGCAGCATTTCTGCATGTATTACGAAAGAATTGTCCGTGACTGGACATTTTGATAACCGTTTATAAAAGCCATAAAACAGAATGATGCATAGGCAACTTGTGTGGTGTAACATGAAATACTGATGTTGATGGGCTTCCTGCATATTTGCACGAATCAAACATTTGAAATTGTTTTTTTTTTTTTCTGTTTGTTTGTTTTGCTGGTTGCAGTGACGCCGCCGGTCGAGAGGGTAAAAAAATAATCTATTGTTTGCACGTTGAAAGAATTTGCGTGCAAGAGTTATTTATGTGTTATGGCCTATGGAATGAGGACTATGCGGCCGGGTCTCCGTGATTGCAGAGAGGTGCTTCCATTTCGTGAAAAAAATACTAATTAATCAGGAGCGTGATTTATGGAAATCAAATGCCGTAATACACACATCCCCTTTCGTTTTTGTCTCCGGCGCGAAAGGTAACGCGATTTGGTAGTCTGTTAGCGCACCGTCGCATCGTTTAGTGCATTTCCGATCACGTCCCAGGCGTATTTATTCATCCCAGGCGACCGGACAGAGTGTTTGTTGCAGAGATGTGTGGAGCCTGTTTCGTTTATTTATCGCCGTTGTCGCTTGCGTATGGCTTCTCTTACCTGCTCTGGCTCCGCTGTCATTTTGCAGTAAACGATACAGTGCATGGGAAATCAATCTACGTTTTGGATTCTGCATTACGATGTGAGGTTTTTCTTGAGCGTATTTCTTGTGATTACAACAGACCTGATTTAATGAAAGCTTACAATTCAAGTCTGTCCAGAGGAACAGTGTTGAAAAGATAAGGTCTTAAACTATTTGTACTCGTTTTTATCGATTGCTGAACATTGAATTCTATAATCTACAAACTAAAGGAAAGATCAAACAAGTTGAATGAAGATCATCACTAAAATTTTATTTCAAAGATAAACCTTAAGGCAAAAGAAAAAAAAATTAATTTAAGTAAGAGATTCTTAATTTTACGATTCGCTAAATTTATTGTAGTCGACTACTAATAATGTTCTTTAGAATTGGTTTCGTTTGAAATTAATTTGATATTTTAAAAATACTACCATATCTGTGTTGGATTGGAAGATACTTTGAAAAAGTATATTGGTTTAGATACAGAATATATCAATGATAATACATATTATCATTATTTACATATAGAAGAATTTGAAACTTTCTGATGAGTTCACATATCACGTATCACGCTTGCTAAAATAAAATTCTTAATTGCTAGTATTTTGCACATGTAACGTAGCACTTGATTTCTTACCCTTTATATTTTCTTTTTGTTCTTTTTTATGTAAGGAAATAGTTTGCAAATCTTATTTATGATCACATGTTAAATACTCGTTACATCAAACAACGCTTTCAATTATTTTTTCTTGCTTAACACTCGGGCTATAATATTGGAAGTTGAGCTTATATTGCACATTGTTTTCAGGACAACAAAGAAATTTATGGCATGGGATATTCATGAAAACTATATTTTCATAATAAATCACTCAGTGATACTACATTGATACAGGTGTACATCTGGGTCACATCCATTGGGTAGCCAGTCGGCTCCCCCCAGCTTCATTCCATCACTCACATTTCATGTAGGCTTAAAATCGTTATATTGGCACCTCTCACTATTCCGACGCACCTCTGCTGCCGATATCATTTTAAAACTGTTTTATATGTGGAATATGAACTTGATAGTGAAAATCGCTTAAACTATTACTTACTAATTATTCATTGAATGACAGTCGTAGAGAATCAGATTTCCCTGGGTCCCAGGATTTTAAACTTGAAGAGTTTGCATTAATCGGGAAAGGTTCTAGATAGGAATTGGTTTTCCAGGCACTGGGAGACTTGTTATGAATGATTGCAGGCCAAAATTCATTATATTCTCTGAAAGGTGTACAGACATAAATTGCTATTTTTTTTCTAATTTTTATCTTATGAAGTATATTATAAAACTTACATAACTGCGCTGGACTAAATTATATTAACGAAGTTCTTTTGCTACTCGTTTTGAGATCCAGGTAAGTGATTCGTTATATTTTAGCAAAATTGATGTAACACTTAATGATATGAGTGTTGATATTTTGCAAAAACGATTTACATGGATTTTGTCTAAATGTATTAAATTGCAATTCCATGGCAGTTTATGTACTCATTTTGTTAATATCTAATATTACATCAATTTTATTGCTTCTTAGATAGTAGTACCTTGAAAGAAAATAGGATATAAAAACAATTATTAAGGTAGAATTGGAATTTTTTAAAAGTAATTTCTTCAAGTTAGTAATCATTAAGATTTTGTTCGTCCAATTCAAATTCTGTCTTGAACTATTATGCCAGCCCTTTACTATTACGGACTTACTAAATTCCTTTCTACTTTCTCCCTTCCGGAATCCTTTAACATCTCTAAGGCTAGGCAGTGGATTTCTCAAAAAATAGAAAATATTGTACGAATAGCAATCTTCAGGGTAACATTATTATTTAAGATAAAAATAGTAAAAGTAATACACGTTATACTAAACGCAATGACATAATATTTTGATGATAAATAATGCTAAAATATCATACATTGACATTGCTTTATCTCTTCAAAAATTGTATTTACAATTTGACACCTTTGAAGCATAATAGATTGCAGAAATGCATCGCACAACAATCCAAATAAAGCATGAAGCCCCATTCCTCATAGGAAGGACCATCCCCTTAAATCCTCCCCCGAACATTGCAACAGACTACACTTCGAGGATCACTCCCGTCCCCGCCATGCAGCGCCCCGTCATTCTCTCGTGGCCACGCCGTATTTTCCTCCGGTGGCGCGGCGACCAGATTCGAGTGGCGAGCGGGCACGGGGCGGAGCAGGGCGCGGTGGGGGTGGGGGTGCGGGAGGGGGCGGGTGGGAGTGTGAGGGTGCCAGGGGGACAGCGCCGGGGGGGGGTACGGAATTGTTCCGTTGCCCCTCTAGATTAGCCTCGTCCACCGCGGTTGCTGATACCATATTGGAGGTGCCGGCGGTGCTCGCATTAAAAATTGCCATGACATTTGAAACCAGTAAATAACGAGAACATCGCTAGAGAGCCGATAAATTGGGCCGGCTGCTCTGCCCCACAGTGCTGTTACCTGTGACGCGAAAAAGTTTCAAAAGTCACATATTGTCCAATCTGTCCGCGTTGACGATAATTTTTTTAGATAAATGTCGAGTTTTTTTTGGTGCCCGTGGAAATTATGCGGCGCTTTTACACTTTGTTCTGCATATTTTAATAACACCGAGAGGAAATTATTGCAATTACGTTGCATACTTTTAAAAACGCCTCGTAACGGCGTGAATTGAAAATAAATCAATTCGCGATGTTTGGCGATATTTTCTGGTAATACGCTATTTTTGTACGAGAGTTCGCTCATAGCCACTTTTCACTTCTCGTTAGACTCGCGTCAGAAAATTGTGATTGCGAAATGCTCTCTATACAAAACAATGCATCCCTGTATTAATTCTGTCGTAAACCTTCGCGATATTAAAAAAAAGTTCACAACTGTTATTTAGGTTAACTACCAATGCTATTTTTGTTCGCTTTGTTGATTGCTTCTTGTGGGTGAATAACCCAGGCTACACACACGAGTTTAGAGCCTATGGCGAGATGTCTCTTTCGTTGACAGACATATAATTTATGAGGAGAGTGATGTTTATCTACATCAGCATTCTTACTGGTCGTCAAGTTCATTCACATACATTTAAATTGATTGGAAAGGATAGATGCGTTCTTTTTTCGATGAAAATTCATACATATGTATTAATTTGAAAATTACACAAGAGTGAGACGATTGTATGACAGTAAAGAGAATCTTAATGCTACGGATGAGATTAATGTGACGTAAATATTAGCATCGTTATTCACAAATCTTCTAAACGATTTTTGTTATGATTCCGTTCTTATCTTATCCGTACACTTACTTGAAAGACATGAATATTTTATATTACTTAAAATGTACAACAATGTTCTGGACAGGTGATACAATTTTAGGAAGTTTGAATAAGTATAATAAATACATATTCGCTACATGTAAGTGTACGAGAAATTTAATTTGAAGTGACTTAGAATTTTCTAATTCAAGAAATTCATGCTGAGAGAAGTCGATAAATTTCGCAAATTCTAATTTGCGTGTTTCCAATGTCTCGTTGTTCAAACCTATGTTTAATTTCCATTTTCAGAAATTATTCTGAAATGTGACATGACATTAAATTAATTTTGATTCTAACAACAAAGAAGAAAAAGCATAATTATCAAAAACCGTGTATCAATATACGAATAGCGAATGTAATGTCAATCTTAGCCGGCTTGGATAGCCGAGAGCGCTAAGTCTCGAGGGCCGTAGCTGCCTCGTGCCAGAAGGGTCTGGGTTCGAATCCCGCTCAGAGTTTGGATGTGTGTGCACAGTGTGTACTAGTAAGCGAGTTCTGCCACCGTTGTCTCAAAATTACAAAACCAATGTTGATTGCAGGGGCCTCCGTATGTCCTTAGTAGTTTAAAAGCGACCTTAAATAAGAAAATAAGGTCTTAAAATCATTAACAAATTTGTGTAAATTGAGATTTTTTCCAACCGACAGCCGTTTCCTGTTTACGTCTCGATGGGTGGCATATTCGACCATACACTAGACACCAACATACTTGCGGGCGCTTCTGATCTGGGGTCAGCAGAACGCGAGGCCCTCCGCGACAACACATACATGATAGACAAGGGATAAACAACCATGCTCAAGGCGGGACCCGAACCCGTGACCTTCAGACCGAACCCGAGACCCTTCTCAGTGGCTCGGTACATACTGTTAACCACCATCCAAATCAACTAAATTCAGATATAGAAGGATGAAATTGAGATACACAGGTAATAGAAAATTCTAATTGTTTTTCAAATAATTCGTCTCGCAAATGTTTATTTTAATTTGTTGGTCTTCGTAGCCTGAAAATTAATCTTCTTCCTAATATTGCCAAATTGTTTATTATTATAATTAATTTGCAGCGGGTACCCCCTCTTCAAAATGGATCCCGCCGACGCGATATGACCATATGTGCACGGGCTCGCGGATACATACGCACGCACTCACTTACACACTCGCATACATAATCCCATCGTTCTCTCGCAGTGGAATGGTGCCCTCCCTAAATTGTAATTCGTCACATTTCGTAGCTAACAGCGTGTTATAATTTTAACTGGCTTGATACTGACAATTAAATTTCTAGCCATGTCACTCAGCTAATGTAACTGATGTGTGCTGTACATACTAGTTATAAAATAGTTCTGCCGGACCGTGCAGCTCCCAAGTCCACCGACAGTCAAAGCTGATGCCAGATGGCCGCAAAGGCTTCATCGCGCTTCTATTCTTTTTGGTAGAAGTCTTATTTTCGTACTAATTTTTTTTGTGATGAAATACAAATATATGCGCAATGACATGCCTCCATGAGAGATTTTGATTTATTTTGTAATAATTGAAATTTAAATAGAAATCTTAATATGTTGATTAAAATTTGAACGTAATTTATACGTCAACTTACTTCTCAATGTTATCATGCACATCGGTTTTTACACCGAGCAGTCAGAGAAGACATACGCGATTTGAATACACATACGAATTTGTATCGTAATACATGATATGGGTAAACGAATAATGCATAATGTTGCAGTTAATATAGCTTATTATGTGATCACTAATAAACCAATTAACTAATATATAAAGAAATGTTTTTTCCCCTTTATATTTCATCAGGAACAATTTTCTTTTAGAAATGGGTTTCCTTAACCCATAATTTCTGTGAATATTAAACATTTTAAGGCATTTTCTTATCTTTGACGTAGGAATACTAATCTTATGTAGTATTATCCGTTTCATATCCTCTCGTTTGTCCGAATTAAGCTTGAAATAAAGTTGATGTTGCGGAACACATTTGTCGTCGGATGTTCCTTCTTGAGGTTGGTAACTCGCGAGTCCACGAGGAAAAAATAATTCACTTCGATTAGCTAATCGCGTATTTGCAATCCGAGCGAGGATTCTTCATTGCAATGCACTACTTATCAAGCATTTTAGGGTCGTGTTATGTGTTTTGAATGGATCAACGCAGAATTGTTTGTAAAATTAATTAAATAGATCACAACTTCAATTTAGATTTCAAAATACTTGTTAGACAGGTTTTGAACTTAAGATGCGTAAATTTTCTAGGTTATTTGAAATCAGACAACCTTTCAGTTGTATCTCATGTTTTTTTGTTCTACATTGTGATATGTGTTTTCTTACAAGACAAACATAAAAAAAGTATATTGTAAGTGGGAGAAAATTAATGTTTTTAGTTTATAATATTGTAAAATTTATGAGTTTATATTACTTAAAAATTTTCTACTGGTAAAAACGCATTTTGTTCATGTGTCTTCAATTTTATGGTGATAATTTACTTTCAATTGCCTTTTTTCTTCCAGAATGTTTTTTAATACAATTACTACTTGTTATGTCGAAAAACATATAAGTCATGGTATTTCAATTGCCATTTCATTCCTCCAAGGCTAAATTTATCAACCACATTTTTTAATTCATGCTTAGGTGAAATATAAGTTTACTAAGGTGAAATATAAGTTTAAGTATAAATACGTAGAACATATAATTTACCGTTAAAGGTTTAACGTTGTACGTAAAACTAACGTTAATAGTTTAACGTTATATGTAAAAGGAATAGTTTAGAATAAATACGTAAAAGTTTATGTTTACTCTACAATCGTTATGAGCATCTCTTAAGTTATCTAAGTTACTGAATAGAATCTGTTCAACTTCTAACCTATGACATCATATGAAACTTTGCGAGCGCCCTTCAAACTTTCCTCCCTCAACGAGGCGCAATATTTACCCTCAGCAACTGTTACATGGGATCCCTGCCGATTGGAGCATAAAGACGCGCAAGCCGGGTAAACGGAACAGCCTGCTCCTCGCCCCTTCTCTCACACGCCCCCCCCCCGAACCGCGCACCGACAGGTCTCGCTCCGGCCCCCACCCTGAGCACACACCATTCCTGCTACTCTGAGGTATCCGTCCCCGCGCATCGCCTCGTACGCTCACCTCTCGTTCCCGCACTGTCTGTCCCTCCTTTACCGCACTCCTCCACCCCTCTGTCCCCGCTCTACGCGTACCTTCGTCCCCGCGCTGTCCGTCCCCGCACATTGTCCGTTCCCGCACATTGTCCGTCCCCGCACATTGTCCGTCCACGCACATTGTCCGTCCCCGCACATTGTCCGTCCCCGCACATTGTCCGTCCCCGCACATTGTCCGTCCCCGCACATTGTCCGTCCCCGCACATTGTCCGTCCTCGCACATTGTCCGTCCCCGCACATTGTCCGTCCCCGCACATTGTCCGTCCCCGCACATTGTCCGTCCCCGCACATTGTCCGTCCCCGCACATTGTCCGTCCCCTCCCGTTCCCCCTCCTGGGTGGCGACGTTGCTCCTTAGTTGTGGCGCTTGTCCCTAATAAGGCGGATTGTTGCATAAAGAAGACGCCGCGCGGGCGCTGGCGGCGCGTGAGGGTGCGTGCGCGTCCGCCGGCCGCGTGCACGCGTGCGCGAGCGCGTGCGGCGCCGCGGGGGAGCGCGCGGTGCGGCGCAGCGCGGCGTGCGTGAGTCTCCGCCATTAATTACCGTCGCGAGGCGCCGCACTCGCGTCCCGCGAGAGCGACGAAGAGGGCGCGACAGGGAGAGTGAGAGGGCACGAGGCACACGCAGCTGTCCCCGAAAATTTTGTACGCGGGCGCGCACACGCGTCGACTTTACGTGCGCAACAAAATTGCGAAATTTTCAAGTAACCGTCGAGACCGCGGCGGGAAGAACGGGCCGCGTGATGAATGCCGCGTTATAATTCATAGCTCTATTTCGGAGCGGTGATGGCGGCGGTGAAGGGGCGACGACGGCTGTGAGAGGGGGCGGTGGATCAAAACGGCCGCAGAGCGCACAACCGGCGGGTAACCGCCTCCCCGCCCCGCCCTACTACTCCGTTCTGTCCTCCTCTTTCCCACTCGCTGGTTCTGGTCGCGAGCTTCATCACGGCGGGGCGGGGATTCGCGTGGGTGAAGGTTGGCGTGGAGTGGTGGGGATGGGTCAGAGCGGGCCGGTGCGGGCAGAGGAGGAGAATCGGGACGTGGTGAGACAAGATGAGGGGGTGGGAATCGTCAGGCGGGGCGAGGCATGATGGGGGAGCGGAAAGTGACTGGGCGGGGAGGGCGGGGCAGGGTGCGACGGTTTTGGGGATACGCGTGGATGAAGCGTGGCGTGGCCTGGTGGGGAAGGAAAGGGCGAGGCGGGGCGTGCAGAGAATGAGAATCTGGACGGAGAGAGACGATACGTGGGGGGCATGAGGTGGAGAAAGGGGAGGAATGGGGTAGTGGAGAGTGACTGAATGGAGTGGGACAGGGCAGGGCAGTGCGCGACAGGGCGGGGAGAAGAATTGTGGATCGGTGAGAGACAGTGCGGGCGGCGAGCGCGTGGCGTGTCGGTTCAGCTCGGGGCGGGGCAGTCGGGGGTGGGATGAGGCGGGGCGGAGGGGATCGGAAGTGGCGGGGGCGAGCACGCAAGCGAGCGAGCAGCTATAGCAATAACATGCACTCGAAACGCATAAAACCACTGTTACATATGGACATTGTTAGGACAACAACATTCCTGCTTCGTAATTGTGAAATATGACTGCTGCCTCCCATATACAAACCGCAGAGATGTCAATTGGCGTATGATTAACAAGTGTAATATAGGCCTTTAATGACCAGAAATTCTGGAAATTATTTTTTTGTTAAAATTCGAATCACGAGTGGGGGCTAAAAAATATAGTTCCCTTCTGCCGGAGTGCGGTTGATTGTTATTTTAAAAACCGCGGCGGCTGTGGTGATCGTTTTTGAGTGCAGCCGCCCTCCCCCCCCCCTTCGTGGCATCGCTTCGTATCCCGTGTGCTGCTACTGAAAAAAAAATATTGCGCTTTTTCTATATATTTGCGTGGGTGCGGTGGGCCAAAGCTAACGCAATATATTACTATTAGTAATGTGGGCCCATAGACGTGACGCATACTCGCGTTGCTTTACTAGGCAATAACAATTACAACGATCGAACAGCTGTATCAATTTTTCCCGATGACGACTTAATCACGCGGCGCTGCTGGCGAGGACGGGAGGCTGGACGGTGGGGTTGCGGGAACGGGCGAGGACGGATGAGGGGGTAGGAAACGGAAGGGGGCATTGGTAACGACAGGGGAGGAAAAGGAGGATCGGCTTAGAAGCACAATGACACGAACGATTAATGACTCACAAACAAAATGACCCACACATCAAACAAGAAGTGTGGGAGAAAGACGTCGCGATGATGAGAAATATTAAGAAATGGGAACAGTAAATAAGTTATCTGTCAAATGTAAAGAAAGTAATAAAGCATACCGGATAACGTGTTTGGATATTTAAATAAAATGCACAACAATGATGTGAAATATTTTGCTTATTGTTTTGTAAAGTGCAAGTAACCAAGTACACGGAGGGTTTATAGAATAAATTTTATTTTTAAATGTACCTAAAAATAAATGTTAACTCCTCTAAGGCTTGTTTGCAAAGATGTTTGGCAGATAGACGATTGTTTTTTCGTCAGCTTCAAAACGCGACATGCCGAACAATCTGTACATAAGAAGTTGCCTAATTGTCAGGAGAAAATTTACACGCGTAACTCCCTTAAAAGAAACTTCCCACAACACATTCAGTGGTCGAAAGTCGAAATTTTCGACCCCTATATATGCCCTAAAAGTTTTAACATTTATCCTGAGAGTCTGTGTATAAAAGGCACAAGTGAAAGGTAATCAAAAAAGGAACATCCATGGCTGCCGATGAAATGAGTCGAGAAAAGTAGTATATGTTGCAAGAATTTGTGTAGGGGACTCGCACGTAATTTAAAAAACAAAGAATGTAAGGTAAATGAATGCAGAACGGATTGAGAATACAGTCAGATACAAATAATTTGTATTAGTTCAGATATTGA
The DNA here is from genome assembly GCA_011170035.1 of Teleogryllus occipitalis. Lineage (NCBI taxonomy): Eukaryota > Metazoa > Arthropoda > Insecta > Orthoptera > Gryllidae > Teleogryllus > Teleogryllus occipitalis. The sequence goes on along the minus strand of BLKR01000948.1, from coordinate 347,603 downwards.
ATAGGACAAATTGAAACGACAATGCGGCGACACACCAGCGATAGGGATGACATCATGTTAGCAAGAATTCAGGATAAAAGAAACAGCTGGAAATGGAAACTAGATAAGTCAAGAACAATATAATCAGGTTAGAAATAACAAATAAGGAAAATGAAGAATTGTAGGAACTGACAGGGAACAAGATAATACTATTTGCTTGTAAAACATGGGAGATATACTATATTTTGTATGGAATCGCATTTTTATAAGCACAAGGAGTATTCCAACAGCGTGTACATTAAAATTAATGCACATTAGTTGAATTGAGGTATTTTATAATTTTAAAGATTGTGTGCCTGATTTTAAATCTCATACCTTTTTAGTGGATGATTTTAAAACCTTAAAACTTAAATTTTCAAGTAGAATTTTATTCAGTTTCAATATGTAACTTAACAGTTATTTTGAATCCATACACAAATATTTAACAAGTAAGTTATTTCCTGAAGCAGTAAAGACGAAAAGAAACTCTCACCGAACAACAAAAACCAACTATAACCCTGCGTTTTAATTAATTAAAATAACTCACAGTTCTGGATATTTACGTGATTTGAAAACGCTAATTATAGTGGTTTTGTACATGATTTTAAACCCTTGTTTTACAGGTTTAAATAGTTAATTTAAAAAATTAAGTTTTCAATCACAATTTCATTTCAATTCAATATTGTAAACATTTAATTCAATAAAGTAACAGTTTTCGTCACTTACTACAGAAAAGTTTCAAAGTTAAATTATAAAAGTAATTTTAAAATGTTAATTTAAAAAAAATTAATTTTCAATCAGAATTTAATTTCAATTCAATATCGTAACAATGTTCGTGACTTGCTGTAGAAAAGTTTCACGGCGGAGATAATCCCCGGAGCAATAAAGACAGAAAGTAACTATGATGGAGTCATCGGTCGTAGCGGCAGTGACGGTGGTGACAGTCACGGTGACGGTCAGTGTGACGGTCAGTGTGACGGTCAGTGTGACGGTCAGTGTGACGGTCAGTGTGACGGTCAGTGTGACGGTCAGTGTGACGGTCAGTGTGACGGTCAGTGTGACGGTCAGTGTGACGGTCAGTGTGACTGTGACTGTGACGGTCCGTGTCCGCTGGCGACTGTGCGGTGAGGGCGCTGGTGACGAGGCAGCGCCGGGCGCCGCCGCCGCCGCCGTCGCTTTGTGCTCGCCCCGCGGATCAAGCGACTGCTGGGGCGCCTAAACGTTACTTATGGCGGGCTTCGCGGCGCGCGCGTAAACCCTCCGCGCCCCGCCCCGCCCCGCCCCGCCCCGCTCGTCTGTTTGCATTAGCGCCCCGCCCCGCGCCCTTCGAATTAGCACGTGCCGATCGCCCGCGCCCCGCCCCCCGACACACACGGCACCCACGGCCGGCCTTAAGACCCGGATCGAACGCTGATGGACGAGGGACAGTTGGACGGCCGTCCCCGCGCCCCGTCCGTCCTACCGTTAGTGTGGATTGAGATTTAATTTCTCTGCTGGGAAAGAATCTGTTTAGCACATTACGTCTCGTGTTATTTTACCAGACATTTCACTTTGAGAGCTGAGGACGTACAGCCTTTAACAGTGTGGGGAATTCTAAATGGTGAATATGGTGACCTCCACGTCTCGTTCTTTGCCCATCATTCTGGTTTGAGATTTAATTTCTTTGTCTATGGGGAATCTGTACAGTGAAATTCGGCGTGTCTTTGTTTAAACAGATTTCAAACTACTTCACTATGATTTCACTTAAAGCTTTGAAAACTGAGGATGTGCGAAAATTAGTCTCAAATGCCAGAAGGCGGCAACGTTTTGTATTTAGGACTGTTAGACTGTTGTCCGGAAGGCTAATAGACGTTCTAAATGTTTCCAATGTGATGAAATTTTGATGCAGAACTTTCTGTTTAGAGAATTGCGATGTCTTAGTTACCTACTTTACTACTTTACTTGCTAACTTACTGTTTCTAAACTAGCTTTAACTTACTACATTAATAATCGCAGTATATTAAAACTTGGCTCTAAGGTAAAGGATGGTGAATTTTCTGGACCACTATTCTCTATAAAATGGGGGTTTAAATCATTTTTTCTTTCTTTCATATTACGTTGTGAGTATTGTCGCCGTGTTTCGCTTCCTTAGTGTCGTCGTCGTCGTAGTGTCGATGGAATCCCCACCTTCATTGCGTGCTCGGCTTCAGACGATTACGGTCGGACTTATGGCCTGGATCGAAGGCTGATGGACGAGGAACAGTTGGACGGCCGTCCTCACAACACGTCGCTCTAATAGTCTGCATTTGGCTTTAATTTCTCTGCCGAAAAAGATGCTGTTTAGAGAACTGCTAATTGACTCAGTTATTGAACTAAGAGTATTCACTTTGCGCGTTGAAAATTAAAATCGTTTTCAATAGAAGACAACGAGGATGAGTATGGTGAATTTTCGGTGCACCGATACACGCCCGTGCAGTCACGATAAAAAAACTGGTCCTTGTTTCATTCTGTGTTTGTATTGAGATTTAATTTCTCTGCTGAAAGAATCTTTCGAGAGAGCTGTAATGCATCTGTTTAACTAGACTTCAGTTTGTTTGAATAGGATTTTCGCGTCAGACGTTGAAAACAGAGTATAAATGTAAACCATGGAAAGTGATTTTATATGTACTATTGGAACTTCTGTCACTATGTCCTGTTCTTTGGCCGAAATCGGAATTCAGATGTAATAAAGAATTCCGTGCCACTACGTAATTTATTATAAGAAAACATTGAATTATTTCACTTGCATTTCATATATTCCTTGAACTAAAACTGGAAAAATTTGAAATATTGATTCAGAAAAGAGCTTCTGCAAATATTATGCAATATTTATGAAGAAAGAAGTATGACAGAAAAGTATTTATCTACTTTGTTTTGTAAGGTAGATTTTGAGACAAATCTCACCAAGCGTTAAAATCTATTATTTTGTTCATTGAAGTATATTTTATTAAAAGTGGAGGTAACGCAGTTTATAATTATTCATAAACTTATTTACAATTTTATTAACCCTAATTATTCTCCAATTAACCTGTTTTGTACTCTACACTATTTTTAAAATTGTTTTTAATCTTGTATTGAAAAGCGTTGATACAACCCTTTTAATAGAACTAAAAAAAAAAGTTTCTTTTCGCATATTGTCAGTTACAACGGGCTGAAAATTTCAGCTCTAAAATATAATTATACGTTTTAAGTTTACGAACTCAGACTGTCGAAAAACAACAGGTTGGTTAACACCCTCTACAGATCCAATTTTGTGGGTCCCTTCGCTACTACATACTATCCAGGCCGGAGCTCGTGAGATTTGGAGCTCTAGATTTCGCGCACCGACTGACTGCATATAAATAGAAATTGCACCGACGTCCGGAATTACGCAAGTGTTTTTTGCCTTGCTGATGCGGTATGTTGCCGCATCACGTGTTGTACGGCATCCACAAAGCAATTTTGTTCTCTTTGCGGCTGTTGCATGTTTATTGTTAGTGTATTCTGTTTTGAAATAAAACTACAAAAGCTTCAAAACTACAAAACTACAAAACAAATGTAATCATTGCCGGTCTCCTTTACTTAAAGATAACGAGAAGTTTTTTCTGGCGTCAATTTTACTCTTTAAATTCGAAGTTGAAATTTATGAAGAGGTAACAAATTGAGAACTACAAAGTACGTAAATTCGCAGAAAACATCTTCTTGAATTTTAAAACCTTGTAAATATTACTAATTTCGGTGAAAGTATTTTACAAAATGTATAAACATGTGTAATTTTTCTTTTTAACTTCATTGATTGAAAATCTAAATATTTCTCTTTTGGGGAAATTAGTGAATTATAATTTATAATTTATTTTCTAGTACGCAAACTCTAAAACTTCATGCATGAAAGTACATTGATCACCAAAAATGTAGATTTAATTTGCCGACGTTCCGGTTATCTTTTTTCCGGTTAGTCCTGTACGAAAACAAAATGTCCTTCCACCAGAAATAAAATGTCTAGCACACCATCTAGCAAAATAATTCAAAATGTGAGTGTAAACTGGATATTAGTTTAAATCCAATCCTCTTAATTCATCTTTCGCCATCACCCAGAGAATACAGCAATGTATAATTCAAAAACAAAATTTACTGTCATGTTTGAAGTGTGGCACAGCGTGTATTGGTCTTTGTGCTAGCATCCAAAATCACGGGACGTTTTTTCCCGTGGCAGTGCCCAGCTGAATAAAGACCTCGGCCCACGACTCAGGCGTCGATTGCGGTCAAGCTGACCGCGCTGCTTCGGGCACCATATCGCGCCGGGCGAGAAAAATAGCCTCAAATCAAAGGGAGCAAATCTAAACAGCGAGCCGCCGCTGTGTGGCGCACATAATGAAAACCTGATTACCCGGGCCACTGGAAACACTTAATTCATTGGAGGCAGTGTTAATTAAAATTGAACGTCCCTCGCCCCGACCACCACCACCACCCTTCGCGCATTTTTGGCTGCTCTTCACCCCCACCCCCCGCCCCCGCCCCCGCCCACACCCCCGCCGTCGGGCGAGCCGGATGGCGTGCCACGAAAAAACCGCCGGGACGATGGGTATATATGGATTATGGTTTACCGTGCTAGCATGTGTACACACACACGCGGGGCGGTGGATTGTAGTTGAGGGAGAAGGGTGATGCACTGTAGATCACTTAACCGATCGCGTCCTGCGGTGGTGGTGTTGGGTGAGCCACCCGCAACGGCTCCGCTTAGCGTCACAGGCTGTCGTCACTCTTTCAAGCTCCCGCCCTCCCCGTTCTCTCCATCCTACTTAACTTCACAGCTTTTCCATTCTTCGTCATTGTCGTACTTGTTGGTGTGTCGTCCTTCTGCGTGCTTCTACGCCGACCTCAACGAAATCGCCATCGCCTTCGTCCGCGTCGTTCTCGCCCTCCTTTTCGTCCTCTTCGATGTCGCCGCCTTCATCAACCTCGCTGTTCTTTTTGTTCTTGCTCTTTTCTGAAACAAATATTCGCCCCTAAAAGTCCCTAATTCCGTTTTATTCCCGATTTGCTATCACCCTTTTCGCTGTTTTCTAAACACGCCTTTTCACTGTGTCACACACCCGACTACGCACATGTCCTCGCCTTTTTCGACACCATCCCTAAACGATTCAGGCCCCACACCCACTCCTCCACCCATGCTTTTGCACCACCCGATTATCCTGAAATTCGCCGGTTCACATGTTCGTTGTATCACCCCGTTTATTCGGCTCTACTTTTTCGTTGCATTCGTTACTCTTGCCGTATTTTCGGTCCCTTTCCGTATTCATTCACCCCTTTTTTTCTGCCCCGCTCTACCACACGATGGACGATCCCCTTTCCCCAACACTTCTCGCTCCCCTTGCCTGATGCACAGCTCGCTTTTATTTTCACTTGTATATTACAGGGCAATTGATTGTGTCGGCTCGCGGTTATACAATATCGGCGCCGTATTGGCGGGTTCGAAAAATGACGCTGTAATTATGTCGTCAAGTGGGGATGCGGTCTGCGCTGTTGGCACGCAATTACGTGACAGCGCCGAGAAGTGCCAAGGAGCGGTAAGATTGTTGCCGTGCCCTAGAAGGGAATCTTACGAAGGAGTGGCACGTATAAACGGTTTGGTCTGGGTGATCTGCTCTGTGCCCGTTGTCAAGTGGGATGTTTTTTGCTGTTTCTAATGATGACCGGAATGTTGTTTTGAGGCGAATGGCAATGCAGTGTGAACAATTTTTTGTAAATAGTTCTATTACAATGAAAAGGAAGCGGTCGATACTACCAACTTGCATGACAAGATTTTAGATTAGTCGTGAAAATAAACGTATATTGTTCATCTCCTGAAACTCTAAATTGCTAGTTATTAAAATGATTTTGTATTATATGTATAGTGAATTTAGAAATTTTTTATTTCTTATAAATAATACTTAAGAAAATAAAATTATGAGTTGACTTAGTAGTATCTTCGTTTCCAACTAGATGGCAATGTGAGGATAACCCTCCTCCCTGCCAGACGGTCACTATGGGGGAAGCAGTGTTCCTCAACCTAATTTCGTAGCTGAAAATTCAACAATTATCAACTTGGAGAGAAAAAAACTCTTTAGAACACAGCTTCATTTTTCAGTTATTTTTTTTTATTTAGGAAGAAAGTTTTGTGGCAATGCTTTTAAATTTACTCATGGCATTTGGAGCAGTCATATTTTCTTAGAAATATTTCTTTTACTTTATATTAATTCTTCTTTATGACTGTTTTAAATTATTTTCAAATAATATAATTTATTAGATAAAAATTTAACAGAACTGATGGATTTTACTCGTTTTTGCTCGTTTGCGTATTTGATTAATATTTTTTAAGAATTTCAAATATTTGTGTCATTGTAGGAACTTTTGAAATAAACGACGTTTCACCTTAGTGCCCTGCCCTGTCACGGATGACATAAGAAGAATGCTCCTCAAATATGCCTTGTGAAGGTTCGCAGTCATCCCGTTCGTCTCATATTTCTACATTTTTATGCTCCTGCACACGGCAAATAAGCGCTTGGTTGCCACTTCGGTTCATCAGAATTACAAGCGCGACAGCGCGAGATTGCCTAATTCATAGACGTCCTCCTTCGGGATTCCTGGGGCATCCCTCTCCCCCCTTCCCTTCCCCCTCCCCCTCCCTGCCTCTTTCTCTCCGTGATTTGCGCTGCGTGCGTTTTCATAATTAGCCCCGCAGCCAAATAACAGCGCGACGCGGACACATGACTAACAACCCATCCCGCCTGCGTCCAAAAAAGATGTTGATCACTGCCGCTTGTTATGACACGTCAGAAAAATTCATAGAAGATAAATCCTTATGTAAATGGCATTGCCATAATTTAATCACAAACACAATGTGAAAAGCCGTTGCTAAGAAACCATAATTTTCCCACGACGCCCCGCAGACGAGAGCTGACACGCGAGCGGTGCGGAGACATTGTATTCCTGCACCGCCGGCGTGATTTACACGACTTCATTGTCTGCGTATCATAATGGATGTTGTTTAGTAAGCCCCCCGATGACGCATGTTAGATCCCTTGCGATGTGCCTCCCGTCACCTCTGCACACACCGCCAAAGTCTTGGCCAAATATCTGCGGCGGCGGCGGCGGCGGCGGCGGCAGCGCTGCAGTCGCAAAACCAGGACGAGGCGGCGGTGGCTGAAGGTGCACCCGCGCCCCGGGCTCGGCGTTGCGACGCGTCGTCGTCTTTAAGTAGCGGCTCCTGGCGGAGGAGGTGGCAGCACGGGAGCTGTTTGCGGTTGTTTAAATGACAACAAATTAAGTTGGTTCTTTGCTCACCGCGTTGTGGATGGTCGTGCAGAAATTGTAGAGCTTTCTCCGTTATAAACTTGCAAGGAGTTTGAACAAATTCGTCGAACAGTCGAAGTGGCGATGTTTAAAGCATATGTTCATGGAATCGCGAAGTATGCTGTCTTCTCTTTCACGAGCGTCGAACACGGTTTTTCTTTACCAAATGTTTCATGGTCTTTTTCTGAGCATAACCTGTTTCAAAATGCATTTGTTCCCTAAAATTCAATGTGTCAAATGACATAATCGTATGATTATATCGATAAGATTATATTGTCGCACATGTGTTGTCTTTAAGCCGCCCTGTCTGCGAATTTGGCTGCACAGGAGCTGTTTGCGCTTGTTGAAATGACAAGAAATATGGTTGGTTTGTCGTAGCAGTGTACGCGTTCTAAAAAGAAGCAGCGCTGTAGGGTTTTCGTTTTTATAAAATAAATGGTTTGAACAAATTCCATAGGCATAAAAATGCCATACTTTAATGCGCTGTGCAACGGTGTCTCTTTTATGAGCGTCCGACATATTTTTAAACTTGATTTTGTGGGGAAGGGGACTTTCTAAATATAACTCTTTTCAAAATGTGTTTTACAATAGGATCATTATGAAGTCAGTAATTCAATCATTCATATAGAATCATTATCATTATTATCATGTGTATGCTTCATCTTAAAGTACCTCTGGAGATGGCTGCACAGTTGTACCTGTTTGCGGCTGTTTTCTTTGGGAGAGCCTGTTGTCTACAAATAGTTGAACTCTTTTATTCCTATGAACAAGTTTATTCCTATTTTGTGATGGTTCTAAACGTAATTTGTCTATCAATGTGAATTTTACTCTTAAATGTAATGTATTAAATCGGATTATATCGCTTTATATTTGTGGCATTCTGTTAACAGGTCATCCTGGTTCCAGGTTTAGCTGCACAAATGCAGTTTGCGATTGTTTAATTTGTAAACGACTTTTTGCACGGCTTGTTGTACATATTGACGCAGATAAAATTACGAATACTTTGAATAATTCGTCAAGCACTCGAAATGCCGAAATTTAAAACCTACATTCTACAAACGCAGATGAACTAATCAGTTTTACTGTCCTACTTTACGTATTATGAAGGTTATTCTAATCATAAGAGTTTTCTAAATGCATTATACGGTAAAATTTTATGTATTAAATCAGATTATATTGACATGCATGCGTTGTCGTCGTTAAACAATATCTTCTAGTTTCAGTAGTTCGCTCGAGTAATTATTGTTGATGTATCTGTAATGAACGTTTTTATATTTGGGAGAGTTAAATGACAAATTCGCTTTTCTTGTACTGAAAAAAGAAATGACCTTAAGAATTTATCGAGAACTTATGAGAATTTGAGCAGGTTCCACAGAGGAGCTGAATTCCGAAACGTTAAGTGAGTGTACAGTGACTCTCAATATATGCTGTACCTTACTATCACTTATTCATGTTTATTGATTGTCTGTTAGTTGTTATTTATTTATTTATTTATTTATTCTGCACCTTCTAATTTGGGACAATACTTACCTTATTTACTTTTTCCTTAAGCGTCCTTTATTTTCATGAACTGCAGTGAATTTGCACAGTTTAAGAAGAGAGTAATAATAATTTTTAAATTTTCAGTATTTTACAATCAGTTTCATTTCATTAGAGTATTTTGTGCCTAGTCTTGAGATCTTCAAAAAGACATTCCAGCAACGTTGTTTTCTAGAACATACAATTCGAAATAACTACAGAAATTGTCCATATTATTACTACCCTGAGTATCTAATGTGTATTTATAACTATTAGTGGTTCTCCTTTGGATAAAGATTAAAGTTTCATTTCGCTGATACAATTAATTCATTTTGTAACTTGTAGACTGAAATGTTCATAATAAATTAGGACATGCGAGTTACTTTACTCGAAAAATCTGTGAAGCCTTGTCGGAATATAATTCTTTAACATGAGATACAAATATGATCTTAATTCACTGACTGCAAGGTAAGTTTCACTACCTCGGACTTCACGGACAACTATATTCACAATTTCAAATCCTGATGACCAGACATTATGTTACATTTCTACATTATAAAATAAATACGTAAAATAAAAGAATAAATGCATTTCTAAACAATGATCAGAAAAATTCCATTTTATTAACACGAAATTAAACTATTTAATGTGACATTTTAAAGGTTGTTAGTAACAATGTTATTAAAATAATTATTACAAAATTTTGCATGTTTCGTCTCCGGGTTCAAACAATCATTGAACCAGAGAAATGTGTATCTCTTTATCTCCACTCTATGATAGCATCATGCTTCTGAAGTGGCTGATCGCGGTTAAAACTAATTTCAACCGCCAGATGTTTCCTAGATTCTTTAAATTAGGGGTCATTCAAGAACTCCCACGAAAAGTGTGCAATTTCAGTGTAGCAATTTCATTTCGTAATTTGCGGTCGCTAATGACTAATCTAGATTGTTTCTTTTTAATATTGGCAATGTGGTTTTAGGATAATTTAGACACTAAACAGTATTAATTATTAGAATTTATATGTTGTTTATTACATGCAATAGTATTTAATGCTACATTCAAGCGGAAGACGAGCTCGTGAGCCCAAACCACTAATGAAGGCATTACTGATGTTACACAGCATTTCTCTGTATGGGATAATAAAATGCTCGCAAAACAATTTATTTCCTGTTCACATTTGTTATGTCACCATATCGAGATTTTATAACAACGTGAAAACATACCAAACAAGGATAGAATTGTTCAATTATTATGTTATTGATTTGATTTTTCTGCATTAAAAACTCTAGCAAGACGTGTATCTTGCTTCATTACCATTAAGCCTTATAGAGTCTGAAAATATTAAATGAAGAATAACGCAAATAATTAAGAAATCAATCTTCATATCTTTTTTGACTTCCTTCTTCCAAAACAAGTCTACCAATTCTCAAAATAAATTTTGTTCATACATTTTAGCATTAAACTGAATATTTTCCGTTTACAAGTTCTGTTGAATGATGTGCAAGAATCGTGCATTACATTCGTAGTTATGAAGATTATTTAAGTATTGTAATCAAAATGCAGTAGAAATAAATTGTAGACAAAAACAAAAGTAGTAGGTCGAGAAAAAAAAATTTTCTGTCGGGCCTTTCTTTCAAAACGACTTTTAATATATTGCTCATGCTAATTCTGGAGACGATTATTAATCTAGTAGATCTCGTTTAATTGAATTCAATGAGTTAAAATAGAATAAAGATATGGAATGAAATAACTTCGGAAAGTATGGTGGTGGCGTCTAGACAACCTGTCAAAGTTTTTGTTACTTTCTTGAACCGATATGCACATTATTTAATGAAGTCAACGCGGCGTCACCCGACAGCCAAGATAATCTTCATTATTTAATGGTTAATATTCAGTAAAGTGTGGGTTTCTTCAATTTTTTACCGCAACCTTAAAATGATACTGAACACAGACACTTTTGAAGACAATTTGAAATGTATCAAAGCAATTTCATTTGCTTATTCATTAAAAGTACTCCTTATATTAATGCATTTAATGTTTGTTTGCACATCAAATACATACAATAAAAACTCATGTAATGTGAAAATGATTGTAACGTTTATTAGGCCTAAATACAAGAAATCTCTGCGATACCAAAAGCAAACGTTTGGAATCAACTGCAATACTACGTTACAATGCAATATATGTAGGATACTCTTGCAAATTCGAAAACAAAGGTAAAAGAACTTTATGCAACCATGATGGACGAAAACAATGAGTACCTCTTGGTAAAACTGTGAGGACGCACGCCGGGCTCGTGTCGTGAATTTTGAAATATAATTTTAAAAGTGAATAGATAATGTATTTGACTTTTAAGTAAATTTTGATATTGAAATATGAATTTTGTAACATTGGCATATGAATTCTAGAACGTATTAACTATATTACTATGACCCAAATTATTTTCTTATTCGTCCAAAATTATTTCTCTATTAAACCGTTTCTCTCACGAAATTGTTGTTCACGAAAATCGTTATCGCCTTCTCAAGCCACCATTTTAGCCAGGTGACTGTGACGTGCATACTGGGCCACATTTGCCCACCGAATTAAACCAACCTCTCTAATCTTTGTATCACGATTCCAACGTTGCTATTCTCGCATTTGGAAAAGTGTTCGAGTTTCTTCCGTTAGCACACATCCACTCCCTTTTTTCTCCTTTTTCTTGGAGGTCTTTTCCTCCGTCCGCTTCTCCTTTCAGAAGGGCGCGTTGCGGGAGGGAAACGTCGTAAAAATAGTTGGCACCGATAAGAAACTGCTAATGAATTGTTGTGTAGAAACTCAATTACCGGCGGGCGCGGGCGCGGGCGCGGCCGGTGGCGGTGTGAATGAGGTCCAACGGCCATTGAGTTGCTGGCGCCAGCTCGAAGCGACCGAGCCGCGTCTTATGTTCCCGTCGGAATTGGCGGCACAGCCCATCGGCTGCTGATAGGGCGAGCGGCGCGCCATAAAATTATCGACGCTAGCTTCACCCCGCGCCGCCGCCGCCGCCAGCGCCGGATGGCGCCGTGACGCCATGGCGTCGCTCAACGGCTCCTTCGCTTCGTGTGCGGCTTCTACTTCTCCTGCTCCTGCTTCTGCTTCTTGGTTTGCTTCTTCCTCGTGTACTGTTGCGTTTTCTTCTGCTGCTACTGTTTCTTCCTCTTTTCCTGCTGTTGTTTCTTTTTTGTCTTCTTCTGCTGATGCTGCTTTTTTCTTCTCTTCTTCTTTTTCTGCATCTGCTGATACTTATTTTTCTGCTGTTGCTGCTGCTATTATTTATTTTTCTGCCGCTGCTACTTATTTTTCTGACGTTGATTCTTCTTTTTATTCTTCTTCTTCTACTGTTGCTGCTGCTGTTACTCGTATTACTGCTTCTGCTGCACCTGCTGTTTCATCTGCATCTTCCGCTGCTGTTTCATTTACTGCTGATGTTTTTAGGTGTGTTCTTCTTGAACTTTTGCTTATTTGCTTCTGGATCGTTTTCCATTTCTTTTTCCTTTTCTTCTTCGTCTTCTTTTTCTTTTCTTCTTTGTCTTATTTCGAAGCATTGGTCATTCGTTTTCTAAAAGTGTTCCTTATGTTTCTTTTTCTTCTTCTGTTTCATTTACTTTTAGTTGTTTTTGAAATTATGGTTTTTCTACTAATTTTTCTATACTTCCCCTTTGATTCTTATATTATGTTCAAAAGAAATTTTATTGGAGATCAGGGTACTATCTTCTTCGCTTTATCATTTTTTGTGGACAGAACTCTCTGCAAACGAAGACATGAGAGGAAGATTGAAGTGGCTCTTTCAGAGCAGCAGACACCTGCATTTCCAGCAATAGTAATCTAAACAACGAGAACATATTAAGACACCTCTCTAAATTGAGGAAGGTAGATGACTTAGTGACAGTCATCAAAAATAATAAGTTTATCACGCATGTTTTATGTAATAATGATGCATTCGCGATCTTAAAGGCTAGTACACTTAAGGACAATTTCCCAGAATTCAATTACATCATTGAATATAACATCCCTTTGGAAGGAGTGTTGTGGTTTAACTTCCTTATTTTTATATTATAAATTTCATTGAAATAATTTAGCTTTCGACTTGAAGATAAATGCTCAAATGAATTCACGTCAATTTGTGTTCCTTTGTATTACGTTTGTTTGGCTAGAGCCTAGTATATTTCACTCACGAAATTTCATTTACGTAGATCAATAATGTTCAATTTTACGATCTGTAAGTTTTCCTAAAATGCAGATAATTCGTGAAATGCACGTAGACTCATGTTTATAAAAATACAAATTCAGTTCAATTCAGTTCAATTTAGTTCAATTCAGTTCAATTCAGTTCAATTCAGTTCAATTTAGTTCAATTCAGTTCAATTTAGTTCAATTCAGTTCAATTTAGTTCAATTCGGTTCAATTCTGTTCCATTCTGTTCAATTCTGTTCAATTCAGTTCAATTCACTTCAATTCCGTTCATTTCCGTTCAATTCACTTCAAATCAATGACTCCTTATTTACGTGGCCTGCCTCAGGCCAGTTCTACCGCGTGACCACGGAATTCCGCCCACCCTGCCGGCGTTCGGGCCCGCTGTGCGTCGCCAGGCGTCGCGACGCCGTGCCGCGGGTCCGTGGGCGTCGCGACGCTGCGCGACCCCCGAATGAGGGGCCAGGATTAGCCGCCCTCGTTGACAACCCGCGTCCCACGTCACGCGAGTAAATTTAGCGCGTTCGCCTTTCGCATGGCGGGAAAATGTGCCTTTGTCTTGCAGGCGGCGCATGCGCCTGCCAACGCCGTGGGTGTCGATAGGATCGCAGGAATGACGGTGATCCGTCAGGCCATTCACCTTCACGAGTCGTCCTTTGGGACGCCCGCGATGCGCCTGTGACGCGAGGTAGATTTGGGAGGTATGCTCTTTGTTTGCGTTTGAGAAATGCACACCTTCGTCACGGGGTCATTTAGATTTTATTTAGGCTGGAAATTGCCGGAGAAGTTTATCGACCAACTCGACTCTCTTTTCGAAGCTTTCCTTGTGTCAGAAAATATCTGAGATTTTTTTTATTACAATGTGTTTCTAGGAAAAACGGAAAAAATCACTTAGTCACTCAAGAACTTGTAAAGGTTTGCTAATTCATTTCAATGAGAATATACAGTATTAATATAGATAATTATGTTCATTTCACATAACTTACCTTGCCGGAACTCCGAAAGTTTCGAAAAAACTCTAGGGATTGTATTTGTAAAAATATTATTTTGTTTCTTGAATAATTCACAAATCGACTCGTAGGGTGATAACACATATGCGGACAAGATCCTGGTTGTATCTAGTTTTCCTTACATTCCTACCTTACAATTCCTTACTACGTTCATCTAGTAAGTCATTTTTAAGCTATTATCAAAACATAATAAAATAAAAAACAATAATAGTAATAATAATATAATAATAATATCATTATTATCATCATCATCATGATCAAAAGGAAAAAAAATATGTTCAGACAAATCTTCCCATTCCAAATCATTACACATAAGAAATACAATAATAATGTTCCCAAGAGAAACCTGTGGCATAAAATACCCATAGCCTTCCTTTTGCGAAAATAGTTTTTTCTACAAGAAAGTTTCATACTTCTAACGTACTGTATGGAAAAACAACTGAGGGTCTGAAGTAAACTCCCCAAACCCCGGAAGCAGCAAAGCAGCCTCTATGACTGCGCAGGTGGTGATCAGACTAGCTTTTCACCTTTCGTCGTGAGTTCAACGTGTCCTCCTTTCAAACGATAATGCGGATGAGACCCATGACTAGAGGTTCCTGTTTGGATCGGTGATAACGGTTCGTGTGCACAGAAGATATTGTCTCGAAATGAATTGCTCCGTTGTGAGGGATTATGTATTTAAGATCGCGTGAGACGCAGAAGATAAATCGATATTGTGTGGTTCTAATCAAGATCATTACATCGATTGTTGTGAATGGATTTCTCAATGGGATCATTGTAATCGTGCAATCCTTCATTATAGAGACGTTCAAATGTTTTTCGGCGCTTAGATCCCAGGCTATACAATTTTCTAAGGAGATTATTCGTGAGCACCAATCAAGTAATGGGCTAACGAGTATAGTGAGCACTTTCTTTCATGTATTAGAATTGTTTCCTGGATGATGGCTAAATGCTAGCAGTTATTGTTAACTTTGTTGTAAGGAGCAATAATTAACATATAATTGAAAACAATAATAGTCCTATTTTCCTTTAAGTATAATACAAGCTAAACTTTCTGCTACAACCCTGGAAAACGTTTAACCGAACTCTGAACAAGGAGGACAGGTTAAAACATTAGAAGATACATTATTAAAACGTTTACCCCGTATAGAAATAGTTTTTTTAGTATTTACACATAGAAAACGTTATATTGTGCGATATACGTATTTTAGAGTTACTTAAAATTCGGTGTGCTTGCAGAATGCGGAAGTTTGTATTAGCGACGAAACAAACATAATCTGTTACAGGAGCTAAAGTACTCTATTACATGTGCTTTTAGCACATGGGATATAATTCAGGAATGTGTTTTCCCTGTCCCCTCATGTTTTGTAATTTAATATGCATTTTTCAGGTCATTGAAATGAACCAAATTTTATTAAGAGCACGTTATTAACGAAACGTATTTCTTTGTCAGATTGAGGACAGTCGTATCTGTTGACTTATTTCCACTATAAAAATATTTTCAAGAGGAGAAAGTATTCACATTAAGCCTTATAGTACAATATGTGATTCAACAGTTTTCAGATATCGTTTAATAAAGCCAAGACGCAATTTTTAACACATTATTTGCCAGCTTGACGGAGAAGAGTTTGACACATAAAGTTAGAAAACAAAGGGAAAATGAGGTATCGATTTTGAAATGTGCTCTTCAATTGTCAAATCGAGTATATAAATTTTTCTTTGAACCATTGTGAGCGCCTTACAGAAGCTCTCTGTTTCCATCCCTGTTAGGCTGCACCGCTAGCGCCAAGGTGGTGGCCCCCGTCATTAGCCATCGGGGGCTGCGAACAATCATCCGCGTATCGGAGCGCAAGACGGCGCCTGCTGCAGGCCGCTCGGGTGCCGCAATCAATGTCAATTTGCGCCCGATTGTCGCTCCTCCCCCTTCCGCCCCGCGCGTAACGCGCCCCGGCGACAAAGCGCCGCCACCACCGCCCTCTCCGCCGCGCACTTCGCCCCCACCGCCACCGCTTCGTCGCCTCCGCCATCGCCCCGCCAACACCTCCAGCTTCGCCTCCGCCTCCACCTTCGCCACCGCCACAGCCTTCGCCTCCACCACTGCCACCGCCACCCCTACCGCTTCCGCCTCCGCCTCCGCCTCCGCCTTCGCCATTGCCTCCGCCTCCACCACCGCCACCGCCACCGCCTCCGCCACCGCCTCCTCCTCCGCCTCCGCCACAGCCTCCGACTCCACTCATCGCCTCCGCCACCACCTTCGCCTCCACCACCGCCTCCGCCACCGCCTCCCCACCGCTTCCGACTCCGCCTTCTCCACTGCCTCCGCCTCCGCCACCGCCTCCTCCGCCTCCGCCACAGCCTCCGACTACACCCATCGCCTCCGCCTCCGCCTCCGCCTTTGCCTCCGCTTCCGCCACCGCCACCGTCACTGTCGCCGCCCTCAACTCCCACAAGACACCCGCCGCCACGGCCCCCTCCGCCACCGACATCATTTCCGCCGCTCTCACCACCTCAGCCTCCGCTGTCATTGCCACTGCCCCCTCCGCCTTCGATATCACCGCTCCCGCCACTAACGTGACCACCCCCGCCACCGCCCCCAGCCTAGCAGCCTCCGCTGTCATTGCCTTTGCCACCCTGGACGCCCCGCCCCCGCGTTTGGACGCCGCCCCCGGCGCGCCGCCGCTGCCCCTCCCCATCTCCATATGAATGGCGGGGCGCGGCGGGCCGGAACCGACCCGATCCACTCGGATGTCGAGCGGCATTTGTTAACAAACCCCCGCCTGCGCCCGCTCGTCCCCCGGTCTGCCTCGCCCTTCACTAGCCCACGCAGCCCCGCCAAACCCCGCGCCCCCAGGCCCCGCCCCGAAAACTGGCGAAGCAATTGACTGCGCTTTTCGTGGACTCAGCGGCCGTTTGGCGGTGTCTGGCGGGGGATGGATAGAAATTAGGTGGTTGGAGTGCGGCAATTGACGAAGCGGCTAGGGTATCTCGCTTCGTGTTTTAATGAGTCGTGATCTCGGTACACTTCGTATCGAAACGCCATCTGCACTTCATAGTGAAATGTTATTTTCTGCGCTAAAACATTTCTCAGAGTCAACGTTTTTCAAATCTCTCAAAAAATCACATTCTCTCATTCATTTTCCGCTTGTAGTATTAATAATTTTTAATAAACGTTCGTTCGTCGGAAACTCTCAATTCAATTGACTGCGCCACGATCAATGTCAATTTGCACTTTTCGTGGACTGGGCGTTCCTTCAGAAATTGTGTGATTGGAGGGCTGATGTGGAGAAAATGGCTAGTTAATCGCGCATCATGTCTTAATGAGTAATGAGATCGGTGCCGTAATCTTCACAAAACTTATTAGCGTGAAACGTTATTTTCTGAGCTAAAAACAATTGTCAGACTCAATAATTCCGATTCTCTTGATAAATAATATTATCTCATCTACATTCTACATGGATTATACATCCTTTTTAGCAATTGTTTTTTCGTTTCAAGACTGCCAAGTATCAACTGAGCTTTTAGTGGAGTCAGCAACCATTTGATGAGTCTGGTGGCTGAGAGTAGAAGTTAGATGTCAGGAGCGCTGCAGCGTTTGGCGATTTCTATTTCGCCTACTTCAATATAATAAGGATTAATGTAGTTTTGATGAAGTACGCATTAAGATTACTCTGTTCTTCTCAACCTAAGAGCGTTCTGTCGCTTAATCAACTCTTAAAATTCAACAAACTGCAATGGAATTAATACCAAATTTGAAGTATGTTCGTATGTTGTGAAAACACTCCAAACACTCTTTACTCAGTTCGTTTCCTTCATTTGCCACATTTCTGGGTGTTTCCTACTTTCTGCCTTAATCTGTCAAATTCTAAGAGGATACACGAAACAACTTTACTTTTATACGAATTATCTTAGAATTGAATTGGGGCTTTCTTTTACGTATTGGAAAGATATAAAATGAAGAATAATGTTAATATTTTGTAATGTAAAATACATTTTCTTAATTGAATATATGCTTCATCAATGAACATTCAACAGGTGTATCGAATTTTAATGTTGCATAGGTAATTTGTGACCCCAAACACTGAACTTATCGGGTTCGACCGAAGACATTGCAGCACGAGAGATGCAGTGCCTATCTTGAAGTATGTGTCAGGATAATTAACAAAAATTTCAAAACATTTTCAATTAAAAAACAATTAATACAAAAATGAATATTCTAACCTCATGATATGAACAGGTATCAAGAAACCTTATTCAAATAAAAAATAGTGGTTACAGCTGGGTAATTCGAAAAGTTGACTAGCTTATACTGAGAGTCCTTCGAATTTGTATTGTTCTCATGAGCCGGGGAATGTTTATGGAAGTTGGCAAGGAAGGCCATGTGCTCAGTGAAGCGGAAACATGGCGTCAGCACAACAGCGAATTAGCGCGCGGAGGGGGGTCTTCATCACGTCCAAAATTTGTTAACTTTTTTTTGTAGAGTCAGTGATCGATATCGTCTATTCATACATATTCATCGTGCCAAGAGCTATGACGTCGTTATTATGTTCTCTTCCATCTCTGTCATTATCTTCAAATTTTAAAATTAAGTACCTGGTTCCTCAGACGAGAAACGTGTTTTTAGATGTTTTCCCCTAAAATGTTTGCTTGACATTGGACATTTCGTGCTGGAACTGTCCAGCTTGGCTTAATCGGTTACTTAAAATGGAAGAAAAAGCAACTTTATGGTTCTAGCATCGGTGCTATTAATCTTCGATATTCGGTTCTTTTAGGAGATCCGGTCTGTTTCCTTACCTTGACATTTCGTCATGATTTGTGCGGTAACTGGATGAAATTCTTAAATTCATTCAGTTCGGAACTTCGAACGCATTTGCATGAAACTATAATTGTCGTCAATGGTGTCTTCTCTTTAATAATTAGAGAATAAGATTACAATGAAAAAATTTGTAATTGATCCACATCTGTTACGAACAAGAAAGGGACAACCAAAAAAGTAAACCATTCGATTTCTAATGGGAAATTGATTTCATTTATGATTATCTAATTGAACATGTTCGAAAAAAGATTTATGTAGTTCACGGTGTAGGAAAGTAAGAACTGAATTTCAATTTATATTGACTTATTTTTTTCATTTCTTATCTATTTCTGCGTAATGCTCTACAAGGTCTGTACTCAAAAACAAAGTTTGTTGCTGATAGTTTTTTGTCTTCATCAATTTAGTGAGGGTAGTCAATGATTATCAATCTTGTTACCTTTCAAATTTCCGAAACCCCAAAAATAAACACGCAAACATAATTTTCAGAAAATTTCGATTTTGATGTTGCGCATCGTTGATTAGTAAAATTGTGAACGTCATAAACCCTGTTACATGTTAGACCGGACTTTGTCTCTCATTGTCATTCGTTGTCGAGAGAGTCACATATCGAGAAAACAGGTGACAAATAGATCGTACGAGTTAACGATTTCCAGTTATTTACTTACAACATTCCAGGTACATACGTGAATTATTTATAGCACGTTTATTTATTGTTTCTATCTAATAACTCGGCGGGCAAATTCGAGTGTATATCAGGAACGTGTCAGTCGAAACTTGTTCGCTTTCACGCAAGACCCGAGAAGCGAGGCAACCGCCCGCCCGCCCGCCCACCCTCCCGCTCGCCCGCGCGCCCACCCGGCTCGGGAAGGACCGCCCGGGAATTTATTTGGTTCATCCCCATCGCCCGGCGACCATCACCCAAGCGGCGGATCGCCAACTGTATATCATCGCCCAGTCCATTCGGCGAAGTTCGAAAACACGTATTTTCGTATTATTATTCCATTTCAATCACCAGAGGTTCATTTATCTCTATTTTCACTCGGGCGATGCAAAGAAATAAATTCATGCGCGCCCGGCTGAAGGGGGGAGATGTGGGGCCTATTACGGAGTCGCATACGGTATCCGGAGCGTTTAACGCCAAAAAATCCCCATTCGATACATCAAAAGTCATTAGTTTTTGTGTTGTTCATTATCCGGAATGGAAAGCGATTATTGAGGGGCTGTTGACGCTGCCAGCCACGGGCGCTGCCGTCGCCACGAGACGGCTTCTTGCGCTGAGGGGAGGAGTCCATGTGGCTGAAGGGGATTGGACAGAGCAACGTGGCGACCGGCTGGTGAGGTAGAGGACACTGCGATACTTGAATCGATTTGATATCTTGGATCAATTAAGAGAACATGTGATAAGTGTATGTAGCGTATACTTTCTCTCCAAGTACAAACTTTCGTACTAAAGAGAAAGTGTTGTATATTGAGTGTAATCGATGGGGATAATCTAGATCATAGAGGTATTTTTTCAATAAACGTGTGTCAGTATTATCTTTTCACTAATTCCTGGTTCCCAAAGTCTCAAAGCCAGACTCTGAGATCTTTTAATTCTTTTCATATATTGTAGGAGAATAAAATCTAGCAACCCAGAGCTCTGTGTATTCTTAAAATTCAGTAAACATCTGGGCAGTGTCCTTATGAGTAACCTATGTCCAGGTGATATGACTCTGTGTCCCAAAACCAGGACGGATTATAATCCGAAAATTTGTGAGGGAAGGAAGAGTGGGAGGGAAGTCACAGTATCAATGTTGGTATTACATTTATTTTTCAAAGCAGTATCGTATATTTTATTCTATTTAAAGAAAATGGAAGTTTCTTCTCTAGGAAGGTTCTACAAAAAAGTATGAACTGCCCAATACCTAATTTCAATAATCGGTGTACTACATTCCAGCAACCTAGTTATTTCTAGTTTATCTTTACTACAATTTTGTTATTTATTCCGCGGTATTATTGATTCCCCCAAATTGATATCGACACTGATCACATCGAAATGCCTGATACTTGAAAAATCGAGGGTATTGAGGGTACTGAAGGTGAGACTCGTGTGACGGGGAGGGGCTGAACAGAGTAACGTGACGAGTGGGTGATCGGATAGAGGGGTAGATGTACTGATCTGCCGCCTTCCATCAGCGTAAAAAATTCATGTTTTTTCCCCTCTCGGCGCATGCGCTGTTGGAGCCATTACAGGGCACAAGCATCGCTGTCGTTACATTACCAAATTACGATAACCTTTCGAGTAATAACCTGGCCGCCTTCTCTGTAGAAAGGCCGCAAGCGGCGAGAGTCGGTCTCCTCGTCATGCGACAAGTATTAATATTGGGGCGCCAAATGACTATAATTAAGAAAATGTCGTTAGCCCTTTCGGAGGTGGGGCGAAAAAAACTAATTAGGAGTGTTTGCATGCTTCTTACGGCATTTCAGAGTGGGGGCGACAAATTCATTTCCTGAAACCGAAATTTCGTGCCTTCATTTCCTACACGTGAAAATTAAAGGAATGCTAAGTAGGTTCAATTATTTTGTTATTTTACACCGATGGGTACGCATTTCATTATAGCGTGTAATTACGTTTCTTGAGTTAATCACAATTTTTAAGGTGTTATCTCTGTATTTCGATCGGTAAGCGGACTGGTATAACAACAGAGCCCACCTGGTTTTAAAGGAGGAACCTCGGTTAATACATGGCGTTTTACCCGAAACCTTGAATACCTCGTCTCTATGAGCAGATTGTCAATTAAGAGTAATTACAATGTACACCGCTCCTTTCCGTTCCACGCCACTCCCTCGGATGCTTAAGTACCACATTGTGCCAAGTTATCTTGGGAGTAATTGTGTTGGTACAAGAAACAGTAATTTGTGCACTTCTTAATTTTGATAAATTGTGCCTCACACGTTCAAGCTCACACCACGAGCTCCGCATCTGCAGGGTTGTCCCAAAACGTGCAGTACCCCTTACAGATTCATAATTATACGTCGCCGAAAAGTAAATGTAGCTCCAGAGCTAAGTATAGAGAAGCATTATTGATCCATATTAGAACGTGTAGTTAAATAGTAGTTTCCAATTGTGTAGGAGTATAAATGTTATGTTTGCGATGATGTACATCAAAGAATATCAATGAAGATGTCAGTTCTAAAACAACGTTGGGAGATTGTTTGTTGCAGCATCAATAGAAATTAATTTTGTTCCTGACTAATTTCTTTCTTATAGAGCAATAACATTTCTATTCTTTTCCTTTTCAAAAAATACATATAACAATCTTTCTGCAAGTAAAACTGCAAAAGATGCTTTCTTTTCTGTATGGTTTGATCAGTTTTTTTGAATATTTTATTACCAAACGAAAATGAAATATTTCCTTATCACGTTGTCTTTTTACCTTGTCAGTTATTCGAATAATTGAGTATAAACGTTTGAAAAAACGGTGTTTAATTTTAGGCATTAAAATTGAAATGCTGTCTCTCTACTTTACCGACGCCCAAGGTGTTGCTGATAAACTCGGAAATTCAATTGAGAGACGCACTGCATTTCCAAAACTATGATCGCAAGGGTTCATTGACAGAATAGCCTTTAGTCCGTTCGATTCATGAATTTTTTTATTCGCATCCCTAATCAATAATTTTCTCATAGATTTTTCGTCGCTTGGATCTGAACAAAGTAGATTTTCTCTTCACACCCATCAGTAAACGTACCGCTTTTTACATAAATACAGGATTCAAAGTATAAAAGTTCTAAACATGTTGGAGAAATGAAGTTAATTTGCAGGCTGTTGTGTAGTAACGTAACGCGTTTTTGAGTTACTTTATAGGAAATATTTGTTCATCGTATGGTGCTCAATACACAGGTATTGATAATATATCCATAAATAACTCATCTAGCACGTGTAGCGTTGGAGCCTTTTCTGCGTTTCATTTCGCGCCGTTGTAACAAAAAGAAAGAAAAAAACAGGAAGCCTCGTGGCAATGCGTCTGTGCTTGAGAGTAGACGTCTTGTCGTAAGTTTCTTTGTCGCAAGGCGCTACGTCGCCTGCCTGAGCGACAGCGTCACGTGGGTGCGGCCTCCGTAAGAGACAGACAGACAGCGAGCGGGCGGCGCCGGCGACCTCAAACAGAGACAGGTGCCGCGGCTCCATCTCAGATAAGCGCAGGCGACCTCTTGTCTCGCACTCTCTCACCCGCCCCCGCCCTCGCCCTCGCCCTCGCCTTCGCCCACGCTCCCGCCCTATCCCCGCTCTCGCCTAAGCTCGAGCCCGAGCCCAAGCCCAAGCCCAAGCCTGTGCCCGTGCCCGTGCCCGTGCCCGTGCCCGTGCCCGTGCCCGTGCCCGTGCCCGTGCCCGTGCCCGTGCCCGTGCCCGTGCCCTCGCCCTCGCCCTCGCCCTCGCCCTCGCCCTCGCTCTCGCTCTCGCTCTCTCCCTTTCCCTCATCGTCACTCCTGCCACACTCTCGCCCTCGCCTCCACCCCGCCTCCACCCCTTCCGCACACCCACCTCGCCTCCACCCCTTCCTCCACCCCGTCGTCTCCCTTGCTCCCTCCGTCGCTCACGGTCACTCTTTCACCCCCGCCCCCGCCATCTTCACCCTCGTCCTCGCTCTCTCCGCTCTGCTCTTCGCCGAGGGCATCCTCCGTTCTCTTACTCGCCCCGTTCTCCTTTCGCAGTCGTTCCGCCGTAGGCCACCGTGTATTTTACTACCGTAAACTACGTCCCACCCTGACTTCATCAGTTCTCTCCATTGCTCGCTCCTTCCCTCAACGCCCCCCCCCCTCACCATAATTCTGTATTACGTGTATTGGGAGAAACAAGTATCTATCGAAGTCTGGTTTCCATTATATAATTTATATAAAAACTCTTGAGTGTCGTCACAACCGACAATTGTTGATCTCTCTACATAAGTTTTTTGTGAATCGAAATTATTTTCTACAACAGGACTGCATAATAACTAAAAACTCCAAGCGACCTTCATGCAAGATTAAGTGTTATCACCTCCTATCTAAGTAGTTCGACTGCGTAGCAGTACACCCGCTAGTCACAGCGCTTTGCACGTCTGTTTAATTGACAGCTTCGCGACCACTGCCCGAACACGATCACTTCTCTCTCTTGCTGTCTATTCTACCAACCTCCTGAACTATCTTTGTCTCTCACTCCGTCCCTCATCCCCCTCTCCTCTCCTCTCTCCCGCACACTCGGACGACCATGTGCAAAAACGCATGACCGCGTTCTGCTTCCCTTGCCATCACCTCTGCCATCGCCAACGTCTTCACCACCACGAAACCGTCACCTCTACAACAACCAACTCAGCCAACGCCGTCCTGCCTTCACTGCCACTGCGACTCCCCCTGCCCCCGCCACAGTCCCCGCCACCGTCCCCGCCACCATCCCCGCCACCATCCCCGCCCCCACCACTGCCCCAAACCACTGTCCCCACCAATGTCCCCACCACTGTCCCCACCACTGTCCCCACCACTGTCCCCACCACTGTCCCCACCACTGTCCCCACCACTGTCCCCACCGCTGTCCCTACAACTGTCCCCACCACTGTCCCCGCCCCACCCTCCCCCCTCATTCCTCTACCACCTTCTCGGCCATCGCCGTCACCACCGCCACCACCTCCGCCTCCACCACCGACACCACCTCTGTCTTGCGCCGCCAACTCAACCTCACTATCACCGCTAAAGCTGCCGTCGCCGCCGTCACGCTGTCGCCCCCGCCAGCGTCGCCATCGCCGCCACCAACGCCTCCGCCCACGTCATCTTTTTGCAGCTCCGCCGCTTGGAAATGTCATTCCGATGTTTCTCACGCGGCGACGTTTGAGTGATGGCTTGTCGCTTTAATCCTCTCACATTAAGACACGAACACCTCTCGCCTCTGCACCTGTGGCCCTCGCCCTCTTTTTCGGCCGCTCTTAATACTTCGTTTTTTACGTTTTGAGATTTTTTACTCGCCTCTTGCCGCCAGCGGGAAGAAAGAAGTATGTCGTTTTGAAGGCGCGGGATTGCAGTTACTGCCGTTGTGGTTCAGCGTTTCAACGATTCGGGGAGTAGATTTTGGTAAAAGTGCTTGAAGATTCAAGACACATTGGCGTGACGTAACCTTAGAAAATTGGATTGTTTCCTAAGTTCTACAAAAATATAATAATAATCGTAAACTTTGAGATTTTCATGTTGGTCAGTAGCGCATTTATTCATCCCTTCTCACAATTTCTTGATTTGGTTCAGATGCGTTCTGTAAATCAAATATCAGTCTCAAATTCGAAACCAATTATGTATCAAATTTGAAAGTACGTAAAAAAAAATCAGTTTTATAAACCTTATCTTCCTATTGCTTACAGAATACATGAAGAGTTATCTTTACTTCATATTTGAAATCTGTTTCTAACTGTTTTGTTTCGTTAACTCCTTACTCATTACGTGCTTCTCACTATATGTTACTTTTTTTTATTATTCGTCAGTTCTTACGCTTGTTAACCTTCCTGAAGGATTGTAAAAGAAACTAAATAAATTGAATAACAGATGATAGTCAATGTTACATGAATTATTTACTAACAACATGATTAATTATAAGTATATTTATGATGATACTCTGTGTTTAATATTGACAATAATAACTAGTTCGTTCACAGACGTGTTTTAAGTTGTACGAATGGGCTTAAAATGACTTACGAAGTTTTAGAACATAAGAAATTAAGACCGTAGCATCGGTCGCTCGACCGGTCTCTGGTGACCGAGGCGTGTTTGGCTGGCTCGCCCAACCACTCAACTGCTTACACCCCATCCCCCCAAGCATTCGTCCGTTCTCTTAACCACCCACCAATCAAGACACACAACACCCATTCGCCCAACCCGCAAGCACACGCACACACATACACACTCACCAAATCGCCCTCCTTTCCATGCACCCACCAAACCACCCGCCTATCTAACTGCTGGTCTAACCTATCTTCGTTCGGCTTAACTGTTCCTCAGTCCAGTTGTCCGAACTTCTCCCGTTCCCCAAACCAACGCATTCTCCAAACATCAAAACTATCATCATTGCCAACTACTCCCTGGCCCACCCACGTTCCCACCCACCAGCCTATCCACCCAACGAACTACCCATCCATCATCTGACCACCCACCCATCCACCAGTAACCCATTCGCCCAACCACCTAACCATCTATTATCTGACAAACCCATACACCCAACTAACTCACCCATCCACCCCCTCCCGGTTGCTCACCCACACACCCACTAGCCTATCCACCCACTCACCCACAAACCCACTCGCCCAGCTATCTAATCATCCATCACTTGACCATCCACCTACCAGTAACCCATCCGCCCAACCACCTAACCATCCCATCTTCTGACCACCTACCCCTCTACCCAATCACCCGCCCCCCTGCCCGACTGCTCGGCTGCTCACCCACCTACGAGCCAATCCACCCACTAAACCATCCGCCCAACCACTACCCGCCCGCTCGGCTGACCACGCCCACCCACCCACTAGCACGCCCACCCACCAACCAACCAACCTACCACTCACCCACTCACCCACCCACCCACCAACCAACCAACACACCACCCACCAACCAACCAACCAACCACTCACCCACTCACCCACCCACCCACCAACCAACCAACACACCCACCCACCAACCAACCAACCAACCAACCAACACACCCACCAACCCACCAACCAACCAACCAACCAACACACCCACCCACCAACCAACACACCCACCCACCAACCAACCAACCAACACACCCACCCACCCACCAACCAACCAACCAACCAACCAACCAACCAACACACCCACCCACCAGCCCTCCCGCTTGCCCGCCCGCCCGCCCGCCCAGGAGCGCTGTCCGGGACAAGGCCTCCGCTGCGCCGGGGCCGGCTGGGCGTGGCTCCCGACGGAGGGGCTTCATTTGGATTATTTCTTACCCGTCAGGTTTTCCTTCAGGTTGAAGGCGCTCTCCATTACGCTCGTTAGCCCCGCTGAGGGATTCAGATAATAAAGAACATTTCGGACAAATTGAAATCGTGGGCGTCCCACCGCCCTTTGAAAAATGTTAACAGCGCCCCGATAAACAACTGTCTCTCCTCAAATTAATTGTTATTTATTGAATTACACGGTGTCGATCGCGTACGTGTCACCCGCCGTTACTTCTGCCTCGGGCGCTGGACGCGACGGGGGGGAGGGGGGCAAAGGACGCCGCGTTTGGAATGAAGAGAACGGTTCTGTGCTGCTACTGTCACCAGGATGGTGAGCCATTATGCATGTGGAGCTCTCTCACAAAAATAGCCAGTGAATGGGAACCTCTTATTAGGAAAATACACTCGCTACTTCAAAGTTATTTCTAAGCTAATTAGTTATTGGCAATGCTAGAGTGGGGGATATTTCGAAACTAAATGTGAGTACAGAAGAAAGTTCGTAATTCTTTTTTCATGCATCATGTCCTGAAACAATTTATAAACAAGTTATAAACGGATCATGGATTGAAAATACAAATGTTCATAATCGAAATCATTACAAAATTATTGGAAATGCACGAACATATATTTTACTTATAATTGTATTGTAGAAATATTAAAGCAAGATCTTTTAATCTTGGCATTCGCTAACATTTTAAACAAGCTTCTTTACTTGCTGGTTACCTCATGATATTCGAATAAAAATAATTTCGCAGAATTCGAAGGTACAGTAAATATTGTAAATAAAATCAGTAAAATATTTTTAAACATTTTAGAATTAGTGTAATTAGAATTGGTTTTGACAATGAAACAGATCTTACTTAATTAAAGCTTACTTCAATTGTCTATTCAGCGATGCACAATTAACCTTTCGGACAGATCGAGAAGCCACATTCGGGAGGCAACTTGACAGTGGCAGGTTTCGTCGCAAAGATGGTGTCTGGTTCGTCACGCAGTTTATTGTTCTGGGAAAAGTGACTGGGTGAGGACGGAAAGAAGTGCAACAAATGTGCGATTTTGCATGTAGACCTATACTGGCAGTGAGAGACTTTCTCGGAGATTCCCTATTGAGTTTAATCCTCATGAATTGCTCCAAACGACTACCTCCATTTTATTTCGTCGTTTGCTTTCCTTCAAAATGTCTTCTTCGCGTCTGCGTTTTCTGACGACTTCTATCAAATGACATCTGTATGACATCCCCTCGCATGTCTTCTATCTTTCACGAATGTGTTGCTCAGAACTGTCCATATTAAATGACTTCATGAATTTTGCCCCAGTACCATCCTGCCTCAGAGACTTTTTATCCCACGACTTCATCGCCTTAACTTCCCCTGCACCATCGTCCACCGTTTCTATAATAATCTCCTCATACGTTCTTCCACTATGACTCCTCCTCGTCGCTTTCTCCACGATTTCTGCTCATGTCTTCGAGCCCATGTCTTCTTCTGATTTCCTCCACCATGATATTATTTTTCAAATGCGTCATGTTTACCACATTCGCTTTTACCCTCCAAGCGTGCGAATTAAACTAGGCCCATTTGGGACCCGTTAGGTGGCCGACGAAGTCGGAGTATCAACAGAAAATGCCAAATACACACACATCCTCCCCTAGGATCTTCCCTATAATTTCCCCCACATCGTCCCCCACACTTTCCTCGTACAACTTCCTGTCCCACTCCTCCCACACCACGTCTTCCCACACACCCCCCCCAGCCACGCGCCCGGGCAATTTGCTCCTCCACGCCGCCCCATCGCTCACCGCGCGCAGATAAATGCGACTTCGCTTTGAAGCGGCGCGCATGCGCCCCGAGCATAATGAATCTGATGCACGGCGGCGGTATATTTCAGAGGACGCTCCCGACCCACCCCCGCACCCTGCCCCCGCCTCCACCCCCTCCACCGCCCCCACCCGCCCCCTCGCCCCCGTCCACCTCACCACCCACCCCTTCGCTCCCTCGCCCCCGCCCCCACCCGCCCCTTCGCCCCCTCGCCCCCGCCCCCCTCGCCACCCACCCCGCCCCCCGCCGCGGCTGGCCACGCAGCTCTGGCGTCAAAATTATCGCCCGCGCGGTTTGTAGCAATGAGTGAAATTAAGAGACGCGGCAACGTTGCATAAATATCCGGAGCGATATTCTCATTAAGTATTTCAATCGCTTGTGAAGTTCGCAATTTACTCCGGGAATTATGTGCATTAGCGTTGGGTGATGGACGTGGTTGACCCGGTTGCAGCGCGGTGGAGGTACCGGCGCGCTCCCCGTTTTCGTAATATTTTCTGCCGGCGCCGCAACGACACTCGCTGCCAGGTCGACGCCCGCGTGCGGTTGCATTGCCAACGTTATAACCTCCGGCGCCGCGCTGGCACGGTCGCTGCTGCCGTGGCCACGTTTACATTTCAGATTTGGGCGTTTCGGTGACACGGTGTTTATTAGGGTAGGATTTTCTGATTACTAATATTTATTTTTAAATTTAGATATTAAGACACAAACAAATACTAAAAACAAATGATGTCACTAATTATCTATAACAATGTATGTTACACTTTACACATGCCGAGTAAAATAATAATTTTATTAACACGAAAAATGCAACAATAATAACTAGTGTCCAAACGTATGATAGAAGGGCTAATCTTTGAAGAACTTCACACAACTTACTTATCCCTTAGAACGCAATGTCTGAAATTATCCACAAAATTAATTAAGACACCCATAAAACATTGCACTATTGCGGAAATTTATTAATTTCTATTTCAAGCTGTTTTAAAGCGTCGTATTTTGAATAGCAAAAAAAAATATTTAATGGAGTACACAATTTTGTGACACTTGGCTCCATTTTATTAATGGAAAATCAAGGAAAACTTTATTTTATTTCTGAGTTTCTTTCGCTTTGAACAGAGGATTACTTTGTCACGTTATTGATCTTTATATTACATTTCATCTGATTTGGAAAAAGTGAAATTGCAAAAATCTCCAGGCAACGCAGGAAAGAATTTCCGCTCGCAATCAAGCCAGATGACGTGCCCCACAGTAGTATACTCCAGGTTCAGAACGAATAGAAACGAACAGTAAAACAGTTTTCCGCGACCGTACAGGTGCGTGTGTGACTGATATAATCCCTCAAACGACTTTCCTGAAGTGGGTGGCACGGTAGCGAGAACCATAAATTTTAGTGGCGCAATAAATATTTTCGAAATAAATGTGTACTGTCCCTTCTTAAAAGCCGAGAAGTCGACGTATTTCATTCCCGATTAGCCATCAGTAATTATTCCCTCCCCGTGGAACTGTGTGCTGCTCGTGATGTTGATCAGTGTAAAAAGAAAAGTCCGTAATGGTATGAGTCCCAAGTTCCATGGATCGATTGATACAGAAGCTTGCACCTCACGTAGGGAATTGCTTTGAGAATTTCAACGTGGCGATGGAAACCGTTTGCGGTTTAAAAGTATTCGGAAAAACATTTCTGAAAATATATTGAAAATCACCCCAAACCCAAAATTCCAATCACTGAATGCCGAGCGTGTAAGTTAAGATGTGTAATAGTGATCTAAAGTTATCAAGGGTTGAACAGAGTTGTCTTTCTGCCAGCATAAGTCAAACTACTATCAATGTTTGGAAGAAAATATTATAAAGCTTCACGTGAAATATAGTGCACTTCAGAATGAGTCAAGTGCTAGTGTAAAATTATGTTCAGATTTGGGGATGTGTTTCATTAAGTACGAGGGAAATCAATAAAATATTCGTATTACTGTTACAGATGAGCATTTACTATTACAGGGTATTATTCTCAACATAGTGGGAGTTTGTTTTCTTTCTTTTGTCTCCTTTTATTAATGATTGTTGTTCCTTCTGTCTGTTATATACTCCAAAACATTTTTGAAAATATTATTATTATTATTATTATTATTATTATTATTATTATTATTATTATAGCTCTGAAAATAGTTATAAAAAACGAAAAATTTGGCATCGAATGCAACTTTGGCTGAGGATTGAATATTGGAGAATTATTTCACAACAATTAAAATATTTTCAGTAATATTCAATGTGTGAAAAATAGCATCTTCATGATATTCCTTTTCGACAAACTGATCCCGTGTTTCAGCCAGAGCGTTCAGACTTGTCAGAAAAGACAGAGGCCAGCAGATTGCAAACTACATTTCAGGATTAAGCTACTTAAATTATAATCTTGCTTTGAATGATTGCTGCATTGAGGTGGGAATTTTTCTGAAGTGCTTTCGTACATTTCCTTTTTTACCTTGAGCCGCAAATCAGTAACTACATACATGCAATTCGCTGATTCTAATTCTTACAAATAGTCTCATCCTAAATCTTACTGAAATAGTGCGGTATTACGCGTCTTAAATGACTGATTATGAAGGATGAAATATATTTTACAGGAAACATGCTTTGCTGCATAAACCCGTCCACTGGTTCTTCTCTCTACTTTCTGATTGGTTCTGTTCCACTGTAAATATTATTTTTCGATTTTTTTTCACTCGTGGCATTTATCCCGCCTTTCTTCAATGTCTCTGCCTTTTCAAATATATATGATACTTTTGTAACTCACGTACTTTTTATTAGTTACTTGAATGAATTATAAATATAGAAGCTTTTATAGTTGAGAATCGGGGAAGGGAAAATAACTACAAATAGAAAAATATCTCATAGTAATTCCCATTCGTTTTACAAATGTGCATTTCTGATCGAACGTTTATTATCAGTGATTGCTACAAGCTGCTGATGATGTGGTCTTAAGGTATCATCAAGTTGTCGCCTGCTTTATCCTTCATCGCCTGATTACCCTTCATATATTACGACCACTTCCACCTTTCTCATCTGCTACTCACCTATTCTACATCCGTACCAATTCCATGTTGGCACAACTTCTGATCACCATCGTATGCCTCGCCATTCGTGCTTCACTGCGTCTTCACTCAATGATCACTCCATCACGAGCACCTCCTCCGTCTCCACGTTCCCTTTTCCTATGCACCACTGACTCATCAGTTGCAACCAAGATGACCTCATCACCTGCACCACTACCTCCACACCGTCTAAGTTTAGCCCGGTCATTGCCGCTGGCTCTGCAGTCACTCTGACCAAAACATCACTGGGTTTGAGTTCCAACGGGGGCGGATTTTCGACTTGCTTGATGGGATTCAGCCGCTGTCTGGAGGAGAATTCTAGCGGCCGGCTGCTTTGATCGGTAGTTTTCCATAGTTTCTCCGATCAACTCCAGGTATCTGTCGGTGCACTACTTCCAACCTATCCTCTTCCTGTCTTATCCTCACTCCATATTTAAACACACTAATACTTTCATGCAGTATGTCGGGAGATCAGCCAGAATTGTCCTAGTTCGGGCGGTGTCCCGCTGTGAAAGGGGAAATCGCCCGCAGGTCTACATGTGATCTCAGCATCCAGCGGCGGAGAAAACATTCAATACACTTACATTTAGCGGTTACTTACTGGGAATCATCATACTATGTTGCCTCAAAATCTTACTATTAA
This sequence comes from Teleogryllus occipitalis, assembly GCA_011170035.1. Lineage (NCBI taxonomy): Eukaryota > Metazoa > Arthropoda > Insecta > Orthoptera > Gryllidae > Teleogryllus > Teleogryllus occipitalis. The sequence goes on along the minus strand of BLKR01000948.1, from coordinate 315,210 downwards.
CAAGTCATCGTTTACATAACTATTCTGCCTTCAACGCCGCCATCATCCCAAACACCACAATCACTACATCGCGAACATCACTGCCACAATTTCCACCACCACCACACTCACCATCACCACAATTCACTCATCACCACCATCTTCAACGCCACGCCCTCCTCCCAAAACCATCACCATCCCATGAGGCCCCCACCTCACACCCACATGCCCTCATCGTCAGCACCTCTACCCGTTCCTTACCCACCGCCATCCCTACTTCCACCAATTCTCATCACCATCGCCTCACCACCACCTCCACCTCTCGCTCCGCTCGCCACTCAGCACGGGTCCTCGTGGCCCGAGGCTGCGTCTGATGTGACGGGCATATAACATAGCCAATTACCATATCTAGTAGCCCGGCGACCGTGCAGCGCTCGCTGTGCCCGGCTCGCTTCAAAAGCATTTTAAAAGCGATCAGCATTCAACATATTGACGCCCTGCGCCCTTCAAATTCGGTGTTGAAAGATTCCAGCCGTCCACACCTTATAATTTAAAAATCATATGAAGCTTTAGACTCTCCGGAAACCCTTCCAGAACCGAAAAGCCGGGAGTATTGAAGTTTCATTAAGATACTTATACACGATAGTAAAAAGGAAGAAAGCATGTTTTCTTTTTGGCATCTGCTTTCCGTTGGAAAACATCGTTCTTGCCAGTTTGGCCTCCAAGAGCAGACGCCTGCTTCGTATGATTGATCGCATGAAACGCTTTCTTGAAGGGTGCGAGTGAAATTGAGCGTTATTAACCATCAGATAATAGAAAATTCGTCGTTATAACAGATTGACTGAATGTTAAACTATATTAATGCATTGTAGTCGGGCGTGTTTGACAGTTGAGGAGCTTCAGGAAATGGCTTTCTCAACGAGATGGCGACTTGGCGTGCGGAGAGACCGTACAGGCAGGCGCCCTTTGGAGGGAATCTCGATAATTTTGGGAGTATCGGCAGGCGGACCCTGCAGTAATTTCTAAAAACAAACGGGCGTCTGATTCAATTAAGTGTTATCGGGAAAATGTTGCATGTTCATCGTTATGGGAAGTCGTTTCTCCTCAGGACTTTCGGAAGAAACGGATCAATTATGTTGTACACCTGTACGTCATAACCTTAATTACAAATTGTCTTTGGACACGATTTTGAAAGAAAGATAGCGCCTGGAAATTTAGTGTTACTGCAATGGACGTCCATAATTTTTAAACGGAGAATTTGGATGAATGCTTCGTTAAGGAATTCATATCTTTATTGGTTGTTCATTTTGTAGTTTTAGATAGAATTGATTCAACAAGTAATTCATGAATATTAATTGCAATTTTCTTTATTTTGCAGGTGAGTATGCCGAATGTTCGCTTGTGAAAGCTGATACATAACCTAACTCGAGTTGTGGTAAGTTGCACCTGGACACGTCATTTTTATTCTGTATGTTGTAGTAGGATTTACAAAATGCCGCGAAGTTCCGTGCATTAAAAATCATATTAAACATTCGTTAGAAAGAGACCGAAAAAGAGAACGAAAATCTTCCGCGATAGGTAATTGTAAGTAGATACTTACATGCGTTGTATGATTCACAAACTCGAGCATTAGAAACAATTGACGCCAATTCGCAGCGTAAATGATATATTTCACTTCTCGCTAATAAACTACGTCACAAGTTCAACTAACAAGAGGCTATTCCTCAACAGTCTTGTGACATATCTGAAGAATTTTCAATGAAAATATGATCAACTATTTTCGTTTGTCTGTAAGTACAAACTTCGTAACGACATGGCTCAACCATACCACTTATATTTTGAGTTTTCTAACCACTACATTAGATGTGCATTCGTAACCCAGATTATTATGTAAACTGCAGTCGACCCCAACCTTGAAGTTAAAACGTCATTCACCGTGCAACGTATACAATTATTAAGAAATGTACTTTATCATCGTACCAACATTGCATCTGCCATCATTGTACAAACATTGCATCTGCCAACAGTTTTGGTGGTTGCCAACAGTTTTGGTGCTACCTTAAAAGACAGCAACACTTTCGGATGTGTGACGCCCAGAGTTGGCTGTGTCGGCGGCGCGGGCGCGGGCGCCGGCGTCTGGGCCGAGACCTTGAGGCGTCATTTGGGCAGCGGCGTCGCGTTGCTCTCTTTCTGCGAACTGGTCGCGAGCCGAAGGCGGCGGCGGCGGTGGCATTTCGGCCCGTGAAGAATTTCGCGAGGCGCCCCATTCTTTGCGCGGGGCGGGAGGCGGGGGCGGGGGCGGAGGCGGAGGCGGGTGCCGAGCCGTGTCGCGTGGGAACGGCAGCGATGGGAGAGGGGAGCGTTGGGATGGTGGCCGGAGGGAGCGTTGGGAGGGCGAGAGAAGGTAGCGTACGGAGTTTAGGAGAACGGAGATTTGAGACATTGGGAGATGGAAACGTACGGATGTTGGGAGAAGAGAGCACGGGGATATCGGGAGAAAGGAGCATAAGAATGTTGGGAGAAGGGGGTGTTCTGATATTGGAAGAAAGGAGCATGGGGATATTGGGAGACGGGAATGTATGGATGTTGGGAGATGAGAGCGTAGGAATATTGGGAGAAGGATGTGTAGAGAGAGAAGGGAGCGTTGAGATACTAGGACATCGGAACGTACGGATATTGGGAGATGGGAGCATGGAAGTTTTGGGAGAAGATACTGTACTGATATTCGGAGCGTTAGGGTGCGTTAGGTTATTCACAGAAGAGAGCGTAGGGATCTCACGACAAAGGAGCGTAGACGTACTAGAGAAGGTAGTGGAAGGATGTAGGGAGAAAGGATCGTGTTGGGAGAGGCGAGCGTAAGCTTGCTAACAGATCTACAGAGAAGATCGGTAAGAATGTTTTGAGTGGCAATCAAAATGTTGCAGAAATTGAACGTCACGATGTTGCGGAAGGGGGGCGTAGAGATGTGATGAGATGAGTGGGACACATTGAGAAGAGAGCATTGAGATTGTTGGAATGGAACATTATGGTGTGAGAACGGAGGGTAAGCATGTGATCACAGAGGGCACATGCTCAATCTCCGATAAGTACACTGTGGAGATGCATGAAGTGGAATATGTATATTTTCAATGCCTAGGACAAAGTGACAGTTTTTATTCAATCGATCATAACGTATTGATTCTCCCATAGTCAGTTGAATTAATTAAACAATTTATAATCTTAAAATTACTATTTCTAAATGAAAATTTGAAATATGATGAATGTGTTTTGTCATTGAGTATTTACAACTAATTAATAATTTTATTTTAATTTAATTAACGTTTAAAATTGACATAACACGTAAATCTAACATACTTCAATAGTATTTTATCTCAACATTTTATATGCAAAATAATTTTCATTAACATTTGATTTCTTTTTTGCACTCCTTTATATACTTCATTGCAAGATAATTATAATACATTAACATTACAATACCTTCGTTTAAAGTGATAAAATTTAGCATCAAAACTCTTAAGTAATGAGGCATCAATCGTCATCACTTAATATCTTAATTCCATTCTTCTGAGAAAGGTTTTCTGCGGTTAAATGAACATGAATTCGAATTCTAAAACCTCACATTAACAAGATCCTTTTCCGCCTTACAGGGGTTATTCGACGTTTAAACGAACTTTATTCCGAATTCCAGAAGCTCGAATTAACGAGCTCCCACCGTAGTTTGTCCATTTTCGGCAAAGATCGGTGAGCGCCGTGTTGTATAAACGACGGGGGGCGGGGAGGGGGGGGCAGCAGTTGGACGGAGGGGCCGGCGGCGTCCAAGAGCTTATCGAACATGCAAACGAGGGTCCGAAGGCTGGTGGTCGGTGGTCGGTGGTTCGGCGCCGACGCCGTTGAAAGCGGGTGCATCTGTCGCAACGGGGGGCGAGCAGGCTTTCTTCGTGTTAAGGGAAAAGATCGCTCGGGATGATAACGGAACGGCACGGCCTGATCAATTTTGTTTTCCTGTTTTCTGTTCCTTTAATGGAGATCCTAAAAGAATTCGTTCCGATCATAAAATCTTCGAAACTCGTTCATGTTTGGTGGAAAGAAGTGGAAATGTTCCTTTCGGAAGTATGTGACAGTAGATAACTATACTACAGATTTTCCAAATGAGTGTTTGATTGTAATGAAATAAACTAAGTGGACGGAATAACAAATTTGGAAATAAGAAAAAATAAGAAATATTTTTTTAATAGAAATTTCTACGTTTTTTATTTAATTGATCCCATTCTTCGACCTGAATGATCATTTCAGAAGTAAAACTTCTGTTAATTTCAATAACTAAAACAGAAAATAAAAATGTTCTTCATTTTGTTGAAATGAAATTCCACCTTTAGAAAACGCATCTGGTGATAGTTCTTCGCTGTATAAGAAACAATTTCAGCTAGTTTGTTTGTAAAATATTAATGAAAACTTCCATTTACTTGCTAATATTACAAAAGTTCGTTTTACTAACAGTTTGAAATGAACGTGTTTGGAAACAAAAACAACAAGAGCTGTTGACTAACGTCAAAAAATAATAATGGTCTAACGTTAACTTACCGTACATCTGAAAATCTTCGGAAGTCATACATGAACGATTTTTCGTATTCATTAAACCAGTGGCATTAGTAGATGTATTGTTTAAATTGTATGCATTTTCAAAAAGTATTTGGCGTGGGAATTATTTTTTATTTTATTTCATCGTTCGTATTGATATAAAATATTCTGTTAATTTAATTTATTAAATATTAATAATTATGTACTCTATTATATATTATATTATATATATTATTTATATATATTATATATTATATATATTAATTATATATATATTAATTATATTATATATTATATTACATAAAATATATAATAACAAACTAAAATCAAAAATTTATTTTTAAGTATTGTATTAAAGATGTTGGAAGCATGTTCAGGAATATGTTCAATTTAGACTTCTAAGAGAGTTGTTTCCTATACCTCGGTACGGAAAATTTTCCTCGTCGACTGTGTCAAGGCTTTTATCATATTGAACGACGATGGTCACGTCTTCTGCTCACTGCCTTTGGGAATGATGACGTCACCCGTAGGCAGGTACGCATATTACGACGGCCTCCACACGCTCCGTGCAAACGCATATGAGCGCATACGCGGCAGGGAATGCGTGATGTCTTCTTTGCTGACCGCCAGATGCTCATGTCGTGGTTTTACGTACAATTCGTTTACATACAAATTTTAATAATGTTATTATTAACAATATTAATTTTTAATATTATTAACAACATTAATTTTTAATGTTATTAACAATATTATTTTTTAATATTATTAACAATAATATTAACAAATAAATATTGTTAAATAAATATTGACAAATTTTATAATATTTGTTTTCAGGTCACCCGAAGACCAAGTTCATTAACGATTGATACGAGTATATTCATTTTCTTTGTTATATTCCATTAAGACGGTAGTGTTTTCTGTTTATTACATTTTTTAATCAAACAGTTGAAACCTTCGAAACCTCTCTGAGAAATTATTGAAATGATTTTTTATCTATCACAAACCACTTGCGTACATATTAGAAATATTTTGAGAGTCTCAAATCAATCTAAAGTCATTTTAATTTTAATATTTATCTTTAGTGAATAGTAAATTTTATCTTTTTTAATTTAGGTTATTACTATGCATTGAATGAGACCAAAAAATTAATTTCAGACATCTGTCTGACGCTGCTACTTTTATTAAAATTGGCCCCCTAGTCAAGATAAGAGAATGGTACAAGTTCCTAACTTGCATTACAATATATTCACACTTCTTCATTACGTTTCTGCCTCCCGCCTCCAGTCTTCCAGATAATTTTCCAACATTTAATCTGCCCATATGCAAGTTTTGTTACAAGTTAATGGCTGCTCTTAAGGTTCATCGGTCCAAAAACCGCATTCCTCTTGACTAACTCGCGATGTATGTTACTTTATGTTACGAGCGCTGTCATTCTCGTTAAGATCTTGTCACTTGGAGATTCACAGGAATACTCGTTATCTGGAGGTTCTCAGGTATGAGGGATTGGCCGTTGTCAAGACCGACCGAATTATATGGAGTCCATTTTAAAACGCGGCGCGGTAATGAAGAGATGAATTGCTTAGGATTACCGCTATCAGCAGTGTATATGAACATCACTGAGCATAAATCGTGTGTGTAAAGAGGCAGGTCCCTGGAGAAGGGCCAACGGGAACGGCGTTGAATGCGGCGTCAACGGTGACCAAGGATAGAGTAATATTTTTTGAATATGAAGAAAATGATGAGTTTAACGTCAGATCCGCGATATTTTAGTTGTATGTTGAAAGCTCCAGGTGGGTCGAAAACAGATGCTCTGCCTGGCCAATGTTTTTTTTTCCTTCACTCGAAAATAGCTTTTCGTGCATGATCTAGGCAAAACTTTTACCAATAACAAGTCGGAGGAGTATTATACACGAGGAGTATTATATAAAAGTCGCAGCCTTCAATTTGTAGCTTGCTATTATTGTTATATTGTAGATAATTATCAAATAGAATTTTCGTGATAAACCTGGGTTGATATTACATTTTCTCGAAAAAATCTTCGTTAACATAGTAGATACTCCACAATTTAATCGTGCTTTCTTGTGATTTTTTTTCTCTTCAATGCTATTGTATTATTACACTTTGTCTAAATTGTACACTTTTAAAAAGTGATTAGGACCTTTTATTAATATTTTTAGTTTATCTCTGGTGTCATTATTTCATTACAAGCCAGTGAAGTAACCACAAAAGTAAGATAAAATAAAGAAGTGCTTTTTTGTTCTGAAGCATGAAATGAAAGTATTCTTTCATTACAAGAAATAAGTCATCTTCGAAGGTCGTCAAGGTTTTCATTAAATGAAGAAATATATCTATTCTTAATTTTCTATCCCGTACTTGAATCACCAAAATGGATCTGAATTAGAATATTTCGAATTTTGTAAAGTTTCTACCCTGCATTTCATTTAATTTTACTGGTATTTCTCACGTGATGTCACTTCACGTTGCATCACGTATTTGAGTCATGTCAAGCAACGCATGCCAAACAAATAATAACGAACGAATAAAATATTTTCTCTTCAGGGCATTAGCTTCATATAGACAAATGCTGTTTATAAGCCAGACAAGTTCTTAGCAACGTGAAGTGATCGTGAGCCAGTAGGCATAATGAAGCTTAATGTGTTTTCTCAGGTGCCACTAGCTATCTTGTACGCTTGTTCCTTTAAGATGCTCTGGTGGAATATTTGCTCTGTAGCATGTGGTTTGTGCTCGGTCTCAACAACCACAGCGATTCGTGATTCTGTTGGAGAGTTAACCGGTTGTCGACAATATTTTCATTTGAAGATACCTAAGGCAGCTGGCCCGATCTCCTCGCTAACCAAGCGCTAGACATTGTTATAATAATAAAGAATTTAAGTAATAACCCAGAAATTATTATTATTATTATTATTATTATTATTATTATTATTATTATTATAATGGGGATGTGAATTTACAATTTATTATATATCGATTATTGTCATTAGAATTCTGGAAGTGACTAAGACCATATGTGCATTAAAAAGTATTGTGTTATTTGTTTAAATTACGCTTTGAATAAACAAATTTACTTGAAGTTGCGACTTACTATAATTGCCCAGAGCATTCTGTAAAACAGAATAGTCCATCAAGATCCAACATGTTTTGGATGAGAGAAGATAACATTATTGCAGAAAGTGTTTTGAAAAAGACGTACGTCTCCATTTTCACATACAAAAATTAACAGTATTTGGTTCTTCGTATATAATAATAAAAATTAAATTATTAAATAAAATAAATTATAACATAAAGTAATTTGCAAATAGTAACATCGCTAAATTCGCCCTTTTTTTTAAAGCAGAATGTGGAGATACTTTTCCAAAAACGTTTCGAAATAAGCATCAGTAACTCCTGTCAACATCTTTCTCATTTTCTCCTTTTGTTTCTTATTGTTATCTTCTTAAGTTATTGAGCTGTTATCCTCTTATTGTTATCTTCCATTTGTTTTACTGTGGCAAACACCTTCACCTCATTAAAACTAAGCAATAAACAAGGAGTAAAATTTTTGCGGAATAAAACTTTACAATGTCGTTCTGTCCTGGGCAGCAATAACAAATCGAGCGTTCGGAGAGGGGCATGGCGTGCGACGGTTTGCGCCCCGTCTCTGGGAATTTCCTGAGCTTCGCGGGATCTGCGGTGGCGCGAAGCCTCGCATGTGGGTAGGATGTCAGGTGGACCGGATGTCGGCCAGCGGAGGGCCCACCAGGGCCGGTGGGCAGTTGGTAGCGGTAATGTCGGTGGCTTGGTAGAAGTGATAGGGAATTGTAGTTAAGGTGAGAGCAGAAATGGTGAAAAGAAGAAATGATGCAACATGCGACGATGCAAAAATAGTGTGGGGAAATAGTAAAGACGGTGATAGATGTGAAGTATAAAAGATATTCAAAAATGGTGAAGAAATTTACAGCATGTCTAACAACTCAGGCAGATAAAGGCAACGGTAAAGGAGATGGTTGAGGTATTGTTAGCAGATGTCAGGTGTTTTGTACTAATATACTTATTAGCAGAAAGGGAGAATTTCTAGAAATGAATGAGGAGTCGATAGAGAAGAACATATAGTGGAAGAACATATCCGAAACGGTAATGTGAAAGAGAACGATTGAGGAATACAAATAAGCAAAAAGAGAAGAAATTTTAACTACGAAGTGGCGAGAAGTAGGTAAAAGGTAAGAAACGAAAGAATAAAGAAAAATAAATGAACAGTTAAAAAACAAACAAAAATGTAAAGACGAAAAAGATGGAATAAAAATGAAAAAGGAGAAGAAGAAACTAAAACTTGAAGAAGGAGAAGAAATTAAACTTGAAGAAAAAGAAGAAACTAAAACTTGAAGAAGGCGAAGAAGAAGAAACTAAAACTTGAAGAAGGCGAAGAAGAAGAAACTAAAACTTGAAGAAGACGAAGAAGAAGAAACTAAAACTTGAAGAAGAAGAAGAAGAAGAAGAAGAAGAAGAAGAAGAAGAAGAAGAAGGAGAAGAAGATGCAGATGAGGTGTTATTTCGTGCGCGCCGGCGGATGGAGTGCCGGGCGTCGCCGCGCCTAGAAGCCGCGGCCGGGGGCCGCCGCTGCGGCTGCGCTGAGGCGGCGCCCGCCCGTTCCGCATATCGGTTCCCCGCGCGGCGGCGCCGCCGCCGCCGCCTCGCCACTCGTCTCATCTCGTCTCGTCCTGTCCCGTCCCGTCCCGTCCCGTCCCGTCTCGCCTCGTCGTTTTGTCCACGGGCGTCTCGCGTGTCGACGCCTGAGCCTGAGCAAAACGCCTCGAGTGTTCGGTGACGCCTCTGCCCCCCCCGACTAGGACGCCACAGCTTGCGGTGGCGCGCGTGAGAATGACCGGAGCGCGGTGCTGCCAGCCTCTTCCCACCTCCGCATCCCTTCCTTTGACCCTTTGTCCTTTTTATAACAAGCAACAATATTACGCAATACGCAATTTTAGCTCTGTTTCTCTTTGAAACAATTGGCAGAACGTATTAACATTTCACTGATTTTTTCCCCCGTCTTTTTTCCCGATCCTCCCATCTTCCTCCCTCGCTTTCACGCCTGTCGTCTATGTGAGAATCTTCATCCAAATTGCGGACGTATTTTTCATTGAATGACTTCCTTTATTATGTACTATTGTATTACAAATTTTGAAAGTGGTCAGGCGGAAGAGCAGGCTAAATGGACTGAGCCTCGCCACCAATAAAGCCTTTTTTATTTTTTATTTATTTATCTATTTATTTATCTATTTATGTATTTATTTAGTATTACGAAGGCAACAAACATCGATTACACGGTAGAGAAGTTATTTTAAATAACTTTTATTTTCTTATTCTATTATGGACAACTGATAATTTTTTTGTTATAAAATACCTCTCCATATGTTTTAAATCACCGAAACATAAGAATTTATTACAAGTAAAAGTAAAACATAAAATGAAGTACAATTTTTCTGTGAAATTTTACGGAAATAAACTCAACTTATGTAATAATAATTCATGATCTAATCATTGTTATAATGGGCCTAAGCGGGCAACTAAATTTGTCTGGTAGGATTCATATCATAATCCATAATACACATGCATCTACTACTCTGACGTTTGAAGAAAAGCAACATGTATCTGCAATATAAAGATAGTTGAGTTTTGAGTGGGGAATTAAAGCATAAATCTGATTCTTAAGGACGATTCGGAATACGTGAAAGGCTGTCCCGAATTACAAATTTTATATCTGAATCGAGAACGCTGATCACCTTAACAATCTGCTAAAGATTAACATTTTATTTTTCTTGTACCCACTTTAACTCTTTACTGTAGTATTAATTTTAATATTTGTTCGGCGACAGATACTTAAGATCAAACCGACCCGACAAGAGTGAGTGAAGGTAATATTTACTTGTTGGCAGTTATTAATGCATGGCAATGCTCTGCATGCTGAACTTGCATTTGACACATAAAGCAAACACAATATCACCCCTGAATAATAGTAGCTCTTAGTTCATTCTAATACTTTTGATAGATGAAATTAAATTCAACATTTTGTCAATTTTTTTTTTCATTAAACTTCTCGGTTGTATGGTTATTTATTTCATTTTCCATGTCGATGTTTTAGAAACAATATATCAGATTTTCATTTCCATCGAAAGTGAACTTCTTTCTTTAAATTGATATTTAATCTTACACAATTTAAAAAAAGTTGTTTTATTGAGCTACAATATTTTTTTCGCATTAAAAACTAATAGAAAATTATACAAGCGTCTATTTACCTTATCAGAAAACTAAATAAATTATTTTCGATCTACTCTAAAAATTTTTTGTAGTTACAGAGTATTGTTTCTTGCGGGTCTATGCATGTTTTGATTGAAAGACAACCCCTTTTCTATAACCATGTATTGTGGTTCCATCAATTCAGCCCAACTACGCCACTCATCTGCGTTCTCTCCTCACCTCTTCGCTCGCCTTTTTTCTCCGGAGCAGACTCTCGCCTGCAAGCTGCTCCGATGGATTAAGCGCTTTAAGATCATGTTCCTCATGCGCGCTCCGCCTTTAGTTTCGCTGCTTCTTCTGACTGTTGCTTTCGATATTAATTTGGGTCACGTTTGAACCTTGAGATAAACGTTTTGAGGTAATACTCAACCTGTTTTCTTTCGTGCAGAATATGTTTTGTGAGGAAACGTATAGTACTTCACTTTATCGAAACCGAATCAAACCAAAACAAGATAGGAATACAAGTTAATTTAGAGGATTTTGTTGAATGATTTTGTTTTTTACATGTAAAAGAGACTTTTCAGAACGTAAAAAATCCAGTTGTTATTTCAGTGACATTTATCGAAATACAAAGTAAATGTATAAATTCATGTATTTAGATTGTATCAGAGCGACGTAGTTTGTACGACTAATGCCACTTTTTTGCACACCTGACTTGAAAAATATAAATGTTTTGCGTAAACTTACATAACCACTCAGTATCTTAACGTTTAAGGTTATTTGTGCGTACACCTGATGAAAGCTGTATGTTGATTTTGCGAATGTCTCTATTTGACATGTAGTTTCAATGATACTCTGAAATGTTTCTCACCAAAGTGATGAATAGTGTTGTGTTGCATTATAAAGTGAAGCCAAACCTGGGGCATGTGAGTCGTCAAAACGTATGGGTAAGGAACTTCCTCAAAGAAATGGGCAGGTGCGCGGAAATACGGGTTTGCAACACTTAAAGAAACAAGCTCCTCTCTCCTCCCTCTACCTGCACCTTTCGTTCCTACGACCTCCGCCACTCAGAATTTGCCTTCTTTCGCGCCGTCCTTCCGCATCCTGGCTCCTGTTCCATCTACACCGCGCTGCCTCGCTCTTTCGCTTTCTCCACCTCTGCTCTTACCCTTCCTTCCTTCGCATACAGACACACATACATATACTAAAACGACGTAACTAAAATGACGTAATACGAAGAAATAGATTCTATAAATAACGGATCGGTATTTTAAATGTTTTTATGCTGGATTTGTGGTCCTTATAAGAAACAAAGAATTCCTCCGAAATAGTCCTTGCAAAATAAGATCCATAAAATCTATTTTACCTAAAAAATTATTGGAGGAGGTATACGATTACTCTCTTAAGGTATACGATTACATTAAAGTCCCTCTCACTTAAGAGCATGCTCCATACACGAGGTCAGTATTCCTGGCAGATGCGCAACATCCATCTCCTTGCATAATGGCGGGACGCCATCACCGCCGCCATCACCGCCGCCATCACCGCCGCCATCACCGCCGCCATCACCGCCGCCATCACCGCCGCCATCACCGCCGCCATCACCGCCGCCATCACCGCCGCCATCACCGCCGCCATCACCGCCGCCATCACCGCCGCCATCACCGCCGCCATCACCGCCATCACCGCCGCCATCACCGCCGCCATCACCGCCGCCATCACCGCCGCCATCACCGCCGCCATCACCGCCGCCATCACCGCCGCCATCACCGCCGCCATCACTACTGCTGCATGCGCTGCCCAGCATCGCCATCAGATCCCAACGTCACTGCTTCCGCCGCCGCCTCCGCCACCCGCCCGCCCGTGCGCTCCGCAGGCGAATTACGTGTGAATTAGCCGCGCATTTAGTTCCATTACCCACCGTTAGCGGCGCCCGACGCACCTGTTTGTCATTCTCCCCCGCCGCCCCCGCCGTCCCCGCCACCTTCCCCATCGCCGCCGCTTCAAGCGACTGGTCGGCCGCGAGTAATTATCTGCCCGCCCGGGGCCTGAGGTGGGGGCTGGCCCGGGGCGGAGGCAGGGGGGAGGGGGATCGCGAAAAATAAGCCGGCGGTGAAAGCCAGCCAAGAGCGGGTGTCGTTTGTGTTACATCGATCCGTGTGGGTGGTGTTGACATGATGATGCCGTTTCTTGGTCGACGTCCAAGCTGGTGTTGCGTTGTGATTGGTGTCCTTGCACCGCAGGCCTTGATGGTGTATGCAAAGTGCATTTCGTAATTGATTTATAGCTCCTCGGTGATTCCATGAAATTCATCGAGCACTTGGGTCGTAACATTTGCAATTTAGAATGTTGGTGTGGATTCCGGTGGAAAATATGATTGGTATTAATCGTTTAATATTTTCTTAAAAAACGCATTCTGGAAATAATGAGACATTTATAGGATTCTGAGCATGAGGATAAACTATAAGGAAGCGGTACGATTCTTGATCACTTACCCTCGCAGTTTCTTTAAAAGCTTCGTGTAAGAAATTAGTTTAATGTTAACGGCATCGCATTTAGTAATTCTCCTGCTGCAGAAATTATTATTCTTTCGCGTGTGTTCTGTTCAGTCTGCAACACGTGCAAGCTGGTGTGCAGTTGAAACATGCCCTCGACGTAGAGTGGCACGGCCAAGGCATGCAAATCAATAAACGCACTTCGACTATCGACCGCTCGTTATCGAGATGCGGAGCGCGACACCGCGGTTTGTCTGTCCGACCAACGTTCCAAGTCGCCGAGTGCAAATGTTCGCAACCAATGAGAGAACTCGAGGCTGAGGCACTCGCAGTCGGAGACCTGAATGCGCGAGGAGACGAGGAGCCTAGAAGGCACTCACAAAGAGGTCGTTCCCGTCGCCAACTACGTGGAAGGTGTTACTACTGCTTGCTGTTAATCTTGTTTTTCAATATTTGCGCGTAGACATTGTTTATTTATTCATAAGTATAGTGGTGTTATGTCTGGGGCATTCAATAAGTATCAAAATCTCAACTGAAGCAAATATCTGAAAAATCATTTGATTATATGTTAATAGCATACGCATTTTGACTTTTTATTAGATATGTGTCATTTTTATTTGCAAATTTTCTTTTCATTGAGAATTTAATTTCTAAATATAGACCTCCAGAATATGAATTTTTTTATTCAGATGTTTTGTTGCGTTATTTCCTCTTTTTTAAGATAAGAGTATGCATCGTTATTTTTAAATGTCAGTAATTCATTGATAATTATATAATTATGCAATAACGTTAAGGAATTTGTAATCTGGAAAAACAAGACATGTCTCTTTTGTTCTCTCTTCTCTTGTTAATGTGTGACCACAGTTCCAGATAGCATCCCTGATGTTGCTAGTATCAACGTCACGGACTTCATGCTTCGTCATTGGATCAATTTTAAATATGTTGTCTAACTACTCTAAGGTGTCATGATAATCTTTATTGCTTATCGCCACCATTAATCCTGAGGTTATTAACGGAAGCACAATGACAATTACTACATTTTCCGTAACAGCCGATACTCTTCCCTCGTGTGCTACCTTTGCGTCTTCTCTTCTCCCTACGAGGCCTGAGTTCCAAGTTCAGCCATGTGTCTCTTTCTACCTTATTGTGCCTGTGATCGCAACCACGTCACCGCAGTCTGCCTACGAGCTGCAGCGACACTCTGCTCGAGGAGTGGGGGAAGGGAAGAGAGAGAGAGAGAGAGAGAGAGAGAGGGAGGGAGGGAGAGATGGAAGAAAGTGTAGGGCACGTCGAGGCTCTTCGCGGCTTCTGGCGGGATGCAGAGTGAGATGGTAAACAAGATGTGCTGCTGCTGCCACAGCGCGGCTGCCGCTGGAGGCGTAGCCTTCCCTTTTCAGTCCTTAAGTGAAACCGGTTTCCTTTTTAGAGTGTTTATAGGTACGTGTTGGTGGTTTCCGATGCGCGATACACTTGGTGGTGTCATGGCTGGCGACGAGTGGAAGGAGGAGACGAAAAAATCGACGGGAATTGGAACAAAAAGGCGAGTGACGTCTCGAGGTTTTACATTTGTGGTGTGAAAAGAAACAAAGGCGAACGGGAGAGACCTTCTTTTGTGTATATGCATCGGGTCCTCCCCAGCGATGTTTCCCGGGGACAGTGCAGGCAGTTACCGGAGTTGCTCGGAATTTCGATTGTCCAATTGCGAATCCTTATTATGCTACATATTCCATTAAACTCAAGAAGTCGTGAGGCGGGATGGGCGCCCGTGCTGGAGAATTCAGTTCGGTCGGCACTCGCCCACTGCTAGTTCTCGGTAGAAGCTGCAGCTCTTTTGTTTGGTGCGCATCGGGTGGAGGGGTAATCCTGGAAGCAGAGAGGATTTAGCATGACGGAGGTGTCGGGGCGTAGGATGGCGGGGTGAGGTTTGCCGAGGCGAAGGTTGTCGGGAAGGAGATAAATAAAGGGATGCATCCAACTAAGCGAGGAGGAGCGAAAATGAGGGGGAGGGGCCGAGGATAGCGGAGCCGACGAGGATAGGGTAGATGAGGACAGTGGGGAAGTGAAGGATAGCAAGGTAGGGGAAGGTAGTGGGGTTGAGGAGGGGAGCGGAAAATTGGAGAATATCGGGCAAGTGGAGGATAGAGAGCGAGTGGACGTTAACGGGCAAGTGGACGTTAGCGGATAAGTGGACGTTAGCGGGCAAGTGGACGTTAGCGGGCAAGTGGACGTTAGCGGGCAAGTGGACGTTAGCGGGCAAGTGGACGTTAGCGGGCAAGTGGACGTTAGCGGGCACAGGTTAGCGAGAAAGTGGAGGATAGCGGGGAAAGTGGGAAGTGGGAAGCGGGGAAGTGAAGGATAACGGAGGATAGCGGGCACACGTTAGCGAGGAAGTGGACGTTAGCGAGGAAGTAGACGTTAGCAGGCAAGTGGACATTTGCGAGGAAGTGGAGGATAGCGGGCAAGTGGACGTTAGCGGGCAAGTGGACGTTAGCGGGCAAGTGGACGTTAGCGGGCAAGTGGACGTTAGCGGGCAAGTGGACGTTAGCGGGCAAGTGGACGTTAGCGGGCAAGTGGACGTTAGCGGAAGTGGACGTTAGCGGGCAAGTGGACGTTAGCGGGCACAGGTTAGCGAGAAAGTGGAGGATAGCGGGGAAAGTGGGAAGTGGGAAGCGGGGAAGTGAAGGATAACGGAGGATAGCGGGCACACGTTAGCGAGGAAGTGGACGTTAGCGAGGAAGTGGACGTTAGCGGGCAAGTGGACGTTAGCGGGCAAGTGGACGTTAGCGGGCAAGTGGACGTTAGCGGGCAAGTGGACGTTAGCGGGCAAGTGGACGTTAGCGGGCAAGTGGACGTTAGCGGGCAAGTGGACGTTAGCGGGCAAGTGGACGTTAGCGGGCACAGGTTAGCGAGAAAGTGGAGGATAGCGGGGAAAGTGGGAAGTGGGAAGCGGGGAAGTGAAGGATAACGGAGGATAGCGGGCACACGTTAGCGAGGAAGTGGACGTTAGCGAGGAAGTATACGTTAGCAGGCAAGTGGACATTTGCGAGGAAGTGGAGGATAGCGGGCAAGTGGACGTTAGCGGGCAAGTGGACGTTAGCGGGCAAGTGGACGTTAGCGGGCAAGTGGACGTTAGCGGGCAAGTGGACGATAACGGACAAGCGGAGGATAGCGGGCAAGTGGAGGACAGCGAGCAAGTGGACATTAGGCAAGTGGAGGATAGCGGCGGGGAAGAGGACAGAGGAGGATAGAAGCGTAGCGGAGGGGCGGGTCGCAGGCGGAGCGACATCCGGGTCGCGGCGATGCGCCCTCGCAACTCTCGTCATTTGCGCCGCGCGTCGCCGTCACTCGCGAGGTTTTACGGCCGCGCGGACGCGAGGTGGGTGGACGGTGGGCATTGTCTGTGGGAGCGCGCAGTTCAGCCACCCCAACCACGTGTCCTCTGCCAATGGAAAGCTCCCGTCCGAGGAGCGTTTCTTCCTAAAAGTCGCGGGCGTGGAATGGGTAGAATGCGTAAAACCGCTGTCGTCTAATTCGAAAGACCTGTAAGGCTTTTTTAGCCAGCCATTCTCCGTATTCGTTAGAATGTAGTAAATCTACTTCTGTGGGGGCTTTTCGGAGAGCTTTCCTCTTATATCACCGTTCCGCCTAGTGTTGAGATTACAGTTGATAGGCAATTGAAATTTGTTACAATTGTTCAGTGTTCAACGCTTTCGTGCTGAACGTTTTTACTATTGCCTGTTTTTCGTTTTCTCTTACAACGCGTCCGTGATGTTAGTGGCGTTCAACATTCAACATTCAGCAACCAACAACGGTTCGACATTCACAAAGGTCTCGAAGATTTACTTTGAATACTTTTAATTAAAGCATAAGTTTACCACGTATTGTTCCCTTTCTTTCCTATATAGACGCCTCATCTTCACATATATTAATCTAGTCAATGTCTTTAATACTCCTGGTTTCTCACGTGGGATCTATGAAATTTCTTCTTTTTCTCTTGTTCTTTTTAACGTTCATCTATTTATATGACAACCTTCACCTTAAGAAAGAATATATTGACCGAATAATATTTCTCAGATCTACTTTCTGTTAACATTTCGCCAATTGTCACTATTGAGGTTCTTAATAATAGGTGATTGTAGTGCCTGAATCGGTCTTTGAAAAGATCTCGCATTTTTGCGAGTTATTTTTGTTTGTCTTGTTTTTTGAGTCATTCCAACATATGTAAAATAAAAATGTAATTATTGCGCAATTGTTTTAATAAAACTCAAAAAATATTAATATTGAGACAATGTTCTGTTGTTGGATCTGGATATGTCTCTTCAAGTTCAAAGAATTCGAAATTCTATTTTTAATTTCTTAATAATCTGTATTTTGTGTCATTTTGTCCTTCTAAAGTAGGTCAATATTTGAATCTCATCTGCTGACATCAGTAGAAATTGTAGTTCCACTAAAGGTCTAATAAATATTGTCTCCTGACAAGCCGTCGTGCGAGTATGACATTTGACCCCTCGTCATTGCGCCTTTCTTACCTCGTCAGCGAGGATTTATGTGAACTTTCCAACTGATGCTTACATATTTATGTTCACATTCCTGGCAACAAACAATGTAGCTTTTAAATTATATTGGGAAACGAAGATTGTCGGTAATTCATTTCTATCTCACAAACTTCTGAAATAAGTTAACCTTCTAAGCAAGTTTCCTTTTTGAAGCTCTGCTGTCACGCGTATATAAAAGCAATTCTGTTCAAAAAATTACACTTCACCTCTTGCAGATCAATTGTGGACGTACCGTTTTAACCAGAGAAAAATATTAAAATGCTTATCGTCCTCTATATTATCTCAATAGTATACATACTTTTTGCGACTCTTACAGGAAACCAATCTTTATAAATGAGGTTTCTAAAGAAAGAATTTCACGGAGACGTGAAAAATTGCACTTTGACTTTGAGAATATGAAGGATTTGTTTAAAAAAACTCCTCTAAATGTTCATGTCAAATGCAAACCCCAACACTTGACCCTATGTTTGAATCTATATCGTTTAATAACTCCTAAACGAAGCGTTTTATGGCCTTAAAAACTAAATTTTGAGGCCAGAAGCCTCAAAGAAAGGTTCCTCACACCAAATATACAGAATGAGATCTTTTTGAACATTCTATTACATTTTTGCTGGTTTGACGCTTCTCGATTCTACCCCACCTGTTCAGAGCCTGTAGAATCTGCAACTGTATGTGAAATTAAACTATTGACAAGGGTGTATTGTATTGTAATCAATTAAAAGAAGACTTATAGAAAAAAGTGACGTAGGATAAGAGTGTCTTGAAGAAAAATATATATTACAGGCTTAGTATACAAATGAAAAAATAGGGAAGGAGGTGGGATTTAACATGCGAGAGTTCTTGCACGGGTACGCTAGTAAAATGATCATTTTGCATACGACCCTGGTAGCACACATCTCTCTCCCTTACATTCCCTTCATTTCGCCCCCGAAATAAGAGTTTCGTCCATTGTGTACTTAAGGGCTGCAAGCGAACGGTTCAAGAGAACCGGCTCACTTAGTACCTCCTAAAATGGTAAAAAAACAGACATGATGGGCTGAAGGGCTACCTTGGAAATTATGGTTAAGTGACCGAGAAGGACTTAAGGGCTACATAGGAAGCGAGAAGTGGGAACTGATGGGAGTGATGTACTCCAGTGGAATTGGAAAAGCAGTGTGTCCTAGTAAAGTTCCCTTCAGCGGTAAAAGGGATACCCATGTAATGTAAGATGGCTGAGATGGTGGTCGGAGATATCTGAGAATGACGAAGCGACTTCAAATAAAAAATTAAAAAATACAAATAGAAAAATCCTGTAATATTTTACTAAATTATCAAATTTCAAACTCGCAAAGTAAGTAATTTGAAAATAATTTAAACAATTGACTTTAAGTAATTTACCTCGAGTAAATGGCCTCACACTGTAGAATGTTTAAATTTATATTCTTCCTACGAAGGGAAATATATTTTCTATCACTTTATGAAAGTTAGTTTTTCTCATATATGAAATTTCAATGTTACTCTGGGTCGAGGTGGTAAATTGGAGATAATATCCGTATCAATAGGAATAGACGGATGGCATTTAGAAAAAATACATGATTAACTGTAACTCTGAAAATGAAAGAATTTGAAGAAGCCAAGCTGGAATCTTTCAATTTGAATTGTGTTAGAAAATGTAGTCTATATTACCTTTAAATAACTAGTTCTTCGGAGCACCCTACATAGATGAAATGTGTGTGTTACTTAATGTTAAGTTGGTATTGCACGTGTCAATAGCAATGGCCATCGCCAATGCAACACCCAATGCTCTAGTTTGAAGTGGCCGTTTCCTTGTAGGACTATGCGTATGTATCTGCTGATTAAGTATCGTTTGCATGCGCAATCGAGAACTGTCAACTGGAAAACTTGTTGCTTGAGCGGCCCTTACGTCACGTTGCTATGTTGTCTTTTAACATCAGTGACCCATTAACAGTTGCTTCATTAGCTTTCGGTGATGGAACGACGAAAAGCGAAATTTCCAGTACTTCACACGCACCGTCACAGGTTGAAGAGCACTGCGGACATAACCACTTTTATGTGCAGAATAACACAGACGTGCTGGGATCCTTGGATTATTGAAAGATATTCAAGACAAGAAATATTCCTGTAATAGCCTGTCATTCATCACCGGTGTGTCCTCAGTTGTGTACGCAACTGGTTTTCGTAATATCGCGAGTCGCTTTACCCGGAGTGAGATTTACTATCGGCTGTAATGTTTATTTTATACGTTGTTTACAGCTCCACAGGCAGAATCGCTGTTTCCTTTATGTTCGAGCTTATTAAAATCAAAAGAATACGACATTGCGTCGGTATCCGTTTCAGACGTTCCTAAACTTGATGCCAAGGATATTATGAAGGTCGGATTTCTCTGCACACGGTGTGCGCAGACATACAGCTGACGTCGTAAACGACATTCAAATGTGATCGTAGGTATGTGAATTATTGGGATGTGTCTGTTTTTTGTTCTAAAAACATCGTTCAAATGTACTCCCAACAGAAATATTTTCTGCTTTTACAAGTTGATTTGAAGATGGCTTTCAAACAGTGTATTAGTGTTACAAAACCTTAAAGAAGATAGTAATATAATTTAAATAAGTACTTTCTAATCTTAATATTAGTGTAATATATAGATTAGAAAGTCACTGATGACCTTGCTGTCACAAGGTGACATAAAATAAAGCAAAATCTTTTTTTTCTTCGTACGATGAAAATTAAATTCATCTGGCGAAAAAAAGCGGGTTTGTAAAATTCCTTTAATACAGTATGTATATTCTGATCGTAATCTACTTATTTTCTAATGTTTAAATTGAACCCATTCTTCAAACTTAGAATTTTCTTTTACAGTATATTTGGTATTGGTTTGAAATATACTCGGTACAATTAGTTTGAATGTTTAAAGAGAGATAATATTTGGAAATACAATTTCAGTGTTTTAAAAGTATTTTTATTTCACGAAGAGTTTTATCTGGTATTGCATATTAGTATGATTTCAGAATATAATTCATAATGAATAGTAAACGATAGATTTCAATTATTCTTACTTTCGAAATCACTAAAATTATTTATCAGTTTTTTACGAAAAACTCTTCATAGGGCATCATGATATCTTTAAAATGTCCCCTCTTAGATTCCTTACAGAGGTTTTAACAGCAACAAATAAAATTCTTTTCTATTACACTGAAGTACTAGTTATTACTAAGGTCCGAATTGTTTTACACTTCTTGTCGTATTTATTTTAACACATATTTGTTTCGATCGTTCCTGAGCAAAATATGTGAATCCTATTGATCCCATAAACGGCTAAAATGAGTTAACACCCTAAATGAGGTTGAATCTGGATTTCTTAAAAACATGCAAAGTTGGTTTACGAAAACTCATTTATGTTAATTGAAATTAATTGGATCAACGTCTAACATTGCTGAATATTTGGATTATAAATAATATTCTGCCAAAAATTGAAGTTGCATGCTTTCCACTAAACGAAGCGATAAACATCATGTTAGCTGTTTCATGGAAGGAAGCACCAGGGGCTGTTGGTGATGTATTCACATCAAAGCTCTCGAAAAGTCAACGTAATCCTGATTACACAATGATAAGACACAAATGTAATTCTTCTAGGAGAAGAAATATCTGCAGAATTACCTCGGAAACCGAGAACAGTGACATCCGTGAAGTCTTCAGCATTGATTTCACGTTGCGGCCAGAGAACCTTTTCTCATTTCAAGTGTGTCTTGGCAAGTCTTTCGTATTAGATATTTTAGAATCATACATGGTTGTTCTCTACAGCGCACCCTGTAGTTATTTTTTATTTTAGATGCTAATTTTCGAGGGAACATTTAAGAAGTTGAATTTTTTTCCCTTAAATTTTGAGTGATTTTATGAACTATGCTCAAATTCAGAAGTAAAAACATTGACTAAATGTGTTATTAATATAATTGTTGTTTATTTCAATTATTTTCCAGCCCGACACTAACGCGATTAGAAAAAATATCAAATCCTATAATGGTTTAAATCAACTTTTCCAAAAGTCAAAATCGATGTTAATAAAATTATAAAAATCCGGGCCCTAGTTATCACTACAACATTAACGGTTGATATGGAAGAATCGAAATATTCAAGATCGTTTACGATATGAAAGAATCGAAATATTCAAGATTATTTGAATTTGGGAAGGGTATTGCATTTCAAATCGAAAAAATGTGCTATTCACATTCCTTCTAATTGTAATGTACTATGCATTTCAAACATGTCTTTTGAAATTCCAATAAGTTCTACTATCTCTGTGAGTGGAGCTACATCGTTGAGCAACCTTGGCATCCACGTTTCTCTTAATTCCATGTGGCCGATTGTTATCTCGAATGGTCCTGCCCTTCATGGCCTCACTTACTCCATTCTTTTGAGGGAGTTTTAAAAACATGTTCGAAGGTCATTTTTTGTTGGTATTCTTCGCAAAAACACGAACAAATGTAGACATTTGCCTTCAACGGTATAACTATGTACAAAGTGATTCTTGATACATCTATTTTTTCAGTAGCTGACACATTTATATCATCTCATCTTGTTTTTTTGTTTTTTGTTTTTGTTTTTTAGTGCAATGTCTCCAAGAATGTTTCCCACTTTTCTTTTATTTTCCCATTTTTTATTGAGATCCAAAGTATCTTCACGTCATTCAGAGCAATAATTGTTTTAAAGTTTATGATTACTCAATTTTTTTAAAATAGTTGTGACATTTTTGTTTCCAAAATCGAGCAAAATAGTCGCACTGCGAGTTTCCATGCCGACAAATAGGAAAAAAATATGGCTGCGCGAGCGGAGCAAAGCAAGAAGCGGCAGAGGACCCGAGACGCAATCGCCGCGCAGGCCGTCGCTGCCAATCGACTTTGACGCGCGTTAGTCGGACTTTAACCATCGAGATTTTTAGTCAGCCCCAGGACGGGTGACATTAAGCCCTTGCAGCGCGCGCTGACAGTAAATATATGTGAAAACCTTCACGCAGGCATGCGTGCGCCTGGACTGCGAATGTGACATACTTGCGTGTACGCACTAGTGACTAGTTGGGGCACCAAGAGCACAACAGCAGACTTCGATAGAAAAACGGTTGAATTCGTAATTCTGCAGGCACATACGCACATAAACGGCTTCATAATTGTGCAGATACATATTGCACGAAAATATAGGACATAGGTTTGTTTCATAAACATTGTTTTTATATTAAAAAGAGCTTCATTTCAAAAAGATGGCTTGCAATGGAGAAAACTGCAAACATGAACCATCAAATGTATAAGCGTTTCACAGTTGTAATGATTTATAAATTTACGAGACCTATTTTATTAAGTTCCTCTAACTTTCACATGTAAAATATTATTTCAGACTTGTAAAAGAGTACCTAAACAGTCACAAAAGTTGAAAAACCACTGACCTGAACCAACAAAACGTTCCTTCCCGACCTGCCGTGCCGTTACCGTCTGAAACCGTCGCAGAACGCCATTGTTCGGCCACAAACCGCTCTCGTTGGCCGGTGGCTCCCGCGACAGACTATGATCGAGAACCACTGTATATTTAAATGGCGGTCACAGGTCACCCGAAGGAGAGCGGTCCACAAAGGCGAACGCGCAGCGAGCGGGGCGATTCGATCGCACACCGCACGACTTTTGTCCCGCGGCTCGTGGGTCGATCTCCCGGGGAACAATCGAGAAGTTTCGAGCTGTTTATGCCCTCCGGCTGCTTGTATACAGCCGAGCGAGCGAGCGGGCGGGCGGGCGGCTCGGCCTGCCTGCCGGCCGGCCGGACGGCCGGCCGCAGGCGCCCAGGCGGGTTCCTGTCCGACGGCTGTGCCAAACGTCTAGACGGCGGGGATGGCAGAGTGGAGGGGATGGAACGGTGGAGGGGGAACGTGGCAGGTCGAGGAGGCGCTAGCCGCTACTGTCAGAAATTACATTAAATTTAAGGTAGATTTAATGTACGAGTGTACGGGAATGTTAATGTACCGTGTACGTTAATGGAAGATTAATGTACCTATACATTAAATTTAATGCTTACATTAAAATCAATGTACATTAATGGACAACTGTTAACTTTGTTAAATTTAATTGTACACATACGTTAAATTTAATGTACACCTACATTAAATTTACTGTACGTGTACGTTAAATTAAATTTACTTACATGAAAATTACTTTCATGTATTTTACATTAAAAGTAATGCATAAATTTCTGACAGTGTAGAGGAAATTCTGATACAAGGAGAAAGCTATACGATTGCGAATCCCCAGTTGAGAGAATGCTGTTGGTTCCATGTGAGGCGCCACGTTGAAGGATCTATTGCTGACCGTATCGACTATCTTGTCGTGCATGAAATAATGTCAACAACACTTCATTAGCATTCCCTCAATATCTTGTCGCGGTTTTCCTCAGGTGTCTCACAGCCCAAAGGAAGACCACTGCAAGACGCTGGAAACGGCATCAGCCTTCGATGTGGCATGCCCCGGACAACTAAAAGCATTTGCAAGGCTGGTCGCGAAATCCTTCGACATCATTCTTCAGTTGAGCCAAGTATCTTTGTCTGCATTTCGTGTCACGTTAGAGGGAACTTTTAAGTTTCTAGAAAAGAGTTTTACTAGGACTAATTGTAAAATAGATGAACAAATGGGTGGGAATAGTTTAAGAATATTCCTGGGTTTTAGTAAAAGGTTTCCTGCATGTAATCGTTATTTTTCTCGTGGGTCATTTCCTTAATTGAAGTTTTTCAATATCCACGGAAACTCTTACATTCATATAGGGTCGCCATTTTTGTCACATGTCATTGATGTAAATTAAAACTTTGTTTCTTGTTATTTTTTAAAGATTGGTTTACGTTTTAATGATTAAACTTGAATATTATTCATATTTGTACAACAAATTAAAATACTCGATACACGTTACTAATATTTATCGTTGTCGTATTCAATGGAAACTTTAAAGGTATTGCACTAAACAATAACATACTTCGAAATTTTACTGATAAACTGTGCAAAATAAATATGAGGTAAAAATTACCAGGCGAAAATTACAAACTGTAATCTCTGATGCACTTTTAGAATGAAATTATTTTAATTACATTAAAAAATTGAACTGGACTTCCACAACAAACGGTCACTTGCAATCAATTAGCTGATACACGAATCGCATTTTTTTTAGTCAGAGCACTAGCCTTGACGATTGCATGGCGTAGTGGAATGGGGGAGTTTGAGCTTGATATCCGGGAGCCGAATCTGTCGAGTGTGTGCGAGTTTGGAGCAGCGGCGCAAAGCCATAAGAGAGAGCGCGTCACTCGCAGCACTTGTTTTCGCTGGCGGCGGCCGCAGCCTCACTGACTACAGGATGACTTCGCCGCCAGGCTCACCTCCACCGCCCCCGCTACGGCCGGTGACGACATCACATATCTGGCCACCAGCTTTTATCATAACCTACCTCAAATCCCAGACATATCACCTTTCAAACTCACCAAAAACCCCAATTACCAAACACGAATCAAAAACAACTATCTGTCTTACATATGCCTAAAAGCATTTGCTGATTTAGATCCACACTGAGGGCCCGAAAAGGGATTTCCTTTCCGTTGTAATAGCATGTAAGATTATATTTAAGGTTAGCATTTAAGTCTGTAAATACATATGTATAGTTATATTTACTTAGCTGTGTAAATTCTTCAAAAATTAATAAATTAAAAAAACGGCCGGTGACTCCAACCCGCCGCTGTCTACCTCAAAATTATGAAAATCGCTAAAGTTCACATTTTTCAATTTTTATTGGGCTGCATGATCTTAATTGTCTTTTAAATGCTTCAAACGGTTTCTTGCTACGTTTCTTAGTTTTTGAGCAAATATTTTTTTTAGAAGCGAGTGAAAACTTTCAATTCCTTAATGAGTGAACTTCAGTTGGATGTTCCCGAATTGGGAATTTTCAACACATTCATACATGTCAAATATCGTAAATCATGAACTATAAAAGATTAAAATATAATTCTTTTTGCATCATATAACCCATGATTTTCTCTAGTGAAAGAACGAGAATAGTTAATATGCCACTAAAAGTTTCGTTTGAACAGAAATGTCCAGAAAAAAATTATAAATTAAATTATAAACAATAATTTTTTCTCAAATAATCAAATCCTGACTCTTTAGTTTTCACAGCAACTTTACCATTCTAGTTCAATCACAATAATATATTACAATTGTGAATAATTAAAAAAATCATCATAAAAAATCAAAATATATAAATTTGTTGTCGAGTTATGATGTCTGAAGTAACAACCTAAATTTTGGCCAATTATTTACAAACAAATAGAGATTTTTTAAATTATGTGATCTCTAAAACTATAAAGTATTCAAATCTTCAAGGGAAAACAAATTGGACACAAATTTCTTGATTTTTATTTTTCAAGTAAATAGCTACCTTAAGGGGTACTAAGCCTCACCTAATTGGTAGGTGGGAAGCTAATAATGTTAATATATAAAAAAGGTGTTTGTGTTTCCCGCTAAAATATAGGAAAAGGTGGACGAAATTGGCAGGCTGAGAGGCGGACGGGGCTGATTAAAAGAAGTTTTAGAAGTAAATACCTGAATAAGTGGTAGTTAGCTGGTACTTAAATATATAATGTGTGCGGACAAATTACTATGAAAATAAAATATGACCTTTGCGACTAACAAAACTAATAGTATTTATATTTTCTGTTTGGAGTTAATTTAAAAACCTGAAAAATGTTATACAGAATATTGGAGAATATATTGAATTTGAAAAAGTGGTTCAGGCCCTAAGTCCGTGCGCATTCTCTCTTTGCGTAATTCAGATCTGATTCTCATTCGCAAATTTTACTAAACTTCCAACATTTGTATCACTAAGCGTTTTGTCATAAATAATTACCTTTCTTTCTTTCTTTCTTTCTTTCTTTTTCTTTCTTTCTTTCTTTCTTTTTCTTTCTTTCTTTCTTTCTTTTTCTTTCTTTCTTTCTTTCTTTTTTTTCTTTCTTTCTTTCTTTTTTTTTCTTTCTTTCTTTCTTTCTTTTTCTTTCTTTCTTTCTTTCTTTCTTTTTCTTTCTTTCTTTTTCTTTCTTTTTCTTTTTCTTTCTTTCTTTCTTTTTCTCTCGTTCTTTCTTTTTCTCTCGTTCTTTCTTTCTTTCTTCGTATGGTATACTTTGTTTCCTTACATTACCATTTCCTCATGGATATCAGGACAGCCATAAGTACCACCTTTTCTTCCATTTCCTCCTTCGGTGTGCTTCTTCGTGTATTGCGTCTGACAACACCCATTCTGACTTCCTTATCATGTCCCTTGCTTCCCGCTTCCTCACTTTCTTCGTCTTTTTACCTCCTACTTCTCCGACTGCACCTAACATCAACTCCTTTCCTATTCGTCCTCTTCGTTATCTGTTTGTATCTCTCATTTATTTCCTATTTTGATACCTATACTTTCGGTACCGCTTGTCAATTTTTTGCCGCGTTCTTGTCGACCCCCATTGCGCCATCTTTTGCAGTCTACATCACATCATTCTAGCTCACCTCTTTCAGCAACCTCTACACCTCCTTCTCTCATTTAATTTACGCTCCTGTATCCCCCTCCTCTCCCGCGTTTTTCCTTAACTTCTCTCCCACCCCACGCCCACCATTCCTTCTCCGTCTCCAACGCCTTTACGCCCGGCTCTTCTTCCTCCATTTCCACTCCATTCCGACTGCCCCTCCATCCCCCGCGCCTCGGCGGCGAATACCGCGAAACGTCTACGGCGACGCCGCCATTCACCGCGCCCAGCGTCCACCTCAAATGAGCGCTCCTGGGCGGCCCGCCCACCCGCCCCGCCCCGCCCCTCCCCGCCCCGCCCCGCCCCGCCGCCCGCCCCCGCCCGCCCCGCCCCGCCGCCCCCCACGCCCGCCGCGCCGCCTTGCGACTGACCGGCCCACTCCCGCCCATCTCTACCGGCGCTTGGCGACTGCTGTTACAACCGCCACCGTCTCTGCCGCCGCCGCCGCCGCCGCTTGTAAAGGCTTCAACTCAGTGTCACTCCGTCATGGAAAGCTGACATAAACCAATTTCACAGAGTTTTGGTCGGGGTTGCGGGGCGACGGCCGAGAGAGCGGGTCGCGCATGCGCGAACTCGTGCGTGTGTGTGAGTGTGTGTGTGTGTGTGTGTGCGTGGGTGAGGGCGAGCGGAGGGGAAACAGAAGAAGGAAGGGTTGACTGCCGGCTGCGCGAGGACGGCTTCCATTTTCCTCCTTGTAGCTAGAAAGTTCGTAATCACACGTAACCCACACAAACACGGTTGTAAACGCGCGGCGGCGATGGCGGTGGTGGCGGCGGGGGCGGCTCGGTGAATTCGGCTCCCGCCGTCCCCCCCCCCTCCTTAGTTCCGGCGTCCTCCTTCACTCTCTCGTAGCCAATCACACTACCCACGTCACTGTCGGAAATATCCATACAAGGGCCGACGGCCGACAGACCGCACGCCGCCGCTGGCGATCACGCGCTCTGGCTGTGACGGGGCGCCGCCCTCATTATGAAGTCGAGAGGTCTCCGCGGCGTTTGTCGCCCCCGCCCGCCCTTCCCGCCCCGCCGACGGCGCCGCCACCGCCGCAGTCTCCGAAACAAGGCCTCCTCCTCCTCGCATCCACTGTCGGTTTCCTCAGTGAGGGATTTCAGGGGATGGAGATTGAAGACGTTTTGTCCAAAGCACTTCACAGTGCAACATACACAGTTTTGGTCTTTCGGCGTTTCTATGTTTGTTTTCTATCAGAAAATGGACGCTGAATTCTTTTAATTGTTTTTCAGTCTTACATTTTTTCCACAAAATTTACATTGTGTGATATCCCACGCGATCTCCGAACGAGCAGCACCCAACACCCCTGACCGGCGAGAACTAGTTTGAGGCTCAGCCGGAAATTCAGCGTGCCACCAGCGTTCGCTCTTCGCCGTTCGGTTCGGAACGAACCTTATGGGAAGTGAACACCAAGTGAATACCTACCGACCGACCGACCGACCGACCGATCGACCGACCGACCGGACATCCGTGCTCTGTATACTCTTTACTCAGTTCGCGATGGGAAGAGTGTCTATCTAAGCGAACCAATGACCACGAACACTCGTTTGGCGCTCATTGAACTGTGGGCTTACTTGAAGCGATCCCGACTACCCACAGCGGATCTACGTATTCCGTAGTATACTTGTAATTGTTTACATATTTTTAATGTAAAAAGCCAGCCGTCCGGGGAAGAGGGAGAGGGAGGGGGAGGGGTAGGTCGGACGGCGTCCACTCCGCGTGGGGCGTTCTGAGCAGCGCGCGAGCGGGTAAGTGGACAGGCGACACGGCGTGACAGCCCTCGGCGCGTGATGCGGTTCGATGACTCGTACTTCGCTCGCACGCGCCTCGCGCCGCTCGCGTCGCCGCTTTGGGAAGCGCTTCAATCTTCAATTTTCGCTAATCGAGCAATATGCACTGAAACAGGCCGCCACGCCCCTGCTCCCAGCGACGCCGCGTACGAGTTCAGGAAACGTCCTACACGAGGGGTGTCAAGCGAATGGCTGATGAGGGTTGGGTTTTAATGAACGAGTGTGAGTTAGGCTGAGAAACTCAACTTGATTTCATGGTTCGAACCGATAACTTGAATTGGTGATTCGAATCCCTACTCGATTTCATATCTCGAATTGATAACCCGAATTGATAACTTGAATATCGATCACTCGCGTTTCGTTCACTCGCTCTTCGTTCACTCGCTCTTCGATCACTCGCTCTTCGATCACTCGCTCTTCGTTCACTCGCTCTTCGTTCACTCGCTCTTCGTTCACTCGCTCTTCGTTCACTCGCTTCACTCGCTCTTCGTTCACTCGCTCTTCGATCACTCGCTCTTCGATCACTCGCTCTTCGATCACTCGCTCTTCGTTCACTCGCTCTTCGACTCACTCGCTCTTCGATCACTCGCTCTTCGATCACTCGCTCTTCGATCACTCGCTCTTCGATCACTCGCTCTTCGATCACTCGCTCTTCGATCACTCGCTCTTCGATCACTCGCTCTTCGATCACTCGCTCTTCGATCACTCGCTCTTCGATCACTCGCTCTTCGATCACTCGCTCTTCGATCACTTGCTCTTCGATCACTTGCTCTTCGATCACTCGCTCTTCGATCACTCGCTCTTCGATCACTCGCACTTTCATATAAACTCTACATCACATGTTTATATTACTCCAACTTGGATCTAACAAATTGTTCTATTATGTAACTTATTTTGTTTTTAATATTTGTCACTAAATTGCAACAATTGACGGTTATTGTAACTTGTCATTGGTTTCTTGGATCTGGAGATTTCTCATTAATGGGTAACATGCCTTAGGTAATCGGAAGGAAACTTCCTTCTAGCACTGAAAGTTTCTGAAAACTTATTTGGGCCACATGCGGCGCGTGGTCCGCCAGTTTGGCATCCCTGACCTACAGAAGCACGAGGGATGGGGCGGAGAGCGTTCTTTGTACGGGCGTTGGTGGATTTGTACCTGCCGGTTGCAATAACGCGAAAGAAATTTTAAAACCCTATGCTTTTGTAGAGGATTTGTTGACATGTTTGTGAGATATAATCGATAACGTGTATCGCGCCGCATTTCAATGTTGCCTTGGCGTAAACCAGGCCGGAAATAGATGTGTTCTGCCTGTCATTCCACTGAATTTCTTTTGTGCACTGTCACAAAAGAATACACTAATGGCATCCACTTTACTTATCCAAAAATTTTACGCTAATCAAGCATTTTTCCTTGTAGAATATTATCCTTATAGAATATTTTAGCTACTACTGCCAATTTCTTTTTATTTTTTTCATGTTATTATTAAACTACTGTCAAGTTTGCAGTCTACATCTGACTTTTTTCTTGTTCTAATAAATTAACATTAAATTCAATAGGCAAATTTTTAAAGTTAATTTTTTTCAGTTCAGATATTCTTGCGTTATTACTTACTGTACGTTTGTTAACAAGGAAGATAATTACAAATATATTTTATGTTTTTTCAATATTATGTAAGAAACTGCAAACGCGTCTAAGTAATTTCTGCAAAATTTATTACAAAAATCTAATCGAATTGCTATTATGAAAAAAACATTTGCATTACACTTTTAATTTCCTAGCAATTAACGAAATCTCTGATACGCAAACAAGAAGTGAGACATCCCTTTTACCGAAGGAATTCTAAAGAGACCCACAGATGTTCGTGGTGCGTGCCATTTTATTCGTTCTATCTCACTCGTCCGAACAAATATGAACGTCTGACGGCACAACCCTCCGGGTAAGCTGCCACTTGACGGAACGACTGCTAACTCCTGATTTTCGTCAGAATACGAGTTCGTGCGTGCCGTATCCGGAATGTCAGTGTTGGTAACCCTGTTCTGAGCGCGGTCCTCACATGGTCAGTAGCGCTGCACTGCGCCGTCGCGCTGCCAAATGCGACACTCGCCCAGTCAGAATTGAACTGCGAATGGGCCGGGGTGGGGGAGAGTGCAGTCTGGCGGCCGACGTGTTGGCGACACGTGTCGTGGGAAACGGCGCCTTTGGAATATGAGTCATTGAACACGGGACGCGCAAACAAGGACGGGCAAAATTGTCGTGATACCATAGACTGTTGATTTGCTTCAAGATACGTGTTCGTGTTTGACCGTGTTCTTAAGATCATTGCACATAACCTATTCCAGAAAAAACCCTCCACAGAATAGGTAGTTACTCAACAAAAGTAACCTTCACTCAAACAAAGGTGAGCTATGAATGGGCTGGAAGGGCGATATGAAGCAGACGTCCGCTGAGTTGAGTACACAAAACTTTATAAAAACAGACGCACGAAATTTCCGTGTATCGGCATGGCTAACTCGAGACGCGCTAAGACGGATGCGTCATACTAACTCTTATCCCGAGTGTGTATGGGACTCTTAACTACGACTCCACAGACGGAAGTTGTGTGTCCGTTCCAATCTAACCCATCGCATTCCACGTGCTGAATGTTGGACGAACCCCAGCGCCGCCTGGGAAAAGATTCTGCCGCGTTCTTCTCGGGGGACAGGATGAATTTCCACCACACACGGCGTCCCCCACGGAGGCCGCTCATTGTGCTCGCGCAGGATGAATATTTGAGCAGGATATAATTTTCCTCAGGCATAAATATGGCAGTAATTTTAACGAGACAGAATGGTTACTTGTATTTAACATGGCCGGAGTTTTTGAATTTATAGCTGAAGCCGCTACCGGCGTCGCATACGAAAAGGAACAAACTTCCTAACGAGTTGATCCTTTCTCTACCTGATTTCGCGTACTATTTATAATATAAAAAAGTTTTTGATTGTGCTTTGAAAGGCCGCGAGCTTTGTTGTATTTTTGGCGACTTAACTGACGTGTCCATCACAGCTTGCAACGTTGTTAATGTTTCGTCGAGGGACTTTTACTTTCATGGGAGGAAAAAAAAAAAAAAAAGCAACCGACATTCTGACGCGAAAAACATGTTGAGTGACGCCGCGATTGAGTGGCAATTTCAAAAGAGCAGGGTGTCGCTTATGTATGTACTTTCTGAATCTTTCTTTCATATCTCGCGTTTTGAAACGCCGCCGATGGGGGCGGCGGCGTTGACGAAAGCAGCGCTTATGCGGAGGACGTCCGCCTCGCATTTTACCTGCCTCTCCTCTCCGCCCGCTTCTCGTGTCCGCTTCCTCTGGGAATCGCCTTGCGGGGGCGTGGCGCGGGGGGCGGGGCATCCGGGGTGGGCGCAGGGGCGGGCGGCGGGGAAGGCCATTACCCGCAGGTAGAGCGCCGGTAGCAACGGCCTATGCTGCCGCGCCGGCGGGTGGATATGGCGGGCGTCGAGACGACTCCTGCATAGAAATCTTCTCATTGCGCGGGCCCGCGCAGGCTCGTGGGCGGGCGGGGCGTGATGGACAGGAGAGCCCCCCCCGTCCCCCCTCACCCGTCCTCCCCGTCCCTCGGCGTCGTACTCCGCCGCAGAGCGCGCGCGCCCGCCACATTTGAATAAGTAGATTCCTCTTTTATGTCGTCAGTAATTGCTTCCTATGGTGACGCGGTGCCAGTTTTCAGGAACACGTTGATGAGGTAACCGGGCCAGCATAAACATTTCCCCCAAGAACGGCCGACTCCCTGCCGCCGCCTCCCCCTTACCGCCTTTTCTTCACCTTCTCCGGCCTTTCTTCGTTTTTCGGCTCACGAAACTGTTAAGACGCCCGTATCAGGTGACAAACGGAGCAGATACGTTACCGACAAAGCAGGCCAACAGGCGAGAAAAGATGCTGTTATGTAAAGATATTACGCCATCATCTCTGTATTATTGTACTCTTAAACCTATTCACGGGAGGCAAAAAGGCGACGAAAATAAAAATAACGAGCTCACTTTAAAAACAGAACATCTAATGCCGGAGAACTATTCCGTGGCTGAAGGAAGAAGAAAAACCATACGGACGTGCTGGAATATTGCTCAAGAAATAGAATCGTACTCGCGAGAAAAAAAAATTCCTTATTCAAACGCAATGGACCACGTGACGTTACGTTCCGGCCGTGGAATTGCCCCACATTTCTGCATTTATTTTGAATAAAGCTAATATTATAGCCTGTATATATTTCGCGAGGTGAAATTCGATTTAAATAATTGATATCGCTCTCGCCGTGCCGGCGGCGGCGGCTGCTGCTGCTACTACTACCGCATTCTATCAACGAGGCCGGCTCAAGTTGAAAGCGGTTCATCGCAGTGGCGGTGGGTGGGTGGGTGGGTGGGTAGGAGGTCGGTGGTCATCTGCATGGCGATGTGCCGCATTGGAAGAGTCCGCTCGCCTGACCGCCCACTCGCCTGGCTCGCGTCGAGCCCAATCGCCAATTCGCCCTCTCTGCCTTCCTCCCGACAATCGCCTCGTGCGTTGAGCATTCAATGCCATGCAGAGATCCTGCGGGGGAGGCAAGGAACAATAAGCTAGACATTTTGATTGCGTGCGTTTTAATGGCGTGGAAGGGCCAAGTATCTAGCACCATCTAACACTGCGCCATATAAATGTTTAATATCAATCATAAATAACCTTCCAATAATTAAAAGTAATAATAATAGATGTCACGGATAGCTATGTGGTCGCCTGCTAACGAGGCTTCTAGCTCTTCCATTTCCCCTACATTTTTGCTCCACCTTTTATTCTTGTCCTACTGAGTTACTCTCACTGAAATTGCTCTTTGTTCATTCTACCCTCTAGATGCTGTTCATATTGCCCGCCCATTTTGTAATCACCAACTATTAATCCTCGAATTCACCATCCACTCGCAGTTTCCTCTTATTTCCATTTCCTAATCCGATCCCACCGATAGTGAACTCTCCCACATTCTCTGTGTTTGCTTTACAAGCTTTCATTTACTGTTGTATTCTCATGCTTGTCTATATTCTTGTCTAGGCTTTGCTATATCTATTTTAATTTTCAGCTATTCTTGGAAATCGAGCTCCACCTTTCTCCCTTATTTTTTCTTGAGCCCTCTCGCTTCAATACATCTAGTGGTCCTTCACGTTTCTTTCACGTTCTCTCGCACTACATTTCACGCTTTCCATCTAAATCTAGTTCTCTTCTTGGCATGCTCGTACTTTTATATTTACGCTCTCTTATCCTCCATTTCACCATTCTCCATTCCATTCAAACCCATTACATTACACTCCCTCGCTGATGCTCAAAATTCTCGTCATTCACTCCCTCAGCTCTTCACCCTTCCACTCTGTTGCTCTCTCGACCGCTCTGCTCTTGTCTATCGTATAGCCACTCCCGCTCTCGCCAGCTCTCCTTTTCCACTCGCCCGCTCTCTCCCTCCCTGTCTCGCCCACTCGCTCGCTCGCTCGCCCGTGGGACCACTCGCCCGGGCCGCCGTTACAAATGACGTCCAGAACTGAGGACAGACGAAAAAATGGGCAGGACTCGGGACCTCCACGCGCACATATAAAATCCAATTAATTTATCGGAGCATCACATATGGACACAAGTGTATGACGTCCATGAATCACTTTGTTAATTGAGAGACAGGCGGTGGTTGGTGGCTGCGCGGGGGCGGTGCGGGGGCGGGCGCGCCCGCCCGCGCACGCGTTGTCGCCAGCCCGGGGCACACATATGCGTTTCATCACGGAGATGACATTTGCTTCTTGCGAGATGAATGTGACAATAATGCGAGTATTTATGTGACTGGGGCCGTCAACGTGATGGATATAGATTGTACGGGCCCAGTCCGTTTCGAAGGAAGGAAGCCGGGTGCAATCAACCGCAATGATTATTATATATGGTGTCTATTCGTCTTAATTGGTTGCCAACAGCGGCATGGGAGAGCGAGCGGGCGGCAGAAGTCGTTCTAGTTGTGGCGTGTTCGGTGGGCTCGTTGGAAGGTGCGGCGATGTTCATTGGGTGGGTAAAAAGTCTGTCGTGGGGACGGTCCAAGCGATGCATGTTGGTGGGAACAGTAGAAGCCTGGATCGAGCAGCTATGACCACTTGCAACCTTCCCAGAAATTCTAGGAGAAGAACAAAAAAATGAAATAATCATATAAAAAGTATCTCCAAAATTAAATTTTGGAAAAAATACATTCGATTTTTTAAAAACATTAATAACAATTAAATTATAAATGCATTTTTGTTAATAAAACAATGTTTTGTATATAATAGACAAGTTCACTATTTTTTTAATGCCTGTCTGAAAATATATCACAGTCATGTTATTGCGCAAACAGAACGAATTAGGTTATTGTACAAACGGGACTTCTCGTTTCAGTGTAAATAAAAATTTAAAAAGATTTTCGAAGTTTGTTTCATAAAACTCCAGAGAAAATTGGCGAGCTTGTTGCGTATGATGTCTTACACTAGATAGTGTATGACATTCATAAAATGCGTAGTGCGTTTTCATTATGTTTTTCTCCTCCTTTGTTTGCCTTATTCTCGAAAATTCAGGCGAAGGAAAACAGGTATTTTCCTTCTATGGACTATTGCTGTATGAAGCTCGTTATTAAGCTACAAAAACCTAGATATGTTTCTTTATTTTTCATAGAAGAACTAGAGGGATTTTTCAGATAAATACTTTTTTACAAACCAAAAAATTATTCATTATCAGTAAGATCAATATTTTCTAATTATTGTAATTCACAAAACTGCAATTTTTGTGTGACATGAAACTTTTTCTACGAAAATGCCTTAACTTCCATTTCGTGTTGTGCTAAAAAAACGTGAGAATTACACGAAGAATCTCTTTTTGAGTGCGATAATCGGTAATTGACCCCAACATGATGCACTTAGTCCATTCATTTGCGATGCAGAATTATTCAGCAGGTGCTCGTTACAAGCAAGCGCTGAAAGTTTCTTGGTGTACTTGAAACCACGATGCACATATAACTTAATATTTTCAGTTGTTCACAATGTAGATGCAAAAGAAGTTTGTGGCCCGAACACAGTTCTCTCGCAGTAATTTTTAATTAAATATTTCTTAATCACTGTTTCACACGCACCAGGCAATTTGTGGCAATGGTTCTTCGAGATTGTCTTTGTGTCTGAGAGTTCTCTGGGAACCTGGAAACGTGTAAATACTGTTAAAAATGAAGAAAATATTAATAATGAAAAACACATTAGAGGAAATAATTAAACATAATGGGATATCGGAATTCTTTTTAAAAAAATAATTACGTGATATTGGAGGGAAAATAACACACACAAATGCATTCTGGCGTATATTATACGTAAAGCTGCTGGGAAGACCGTAAATAAACTATCTCAAAGTATAAGTTAAACTATAATTCGAACGATAAGACAGATCCCTCCCTCCCTCCCTTTCAAAGTCAAATCTCATGGTGTCACATGCTGTAAGCCAATACCCAGATGTGAAAGACAAAGTGAACCCGAGAAAGGAGGGCGTAAATTTTTTTGACCCCAATTAGACGATCCAGCAGCCGCAGCAGAGGCTTTTGATTCATGGGATGACACGCCGTTCTGCCACTTAACTGAGCCGGCAAGAGATCGGTCCCCGCTGAACAGAAGCTGAATATGCGCTTGACACGGAGTAAATGTGGCCGCGCTATGGAGATGACGGAAAATTTGACCTCCTTCATTTCACATGCCCGCCAGTGGCGAGCAGCTGTCATTCTGATACTCGGACCGCTGACGAGGGAGACACAAAACCCCAGGAACCTCGGGGCGTGTTGTGCCAGAGTGACCTTCGACACATAATTCATTTGATTTTACTCGGATTGAGATGGCTTGCTGTCACGCTGCTACAGTGATGCTTGATTCGAATTACGCGTTCAAGCTGTAAATGCTAATGTAGTCTCGGCGCAAGGAAACGAAAATACTTAGAGCAACATTGAAAGTAAAAATTCGTTAACTCGTGTGATTCAGAGGGGAAATTTTCAATAAAATCTTGCAGATGGAACAAACAGAAGTTTCTGCTACGTTACTAATTATTCATAATGTTGTTACATAAATCCAAATTGACGATAACAAACACTTCACAGGGCGACAGAATATTAAAATCTAAAAGATCTTGTTCTATTCTGTAAAATTAAGATTTTTCATTATCCATAAATTGTAAATTCATAAATTTGTTTGTAGGTTGATTGAAAACATTGCATTGCATTGTTAAACATTACATCGTTAAATGTTTGCTTTCTTAAGTTGTGTGAAAATGTATTAGAGTGAAGTAGCCGGTTATATGACGTTTCCCGACAAATATTAGAGCGTTTGTGCACGCCATGGCGGGCAGCACAATCGATCTTCTGCGCATGCGCAGATGCACAAAAGTGATGCGAAGCTTGAACTGCGCATGAGCAGAAGATCGATAGGGCTTAAACATTTGAGGGTGCACAAACCCGCTATTCTTTACCGTAAGCAAATAAACAGTGCTACGATTTTGTAAAATATGTTACTTGGATTAAGTTATTTTCGATTACGGAATTATTTTTATATTCTCTTTAGAAGTAAGACCTTGTAATAAGTCATCTCTTGCTTTTTACTTTCATTTGTTCTTCTTCAGCTTGTTAATCCTATTGTCATTTTTCAGTATCATATAAATGCGTATTCGACATCCGTAAACCAAACATTCCCAAATTTATAACAGCCTGATAAATTTAAGGACATAGTTTCGATTGTTAAGTGGAACAGAACTAACAAGCACAAGTATATTTGATTAATTGTTATTTACAGAACCCAAGAAAGAAATGTCGCATTGTCACATTCCACAAGTTAAACACGACTAGGGGCGAACTAACCGGTGCATAACACCTGCCGTGTCCAGGGCACAGCTCCAAGAAGCGACAGATATAACTGGCGCATTTCTCTTTCAAAGAAAATGCTAGGGCATGGAGAAGTGAATATGCTCTAGAGAAGGCTATGCAGAATGTGAATATCCTGTGGACAGTGCTGTTGAAATTTAATTAAATACTAAGCATTCTTGCTTCATTTTCTTTCATCTGTGAACTAACAAAATGTCTAGTAATACAGTTGACTCTCCTCACCGTCCAAATAGTATGTTTTAATTTCTGGGTAATTGTTCGACTGGTATCACCTGTTTCAGGACACTTGATACATTTAGTTTCGAACTTTAGAATTACTACCTTCATACAAATCATTTTACCGCCGTATTTTATGTTATTTTCAAATTGTCAGTTTACCACTTCAACATCCATCCCCCCTAAGTGTGTGTACCAACAGACAGTTCTGTGTTTGCATTATAGCAACCGTCGTTAATTTATTTCCAATGCTGATATTGTATTTCTTTGTGTAAATGATCATTTTCGATCACTGAATGGTTGTATTATAATCATGTTCCATTGTTTCCATCACCTATTATTTCATTATTCTCATCTTAGCTGCCTTCAGCAATATTTCCCTCGCCTGTCATCTTTTCTTTCGTTCTCATTCCCGCCGCTCCCGTCATCTCTCCTCATTCTTCTTTTCCTCATCTGCGTTGCCGCTACCTTCCTCGTCTTTAATCGAATTTCGGTGTCTTTTTCCTCGCCATCTGTTCATTCACTTTCTCATTCCCGTCGCCTCCATCGTTTATTCGCAATCTTCTTATCGTCCTCGCATTCCTCCTCGCCTCCGCCTTTCTCGTTAATAATCTCATTTCACTCACATCTTCGTGCATTATGCCAACTCCTTCCAATCTTATTCCCGCCAGCTCCCTCCACTATTCTTGTCCTGAATCTTGTGCCTATACTCACGTATTCTTTAACTTCATTTCACTTATCTTTTCAAAAACCCCACCATTTTCTTTTTTTCACATTATCGCCGCATCGGTCTTCTATTCTCACTCTTTTCCTCGTCCTCGTCTTTAGTGCCTACGCCTTGGTCGTCTTTAACCACATTCTTGAACCCGATCTTCTTCCACTTTCATTCCCTCCACCTCGCCTTTGCAACCTCCGCCTTGGGAGTCAACCTCATTTCAATCGTCTCTTACGTAGCCCCGCCATCTTCTTCCTCCGTCCTCCGTCCTCGCGTTCGTCCCCGTCCCCGTCCTCGCCTTCGGGGCCGTCCGCCGAGGCGCGCGTCGCGGGCGTCGTCATATAACGCAGCCCTTGTCTCTCGGATGTGTCCACATAAATTTATGAAGAGATTATCGCAGTGATATATGTCACTTATTAAGCGGCGGCCTGCTATTGTTTTAGGCTGACGTCACAGCCTGGAAGGGAGTCTATTACAGTTTCACGCCATCACGCGAGGACGAGGATGACGATGGCGGCGGCGGCGGAGGAGGAGGGAAGGGAGAAGGAGTTGGAGGAGGAGGAGGAAGAGGAGAAGGAGGTGTGACGGGCGAGAGACGTGTCAACGCAGGCGTCTCGAAGTGACAAGATGGCGACGAAACTCTGAAATTTCCCGCGGGCCCTTCAGTCTGAGCCAGGAATGACGATAATTACGCAAGAGGCGCCGTCGTAAATATGTAAAGTGACACCGAGATGTCGTGGGGGTGCTGTTGTGTCTTTGACCTCGCCCCTACTTGCGTTCCGTACTCCTCTTTCTCTTTGGCATTTTCTCCTTTCTTTATTTATATGCTTCATGTGACGAACTCGTTTAAAACGTATTTGTAAACATTTTCTTTAAAAATAAATATTATCTCTTACTTCTTTTACAATATCATTTTCAGAACTCGTGCATGGAAACTACTCCTTCCTCTCACTGTTTATCGATTAGAAAGGGTTACTTGGCAGTAGACGTGCAGCGTAGTAAACTTTACGTAGTAGACACCTCAAAGAACTCCTAGCGTATGCAGCAACTGGGTACTGCATAGTAAACAAGGCACTGGGGCAACGCGAATCAACTTGGCTGCCCCTCGAATATTGAAAATGATCCCCTCGGTTCCGCTGGTCGCCTCGTCCGTCAACATTCATTCGCATGCCAAAGACTCACTTTCTGTACTAGTTGCATAAATAAATATTTTGATGTTATTACACCACTGTCGACCACAAATTTCTATTTTTTTAAAATTAATTTCATTCTTGTAAATGTACTTCGATAGTTTAAATAACGTGTTATTTCGCAGACGTAGCAGTAATTGGATTTGATACTCTTCGCTTTCTCTTAGCCCAGATTCGATTTTCTTCGTTTGACAAGCTTTTGTTTGCAAAATCACACTTCTATAATCCTGTCTAATTGTTTCGGGAATCGCTTTGTTATTTTAACGCATCTTATACAACATTTCATTCAGTTTTGGTTCCCATCATATGTTGATATTATAGAATAAAGTTCAACACGAACTCCCCTATAATATTTCTGATTCGTCATGTTGTTTTGTTTATTTAATTTACTTACTTTTAGACGAAATTTCTTTGCCTTTATTTTATTGCAACTTACGTAATACGTACCGTCTCATACACATCACTTTACATTACTTAAGCCTTTTCCGCAGAATGTTTTTTTCA
This sequence comes from Teleogryllus occipitalis, assembly GCA_011170035.1. Lineage (NCBI taxonomy): Eukaryota > Metazoa > Arthropoda > Insecta > Orthoptera > Gryllidae > Teleogryllus > Teleogryllus occipitalis. Next base: position 274,453 of record BLKR01000948.1, on the reverse strand, counting down.
TCCTTTCCCTCCGCGGCCCTCTCCCTTGTTTTGCAGCTTTCCCTGTAATGCGCGCCTCTTCCCGCCCCTCACGTGTCGCGCCGCCCACGCCTCAGTTGTCGCCGGGCGGGCGGGCGGACCGGGTCCCTCTCGCCTGCAAAGGCGGCGTAAGTCTGGCACCTCTTCCAGATTTACCTCTCGCGGCGCGAGATAGTAATCAGAGCGGAGCGCCTCCGCCGCCGGATCTTTACAAGGGGATAAAGCGCTTGTTTATCTCGCGCGGAGGGACCCTCGTAATTCGTGTTCCTCCTTTGGTCCCGCGGATGGACACGTGCTGTTTACGCGCCGCAGCGTTTAGGAAGCTCTGGCGAGGGGGAGGGGAAGGGGAAGGAAAGAAAGGAACGAGGGACGAGTGGGAGGAGGAAGGATGGGAAGGTGTTGGGGAAAATATGTGAGCGAGGCGGGTGACGGGGACAAGGACGGGGACTGGGACTGGGACTGGGACTGGGACTGGTACTGGGACTGGTACTGGGACTGGTACTGGTACTGGGACTGGTACTGGGACGGGGACTGGGACGGGGACTGGGACGGGGACTGGGACGGGGACGGGGACGGGGACTGGGACGGGGACTGGGACGGGGACTGGGACGGGGACTGGGACGGGGACGGGGACTGGGACGGGGACTGGGACGGGGACTGGGACGGGGACTGGGACGGGGACTGGGACTTTGACTGGGACTTTGACTGGGACCTGGACTGGGACTGGGACTTTGACTGGGACTTTGACTGGGACTTTGACTGGGACCTGGACTGGGACCTGGACTGGAACGGGGTCTATAACGGGGGCTGTTACGGACTGGGATGAAGTCGAGGACTAGGACTGGAGGAGGGGAAGGGGAGGGGAAGGGGACTGGAACTGGGAGGGTGAAGGGAGCAACGGGGGTGACGGTGATGGCGTCGATGTGGGAAGCGGAGGCGCATCCGAGAGATGGCAGGCGTGGGGGCGGTGACGGTGGCGCAGTGGAGGGATCTTGCGAGGGGCGACGGGTAGTCGGAGTGGGGCGGGGACAGAGGGCCTGGGGCGGGTTGGAGTTGGCGGCTGAGGTGGGGGATGGAGAATGTGTTGTGAGCGAGTGTTATTTCCCTACCGTCCCTGCTCACCCCCTTCGTGTTTTCTTTCCGTCTCTTTGCTATTCAAGGTGGTGTTGTGGAGCTCTTCTACCGTTGCTGGTGAGTTGTATGTGCCCCCCCCCCCGTTCGTGAATGGAAAAGCACGCTCATCTGTAGATGAGCCTTTGTTTAAACTCGCTTATGTGAACGCTCCCTGGAATTTGTCATATAATTTCAGAAACAATACGTTTTTTCTGTGTGCATAAGGAAATTGACGATTCTTCTGTCTGTAAATGGTAATTACTCATTTTAAAATTTAATTTTAATGTGCTGCTGTCCGCTACGTACTGCTCAAGTATTTTTCTTCAGCTTTAAGAGATTATGGTGCGTCGTTTCTAAATAAATGTCCTTTTATACATCTTGGAATATTGAATTCAACGCTGAGCGTAATACGTCGAAAAAACGAGGCAGTAGAAACGACAGTAAAAATCAACATTTAACAGCATCGGTTGATGAGTATCCACAACACATAATTCGTCCGAGTTATACACTGTAACTTGAAAATACTACTGTTTAGATGTGACACATATATCACGCTAGTTGGATTCCGTAACACGCGTGAACGAGCAAAACATCAGAAATAGACGCACCGGAAATGGACTCCCACAAAATGTCTGCGGGTCATGACGCGAAATGGCGGACGTATCTCTCGGAGGAGACAGGTGGCCCTTGGTGTTCGGCGCACTCACAGCCGCCGCCATCACCGCCGACTTCATCGCCTCTGCCGTCGCCATCCTCAGCACCGCCGACGTTACCGGTTCCAACGACACAGTCACAATCCCCTCGTCAACCGCCAAAGACACGTCGGTGCCGCTGCCACCGTCTCAGTCACCGATGTTTAACCCGAGCCATCACCTCCGCCATTGATGCTACCACCGATACATATATTGCCATCTCCACCGCCTTCACCACACTCACCGGCTATACCTCCAGTCGCACCCGGTTCCACTGCTTCCACGACAGTTACCGCCCCCACCCACGCACCGGTCCCGACCTCCGACCCCGCCCCCACCACCGTCATATTGTCACCACCACCGCTCCAGCCGCCACTGCCGCCGCCGTCGTCACCACCACCTCCGCGCGAGCCTCATAAATCGACGCCTTCAGTTCAGCGCCAGGAGGGTCGACGGCGCTCTGAATTCGGTCGTCAACGGAACCGGCGGCGGTGGCGGCGGCAGCGGCGGCAGCGGCGGCAGCGGCGGCAGCGGTGGCGTCCGTGGCGGCGGTGGCGGCGGTGGCGGCGGTGGCGGCGGTGGCGGCGGCGGTGGCGGCGGTGGCGGCGGTGGCGGCGGCGGTGGCGGCGGCGGTGGCGGCGGTGGCGGCGGTGGCGGTGGTGGTGGCGGCGGTGTGGCGGGCGGGCGGTTTTGTGTGAGGCCGCGCCGGGGCCAGGGCAGAATCCGGCAATTAAGAGCTCCGCGGGTGTCGCCTCGCGAGAAATGAGCTGCGGCCGAGTCTTCGGTGACGGCGCAGCGATGTGGGAGCGAGGCTGGTGGCGGGAGCGTTCATGACGACGGGGACTGCAATGCCTGTAATGGTCGAGTTGGTAATAACAATGACCAGGGGTTGTTATAGGCATAGCACCCACGAACGTGTCTGCTTTTCCTAACAGACTTCACGTGCAATCACTTTACAATCAGAACCTGCGAACAGGAATCGAAAACTGTTTCCATATATTGGTACATACGGAAATAATTCATGAATTTTTAATACACTTAAGAAGATTCAATAAATCTTTGTAAGTTTTATTGTTATTATGTTTAAATTTCAGAACGTTTAGTAATTTCCTTGGCCATCATTTTTGTGATTCGTACGTATTTTTATTTGGAAATTTCGGTGTTAGGATCGCGTCTGGCTAAATTACACATTTTAAATTCGGGAGACATAGTACCTGCGGTTAACTCGCTTTTTTTCGTTCACACTCTTTGCAGTACCTTCGAGTAAGACCCATTATTGAAATTGGAGTATTGTTTCATGTAATGTATATATTTTGCTCTATTTCCTTGTTGCAATATCAGTATACCGGCATATTGAAAAAAAAAACTGCTCTCTTGTCGGTGGCAAGCAGCTGGTTTGACGGAGGAGAGGATGGCGGTGCTGGTGCTGGCGCCCGTAAAGGTGGAGGAGAGGGGGATGGCGCAGGCGGCGTTAAAGCAGAGGCCGCCGCCGCAGGTTGGCCACCAGCCGCCTCGAAGAATGATGGCACAATTCTGAGCTACATGCTCGTGACGCCGCCGGACAGGTGGCTGGGCCCCGCTCGACGCCGCTGGCGACGGCAATGGCGTGTGTGTTGGTGTCTAGTTGTGACGATGGTTGTGTAGGCAGCGATTATTGCTCAACTTAGACTATAATACCATCTCTTAAAAATCTGAATTTACTGATGACTGATGCCATGAGGGTAGGAGTGACGATGGTGTCATGAGACAAATGGAAGCGAGTGTGGAGAAGAGATGACAATAAATTTCGTGAGTGTGTGACGATTGATATTATTGTCACAACCAAATCGGAACAATCATGTTGAAAATAATATGACGATGATAATAGTTATGTTGACGTGAAAATGTGTAAAATAGGAACTGTATGTATAATTCTTCTTTGGTAAAAAATCGTGTCTTAGAATGACGATCCAATCTGTATCACATGGCCAATAACTTTTCTGTTCTGAAGAATGTATGCAATGTTAAAATATTAATTTACGTTTTTTGTTAGTAGTGAAACTGAAACAGGTCATTAACGACATTATTGGGATTAACGTTATGGTATAACTGTGAAGATGAAATGAAATGGTGATAAGGGGTGAAAGGACGAACACAAATACAACCATGCCCGAGACGGGACTCCAACCCGCGACCCTTCGGTCCGAGATCACTACGACACCGGATCGGTCCCATTACATTTCAAGACAGTTATTTTTCCAAATTTCATTTCATTTTCACTTGCTCTACCACCCTTCCGGTTCCCCTCCCGTTCGGCGGCCGCTGTGCGGTCGGCGTCGCCGGCGTCAGGGCGTCGCGACGCCGCGTCGTGCGCGTGCGTGAGCGTCGATCACGCCCGTGCGTGCGGCGCCGCCGACGCGCTCACCCGCCGCGTCTAATGAGAGGCCGCGACGCGCGCGATAATTTTAAACGCCGCCGCCGCCACCGGCGCCTCCGTGACGTGGAAATATGCGGAATGTATTCGCCCACCTGTTCCTCCAGACTCGAAGCTGATGCCGTAGGCCCGCTCTGTGTTCTCCGGGCGAATGTTCGGTGCAACTAACTCCAATTAGATGTTTCTATGTTAATTGGGAATTCATTCTTTTATATTTAATTTATGGTTTTCGGGTTTGTGTCACTGTTAGCTTGATGGGCTGTCGTGTATGTATGTATTGTTGCTAGCCAGACGAAATGGTAGGGGATTTTTAGAGCATCCAGGTGTTTCCGCAGCGGGGCAACGCTCAAGCCGAGCGACTGATCTTTTGACATGAGTGATAGTGTAATGCATCTAAGTTCTTGCGTGTGTGTAATTGGAGAGCTTAGGACAAAGAAGAGGAAGAAATTATCGTGCTCGGTCCTTGGTCAGTTAGGGTACAGTTATGCCCCCATCCGGACTAGAACCCTATGTACTCTGAGAATCTGACTCTGAATCGCTGCAGAGTCAGCGACAATGCTGTATCTGAGCTAATCTAAGTCGACCTTTCTGGTGGTGCAATAGTGAGATTGAAATGATAGACGCAGGTTCAAATGCTGTCGACGAAGTATAGTTTTTTAGAGAAGAAAATGCTTAATTCTCTATTCTTCCTTTGAATAATAAAGGAAAGCAATGTGTACCATGATGTATATGTTGGGATGAAAAAGATAAATTCTAAAAGACGTCTATGAACAAAATTTCAATGACCCTTTTCTCCCTACAATAATACCTTAGTCACGTGCCATTTTGAAACAAACCGGTGAAACTAAGGAAATTAATTATTGTATAAATGAAGATCCTCAGATATCTTCTGTATATGCTTGTAGCCTAATCGGTGGAGTGTGATATTAACTTTAGATGATGAAATGTTATCAACATATAAGAAGAAAGAATTTTCAGTTCTGTCAAATTTTTTCAGTGGTTTCTAGCTGGAGGAAACATAATGTCACTTAAACCAAGATGAGATACTTTATTAAGTGACATATTATAAAACCAATAAATTGTAAAAGGAAAGAGCGGTTAAATAATGAGGAATGGAATGATAACCCACTAAATTAGGGAAGTAAAAAGGGAACCAGTTTTTATCTGCCTTTTCCTATCGTTATCCAGCCTTTTTCCGGGTTTTGGGAAACAGGATGACACATTTATACATTTAACGTGTGGAATGTATAAAATAATATTTGCTACCTCAAAGGAATTAAAGAGAGAGAAACTACCCAAGTCGCGACATTATGGCAAAGCAGATGTACTTGTAATCTGGGAGTAAGGAACTTTATTACTATTATTTCAAATACAAGTGTTACCTAATCGTTCAGTTCTTTCCGGTCTAAGTGACGTTTTTCTGTGGCAGGGAGCTTGATCGTGACGTTACGTATTCCAACTTGGGTCATCCAATTCTTATTACTTGTTTTCCTCTTGGTTAAAGAAGCGGTTTTGTTTTTATCCGCACTCGTATTTACACTGTTATTTAATAGATCTGATATAGCTTCCCTGGTTTAGAAACACCGACGATACTGGAAGGATCTTCTGACGTACAAAATGCAATGACAGTAATCTGACACTAGTGAATGTAATTGCAGAGGAAAGATAGTACTACACCACATTTCTGTAATTTATTCCCGCCAAAGAAAAAGAAAAGCTTTTATAATTCTCTCAGATTGTGCCCAATTTCTGGCTGCTTTCTGTACTCGTGTAGTAGTTCTCTGGATACATTTGTTCATCGTTTATATCCCAATGTTTTGTTTTTTTAAATTTTGTTTTCGATTGCTTTGTTTATTTTTGGGAGAAATTCTATGATCACTATTTTGGATATGTGAGATGGGGAAAAGCAAAATGTTTTCCCTATTCTTCTGTCCTGATTGACGTGTACGGTACTGTATCCCACGTGAAGAAACGCGGTCGGCGCAACAGCTGCAGTTCACCGACCCCCGACGCACCTCCACAGGGCTGCCACGTTGTTGTTGTTGTTTTCGGTTTTCCAGGGGAGCCTCCGGCGTTTTGTGCCTCAAGGACGCGCCGTTGGCGGTTCTACCGCAGTCAGGTGGCTGCCGATAAGATAACGCGCTCAGGCCATTTGTCTCCTCCGCAAGGGTTGCGTGCACGTCTCAAATGATGTGCCCGATATGCAAGTGTGTATCACCGCAGGCATTCCAGTTATGTTAAAAGCCAGGAATCCGTCATTTGCGTGGGCAAGGGAACGAAGAGGAAATGCGTGAAAATAATTGGTGGATTTCCGGAAGACGGGGGCGGCGAGGGGAGTTGAGCGACAGGAAAGTGCGCTGGTAAGCTGTCAGTCAGACAGCGAAAACCAGGTTAACTAGCGGGATATGACACATGCGGGTAAACGACCACCTTTTGTGCAGGTGAGGATGAGTAAGCTAAAGAGAAGGCAATAGATCACTATTAAAATTGTTAGCAATAGAAGTTGAAATATGCAGGTGACAATGTAAACAAAATAGGCTCAGTACAAGGTACGACGGCAAACGAATGAATGCACAGAACGAAGGCAAGAAAATCGGGGATGGACGAGGACGAAACGAATGGGAGGAAAAACGTGCTCTAAATCCGCTCATTTGCAAGCTCCTGTGTCTAGTGTATGAACACAGGGCAATATGAGGAGAGAAAAATGCAAAATGTTTGTGGAGAATGAGTGCAAACTTCTGATAGTGCGTTGTGAATATTCATAAAGAAAGTACGAAGAGTGGTATGTCGACTAACAGTTGGAGAGGGCATGTCTTCGAGTGGGGGCCGAACAAGCAAGTCCTAAACTCTGAACACGAAGTCCTAAACACTGGATATTAAGTTCTCGCTATTAAGATCCAAATCCTCGCCATTGAGAAAACAAACCTGGGTACTGAGCCCCAAATCCTGGAAAATGAGCGCTAAGTCCAAAACTATTGAGCTCTGAGACACATACTGAGTATCAACTCCTAAACACTGAACACTAACTTCTTGCTACTGAGCACCATATCCTGGCCATTGAGTACTAAGTTCTAAACACTTGAGCACTTGCATACTGAGACCTAAACAGTGAGCACTAAGTTCTCGCTACAAAGCAGGAAATCCTGGGCCCTGAGCCCCAAATCCTGGACACTGAGAGCTACGTCCTAAACACTTGAGCCCCGAGACCTAAACACTGAACACTAAGTTTTCGTTACTGAGCGCCATATCCTGGGCGCTGAGCACCAAATGATGGGCACTGAGCACCAAATTATGGGCATTGAGCACCATATCGCGGGAACTGAGCACCAAATTCCGAGTGCCAAGCACCAAATCCCGGGCACTGAGCACCAAATGATGGGCACGCACCAAATCCCGGACGCTAAGCACCAAATCCCGAGCACTGAGCACCAAACCCCGGGCACCGGCACCAAACCCCGGGCACTGAGCACCAAATGCTGGGCGCTGCGCACCGAATCTAAGGTCCTGCGGGCGGCGCCGGGCGGCGCGTGGCAAGGCCGGAAGCGCGCTGCTCCGCGGAGCGCGGTGGTGCGGGGCGGCGCACGCGTGTGCGGCGGCAGAGGCTCCACGCGAAGGCAGCGCACGGCGCCGCAGGAAATCAGCGGTAATTGCTCCGGGGCGTCGACCTGTGCAGCCGGGGCAGGGGGCGGGGCCATTCGGAATAGATCTCAGAATACAAGTGCCTCCTCGTATCCCTGCCAGTGAACTACCCTCCATTCATACCCCTTTCTTCATCTTTCTCCTTCCCCTCCCTCTAACTTCGCTACCTGACTGCGTCACCATCCTCTTCCCTCTCATTCATCTGGTTCATCTCATCTTCTTTCCTCTCCAACGTTAATCTTCTCATTAATGTTTTTCCTGTATCTCAAAATTTCTTGAAAATCTATCTCCCTTTCCGTCCCCTCCTCTCCTCCTCTCTCCTTTCCCTCCATGCCTTTTACTCTTTTCCCTTTTTCAACCTCCTCCTTTTCATGATTTCTCACTTTCCGTTTTTACTTCCTCATTATTTTCCACTCCTTTCCCTTCAGTCAGTCGTAAATCCAGCGCTACATTCCACATTTCCATCTCTCTCTTACTCAATCGGTATCTTGCTTTCTTTCTCTCTTCTTACTCCGCCTAATTCCATAATGTTTTAATGGCCTTTCCGATTACGTAAGAATGTGAGCTGTTAATTCAAAGTAACTTAACAAAATATGTAGCAATATATACCGCTGATTGTTAAAATTTGTTCTACTAACAGTATGAAAAATGTTACCAGAGAACTAAACGCAATAAATTTTACTGATTTGTTGAGTTTTAATGATACAATGATGTTTCTTATACCCATAATCACGATATTTGGTTGGGTTTCGTCATTTAATTGTAAATTTAAACACTTTTTACTCAATACATTTCAGACAGCTTTGTTATGTAAAAATGCAGTACACATTTATGAAGAGATAACAAAAGGTGACTTCAAGTCTATAGACCTCATACGTAATCAGATACCATGATTATTCATTATTGAATCATTATTGTAAATGTAATTGTAAGGTCTTTTTTTCAATAATTCAGAAAGGAATCTCATGACAAAATGCTCAGGAAACATCGTTCGGAGTCAGTATGTGGTTGAATGAGAAGGGCAAAGAATCTATGAAGAAATCGCTTATTAATTTTTACCGGTGCAGGAATTTCAGCGGCAATTAATTATCGAGCGACAGGCGCAAATTTCCGCGGGAGGTCTTGACAGTATACATCAATATTTCGTGCCGACCAATTTCCAGGAGGAGGTACCTGCATTAGTCCGCTTTCCACATCCTGCAGCTCTGCAACGTTCACCCTTTCCTTCCTCCAACCGGTCCCATCACCACCGGGAATGCTGCCTCCACTATCAGCTCCATATCAGCGCCACCTCCATCACCAACGTCCTCTTACCTGGAAGACCACCGTGAACGCCATCTCTGCCACGGCCACCGTCACCGTTGCCACCGCCTCCGTCTCTTTTAAGGTCACCGCTGCCATCACTGGCGGCGTCATCACCGCCACCCACACCTGCCACACACCGTCGCGTTGCCGATTCGGTTCAGCGACCAACCACCGCCACCACCACACCACCATCCATTATCACTACTAGTTTACACATTACTGGCAACACGACTTCCCAAGCTTCTCCCAAGACTCCAGTAGCACCTTAACGACACCTCTAGAACCGCCTTCATTTCTAACACATCATCACCAGAACTACCAGCACCCACCAGATCTAACACACCACAACTACCAGCACGCACACGTCCTCCAGCACTGCCGCCCAAGCTCATCTCTTGAACACCACCATCAGCACACCACCACTACCACACGTACTCGACCATCACCACATATCCCCATCTCCACCATGAACACCAGCACACTACTAGCGCCGATGCCATTAAAATCAACGATAACACTTCCAATATACTCTCGCCACCACCTTCTCCATCACCATTTCAACGCTCTCATTGCAACGGCCCACCAGCTTCCATGGCCGTCACCACCGCCGTCGCCTACGCCACCGCCGTCGTCGCCGCCCTCGTCGCTGCCCTCGTCGCCGCCATCGTCGCCGCTACCGCCGCTGCTGCTGTCACCACCGCCTCCGCCGCGTTCACCGCCGCCGTCACCGGCGCCGCCACCGCCGCCACCGCCGCCACCGCCGCCACCGCCGCCACCGCCGAAACCGCCGCCACCGCCGCCACCGCCGCCACCGCCGCCACCGCCGCCACCGCCGCCACCACCGCTGCCACCTCCACCGCTGCCACCGCCACCGCTGCCGCCGCCACCGCCACCGCCAGCAGTGCGGTGGCTTGTTGTGCGTGGAGACCTCCGGCGACCTGCGTGTGGCCGGGGCCGGCGCGGGCGAACAGCGTTGGGGTCTCGGCCCCGCTGACCCCAGGCCGGCGGCCCCGCGCGCACCTGGGCCAGCGCCACGCGCGAATTAGCCCCAATTAGGGCGCCGGCCACGGGACACCAGCGCTCCGCTGCCGAAACAAGGCGCCCTATTAAGAAAGGTTTAATTGAGAGGAGACATGTAGGGGTGGATTAATGGATTAGCTGGCGAAGCACCTGCTTTCAGACCTCGCTTGTTATGGGACCTTCAGCACTTTTTAAACAATTTAATAATAATGTTTTCGTTTTAGAGATATATTACATTTTAATTTGTAAAGATTGTTTTTTCATTTAAATATTTGTATGGTTGACGTATGTATACTGTTTCAGTATTTATACGCCACTGTTTGGGATTCCTCAGGATCCCTGAAGATATTACTCCGGTTGTGAATAGAGGTCGGCGATAGACTAGAAAATTACTGGTAATGAAATAAACAAATGGTGAGTTCAAGAATAAAATAAAACAATGTAGTTACTCAAAAGCAAGGAAAAAAGGATGGTTTAAAATAAAAAGAAAGTTATAAGACACGTTTTGACATGGCGATAGCAATTCAAGGAGGGTGTCATCGGGTCATTGAGCAAAGGAAATTATCGTAGTGACCAAAAGATGAGGGGTGAATAAATAATTGAATGACACACAACAATCAATTTCTAAGCGAAGGAAAGAAAAAAAGGACGGTTGCAAAACAAAAGGAAGACGCAGGAGACGTATTGACGTGGCGAGAGCGGTCCACGGAGGGGCGACATCAGTCTCCAGCGCGGAGCAGCTGCCCGGCCGGCGGCCCCGCCCCCTCTGTTGGGCGTCGAGGGCGGGGCGGGGCGGGCGACAGCCCTCCGTTGCGATTGACGGACTGCCGCCGATCGGCACCTGCGCCGCGAGTTATTAAGCGGCGGGGGCGCCGGAGGCGGTGACAGCCCCCAGAGAAATCCCTCCTCGCCCCCTGCGCCCCCCTGCTCTCACCTGCCGCCGGTCTGCGCTTTCGTCATGTTTGGACACTGGTGCCAGCCGTTCCTGGAAATCTCCGCCCGTGCCTTTTACCGCTCTGTCGTTTTCATTTTCCACTATTCTCGATCGGGAGGTCCTGTTGCTCTCAGTTACGCCAACCCCAGTTCGCAGCATAACTTATCTCAATGGCAATCATTCACAGTTATTAGGCCCCATCACGGTCACCCCTCATCCCCATCACTCACACTCCACCTACTCATCACTATCGCCTCTCTCTCTCTCTCTCTCTCTCTCTCTCTCTCTCTCTCTCTCCCTCTCTCTCTTTTTTTTTACTCAACAACGTCACCATTTACAATGTTTCATCTCTTCCAGTGCCAGTTCTGGCCCCCACAGTGTTTAGTCCACGTTTTCTTCACTTCCAGTTATCGTCAGTTATCGAGAAGCCTTGGTATTCGTTTATTTTTACATCTTCGAATTTCGCATTCGTCATCGTCCAACCTCGCTGCCTATCCCCATCTAGGTGTCCAATTTGTTCAACCTTCATATTTTTTCAGCCAATAGTAGAGGACTCATATTCTCGATCAATCGGAGAATCTCGGTCCGCGGAGGCTACCTTGAACCAACTTCTTTCTTCTCCATACTTCCGCCCTAACGTCTCATGTTTATCATCGTTTCTCTTTGTTTCTCTCTTCTCAACGGTGCCGCGTCTCCCTTTCCTCCTGTTTCGCATATTGACAGTCGCATCTCAACGTTCAAACTGGTGCTAACTCCCCCAGACAACTTCTGCTGCCGCACTTCTGCCTTCTAGATTAACATCATGCACCTCCATCTTTCTGCATAATATGTCACAGTTCTAGTCACTTTTATTGTTACACACTACTTCTAACTTCCTTTACTGCTGTTCCTACACACGCTCGGTGATCAACTGTAAAAAAAAAAACAAATTGAAGCACGGGCGGTCCCTGCTTCCCTGGGCTCTGTAACTCTCCATCCGTCAACGGCCGCTCTGCCACTTCCGCCGCCTCCGCTGCCGCCTCCGCCGCCGCCGCCTCCGCTGCCGCCTCCGCCGCCGCCGCCTCCGCCGCCACCGCCGCCGCCGCCGCCGCCTCCGCCGCCGCCTCCACCGCCGTCTCCGCCGCCTCCACCGCCGCCTCCGCCGCCGCCTCCACCGCCGCCTCCACCGCCGCCTCCGCCGTCCCTATCGGCCCGACCCCCCTCACCCCCCCCGACACACACCGACCCCAGCGCTGCTGCCTCCACCGCGTCAATTTTTCAGCCATCTGAAATATGACTTGGTGACATGCAAATATCGCCAGCTACTCCACTAGCGCCCCCCGTGGCCGGTGTGTGCGAGGCGACTCCGTTTCTTTGTTTGGCACAATTTATTCGCTCCAGCTGTTGTTTCTCATCAATTATTAGTTATTCGTTTCTGTCTTCGTCGATCAAGTGATATAATGACGCCCAACAGAACTTTTGTTTAAATGCACACCGTCACTCTGTGCCTTTCATCATTAATCAAGTGCTCGAGACCGACGCTCTTCCGGGGGGCCGTTGGTCAGAGAGTTGGTTCGGCGTCCGTCCCGAGTGGAAGCGCTCCTATCGCCTGTCGTTTTCTCGGACATGTTGTAAAGAACAAGAATGCTTGAGAAAAGACGTAAAAATAAAATTATCATGCTAACTGATAAATAGTGTCTGAAAAGTATTCAGTAAAGACTACTACTTATTTACTGAGAATGTGACCTAAGGTAGTTCCTTTCATAAGTGGATGTAAGTAAGCTTTTTACATTGTTGAATGACTAACTTTTATGGATCGATTGAAGAGTTAAATGGTTTTAATGATGTAAGGTAGAGTTATGAGATGAGACCCTGCATCTTACACTACTCAAAACCTTACGCCTAACATTACAAACATTAATTGCGAATTCACTTTTTCCGTTTTCATACTATCGCATAAACCTCTTTATGTACTTGATTAGCAAAACAAAATAGGAAACCACATGAGATATCTTCTGCTACACTTTTAAAGTCAATAACTGTACTATTAACATACTATTCACTTTCAAACTTGCCTCAAAGTACACTTCATTTTCGGGAAGGTTCCCTGTTTTGAACGTTCTAGTAAGTATACATTTTTGATTTCGCCTATATCAACAATCAGCAAAATTATTTTCTGAATCGTGATTTCTGATCCAAAGATTTTTGGCAGGGTTATTCATTGTACTAACTTTCTGATGTTCTCTAAACGTGCTAAGCTTCTTTCAGAGCTAAAGTCTTGTTTTAGTTATACACTTGTGAGCATTACCAAACACGTGCCGTGCAATGTACGAATTTGGACGCCGACTTCAAAACTGGAAAACAGATGTGATCATAGCGGATTCGCAGTCCGTCATTTAAACCAAGATTAGATAAAGCCGCCGTCACGATTATTCGCCTGCCCCGTTACGTTGCTAATAAGGTTAACATTTGTATCTCTCTTTCCCTCACGACATACAGCCTTTGTTGTCTAGTACATGTCTGCCCTGTGTTAACTCTGTACGCGGTGAAGGTATCGACCTATTGTACTTGACGTATGGACTTCTTGAGGGTTCGGTGAGGACGTGCGCAATCAGTGTGTACTTCACGGTCTCTCTACTGCGACATTTCCGCATTGGCAGGTTTGACTTCTATGTAAAGTGCACTGTTTCTATGCATGCAAGTGCCGGCTTCGAGATCGAAATGAATTGAAGGAGCTTTCAGCAACAAATCTTCCCATCGTGGTAATGCTGTAGTCACCGATCACTGTACTAAAGCAGGGAACTATTTTCTTACTGGAGAAATATGTAGATAAAAAGATTATAAAAATGTGAAAACTTACGCCAACGTTGTGTTATTTATCGTGCCGATAACTTAAATGGAACAAAATTAAATGTCATAACTTCCTTTAGTATAAAAAATAGACATCCGTGTGTTAAAATATACTCTGCTCTGCTGTTATATATTTTAGAAGCGTTGCCCTTTCTTGCTAAGACAAATTCATCGGAGTCGTTAACGGTATTGAAATATTTGGAAATTTCACGGTATTTTCATGGTTCAACATTATCAATTTATGATTCTTTTTGTAAAACAGATTTCAAGAATATGAAATCATGATCTTCGGGCAAAGCAAAGTGAAATGATCCACGACAAAACCATTCTTCATTTATCACAAAAACTGAACCGTCTGGCAATAGTTCAACCTTAACTTTTATAAAACTTAACCAATGTAGTTCATTAACATACTTTTCGAAAAATATAATTAATTAGTGTTAAATCATTTTCCAGGTATACAATATAATCTCTTGACATAAAGAGCGATAATTATGAGAATGGGTGAGATACAATAATACGATAGTTCTGTTTCTTTGGTTTACGTATTAACTGAAATATTAACGTTCTCAGTTCACTGCGAAAAGAAGAAAGAAAGCTCCATTGACGTTGTTTCGTTCATTGAGCCGCACTTGGTGATTTGTCGTGGGCTCGGGGGTGAATAGGAGTGCGGACAGGCTGCCGGGGTCAGAGTGGATGGCGGCTGGACTGCCCGCTCGGGTGACAGGTGGAGCGAGGCGGGCCGACACGCTTCGTCACATGTGACCCGGCGCGTGTGTTACTCGCCACCAGAAGACGAATTACGCCTAATTTCTCATCTGATAAGTCCGACACTGCGGCCCATCGATAATCGACTCCCGTTCTCTCCAATACGCCCCGTCCCGTTGTAACTGCCACCCGCCGCCATCCGTCTCCCGTCATACGCGCTCAGCGCCTGCGGATGCCCGGCGGCGGAGGTGGAGGCGATGGCGACGGTGGAGGAGATGGGGTGGTGGCGGTAACGATAGTGACGGCGGTGGGGGAACGGGGCGGGGGAACGGGGCGGGGGCGGAGGTAGCGGTGCGCCTGTGGAGGCGATGATGGCAATGGATGACTTGTGGCGGTGGTGGTGGCGGTAGCGGTAGTGATGGTTGGGTGGTTGTTAGTGATTACGGGTGCGTCAACAGCTTAGGTCACCAGTCCCGTAAGTGTAGTGCATGTGTTTTCCTCGGCAGTACATGTTAGTGTAAGTGTGTGTGTAAGGGGAGAGTGTAGGACAAGGAAGAGGAAGGGCAGATCGCGTGCGGTCCGTAGCCCGTTTGTTAGGGTACTGCTCCGGCATTCGCCTGGTGATGATCAAAGAAACCACGGAAAACTACCGATCAGAGCAGCCGGCCGCTAGAATTCTCCTCCAGACAGCAACTGAATTCGACCTAGCTGAAAAGCTAGTGTCGAAAACCTTGCCGCCGTCGGGACTCGAACCTAGGACCTCCAGGTCAGAGGCACTGCAGTAACATCTGTTGATGCACTGAGCCACCGCTCCCGGAGGTAGTGATGGAGATGGATGGGATCGGGTCGGGGGCGGGTGTGCGTACGTCGGTGGAGGCAATGGCGGTGGTGGAGGAATTGTGGTAGTGGGGGGGGACGACTATGTTAGAGGCGCAGGGAGAGATGGCGATGTCGGCGGTGGAGTTGAGACAGTGGCGGCGGCGGCGGCGGCGGCGGCGGTGGCAGTGGTGCGGTGGCCGGTGTCTGGACGAACGCCGACCACCCACAGCGCTGCAAGGATGACTGCTTCTACCACGGGCATCTCCGCTAGTCTTACCGTCTCCTCTGACGCCACCGCCTCCGTTGGAGCCTACTTTACCTTGTTGGCGCCTTCGATGCGGTCGTTACTGTTTCCATTATCATCATTACCCTTGCTAACCCCACCATAATCGCCGTTAACACCTATATCATCCCCATAGCAATTGTTGATGCCGCCTCTGTTGTTTTCACTACAGCAATTGTCACCACTTTTGCCACCTTTGTCGTTGTAATGCTGGCTGCGATGGTAGAAAAAATGATAATCACCACATCTGTAATATGGACAACATGGATAAGAGCCCAAAATTTATTGCTATTTTATCCTTGAAAATAGATTTTATTACATGGGAGCTTTTTTTCATTCAAAATTTAAGTAGTATATGACTTAGTGGAGAGATCATAGAATTTTGAAAATGTGCACACAATTCACTTCTCCCCATAGCACGTTATACGCAGTTTTAACTGTTTTTTTACGTTAAAAAAATAAATAATATCTTCAGTCTTTGCCATCCTTTTATTTAACGCCAGAATTAGGACACTCTCATAACTATTGTTGGCTCTTCGACTCTTCCTCCATTATTCTCCTTCCTCAACGGTGTCCCATACGTCCTCGTTTTCCCATCCCCGTGATATCACAACACATCCAGAGTCATTAAAGCAATCATTAGAGTCTAATCTTTAAACTTAAGAATTTATCGTGATTCTCATACACATTTGTGCCTTCTTCCTCTTCCTTTCATTATCACAATTTTCTATTATTATTACTCACAGTACATTTGTAATTCTCCCACCGCTTAATCGAGAAACCTATCTCATCGCCTCGCTACTTTCATCTGCTTCTTTGATTCACACGTCTTCATGAGTATACTGCTCTGTCGCATCCAAGCCCCCCCCCCCCCACTCCACAACCACAACCGCCACCAATTCTGCGACCAAAACTAGAATACTGCGACCAGAATCAATGCAATTACTAGAGCCATCGCAACGATCAGAATCTGTGCAACGACCAGGACCAAGGAAGCGACGAGAACCAACGCAAACCACCACAACTACCAACGCAAACTGCCACAACTACCAACGCAAACTACCACAACTACTAAAATCACAACTACCAACGCAAACTGCCACAACTACTCAAATCACAACTACCAACGCAAACTGCCACAACTACTCAAATCACAACTACCAACGCAAACTGCCACAACTACTCAAATCACAACTACCAACGCAAACTGCCACAACTACTCAAATCACAACTACCAACGCAAACTGCCACAACTACTCAAATCACAACTACCAACGCAAACTGCCACAACTACTCAAATCACAACTACCAACGCAAACTGCCACAACTACTCAAAACTCACAACTACCAACGCAAACTGCCACAACTACTCAAATCACAACTACCAACGCAAACTGCCACAACTACTCAAATCACAACTACCAACGCAAACTGCCACAACTACTACCAACGCAAACTGCCACAACTACTCAAATCACAACTACCAACGCAAACTGCCACAACTACTCAAATCACAACTACCAACGCAAACTGCCACAACTACTCAAATCACAACTACCAACGCAAACTGCCACAACTACTCAAATCACAACTACCAACGCAAACTGCTCACAACTACCAACGCAAACTGCCACAACTACTCAAATCACTACTACCAACGCAAACTGCCACAACTACTCAAATCACTACTACCAACGCAAACTGCCACAACTACTCAAATCACTACTACCAACGCAAACTGCCACAACTACTCACAACTCAAACAACTACCAACGCAAACTGCCACAACTACTCAAATCACAACTACCAACGCAAACTGCTACACAACTCACTCAAATCACAACTACCAACGCAAACTGCCACAACTACTCAAATCACTACTACCAACGCAAACTGCCACAACTACTCAAATCACAACTACCAACGCAAACTGCCACAACTACTCAAATCACAACTACCAACGCAAACTGCCACAACTACTCAAATCACAACTACCAACGCAAACTGCCACAACTACTCAAATCACAACTACCAACGCAAACTGCCACAACTACTCAAATCACAACTACCAACGCAAACTGCCACAACTACTCAAATCACTACTACCAACGCAAACTGCCACAACTACTCAAATCACTACTACCAACGCAAACTGCCACAACTACTCAAATCACTACTACCAACGCAAACTGCCACAACTACTCAAATCACAACTACCAACGCAAACTGCCACAACTACTCAAATCACAACTACCAACGCAAACTGCCACAACTACTCAAATCACAACTACCAACGCAAACTGCCACAACTACTAAAATCACAACTACCAACGCAAACTGCCATAACTACTAAAACCGCCACCACCACCCCTATCTCCGTGTCCGCCACTGTCCGTTGGCGTTTAACGAGACGCGCAAGGAGGTCGCGAGCGGTGACGGCCCATCAGGTGCCCTCGGAGCGAGTCGCCCCCGTCCGCCGCGCCGCGCCGGGCAGCTACAAACGCCGAGCGCGCGTGTTTCACTGTCAGCGGCCGCTTCGTCGTCGCGACCGCAGGGAGGCTGCGGAGCGCGTCTGTCGCTGGGAGAAGAAAAGCTTGGGTCTAGCATGTGCAAGCGCACTCTACGGCGCTTGGCACACAACAGGCGATTATGACAACATGAGCCGGTTTTGTCCTGAGGGTGAGTTGGTTTTAGACTAGTATCTCGGAATAGAATGGGATAGAAAATAATTATCTTCTGAATCGTAATAGTTTTCTGACACCAGATACTTAAAATAATTTTAAAAAATGGTCTAGTGTCGGTACTAAAAAGATCAGAAAACTATTATAATTAAACGAGATAACAACTGTCCACATATTCCGTAAAGTTGCCTTTTTAAATAACCGTTTAAAAAAATTCGAATGCATGTGCTAATTAAATTGTCAATTTATAACCTTACAAGATATTTTTCGGAGAAGAGAGTAGGCAAGAAAATGAAAATTTTTACTGCAATTTCAAGTATGATATTTCGTATCTAGTATATTTGTCTCTTGAAATTTATGTTTTAATCAGTAGTAAAAATGTTTAATTTTAATTCTCAGTTGATACTTCGGGATAATTTGTTGTACGGTTTTCACAATTATGTACAATGTAAACGGCCTAACTTTCAAAACTCAAAAAGCCAGTTTTAGGATCTGCTAGCGTTTCAAGCTCTTAATAAAAATTTAGTATGTGTATCGCACGAAAATCAATTACTAAAAGACAAAAAATTAAATATGACTTGGAAAGGAAATTTGAAATTATTTCTAAGAGTATTAAAAAATTTTGGTTTCAAATTAATGTATTTCTGAATAAAAATCAACCCTTTCTAAGTGATACATAGTTTTACTTTGAATATAATAAATGAAGGTATTATGAAAATGAAAATCGCTGATACATGAATACCAAGAATCAATTATATTAAATTAATTCCTTTACAAAATTCAAATGCCGTACATGTCTTTGGATCCAACATTTTTTTCCTTCCCTTTGGGGCTACAGTTAATGATAAAGAATTTGATTTAGTTAATTTCAAATTTACCAAATTGCACGATGTTGGGAAGCAATCCCTTGGCGTGATCAGGCGTTCTTGACAGACATCGTCGGAGCATCCCACGTCGTCCGTGAGCCCCGTCTGCTGACAGGCTGGCCGCTCGTGTGGCGCGGATTTGGTATCCCGCTCGCGAGAAATGCAGCATTCATCGCCACGTCGTCCTTCAGAATTATGCGATCACCGCTCAGGTGTGGTTCTCGCCCGCCGCTCTTCTCACCTTGGGGAACTCCCCACTCCGGCGCGGCGCAGCGCGAGGCGGAGGCGGACGGGCGGGCGGGCGGGCGGGCGGACGCTGTGGGCCGAGAACGTGGACAAAATCGGATGAACTGTGCTCGGAGAGAAGCCATCCTTTCACTGTGCCATATTCAGTGTGTATGAGAACGAGACGGAAAGAGAAAGAGAAAGGGAAAGAGAGAGAGAAAGAGGGAGGAATAGAGAAAGAGGGAGGAATAGAGAAGGAGGGAGGAATAGAGAAGGAGGGAGAGAGTGAGTAGATACAAAGAGTGTCAGACGGACATTGCAGGATTGCTTTACATCCTTGGGGACACTTCATTCGTGCACTCTGCGTAGAGCAGGCGTGAGTGACTGACTCTGGAGGAGTTAACGTTTCTTAAAATTTCTCAAATAATTGCTTACTTTAAAGGTTATAGCTTAGATAAAAATCTACTGATTTGCACCCTAGGAAGCTTCTCAAGCCGAAATTTCAAAAAGAAGTGAGCGTACATTGTGGGGATAAAGCTTAACCATCTGGACAAAAAATCGAGTTGGGTATATAGGGGCGGAGCCCCAGCGGGAACCTTTGTGCGTGCTAGAAAGAGGGTAGAAGCTTTAGGATACAGATACGACGTAATCAAATACACAACCCACAACTATTTGCGCATTTCAAAGTGGGGGAGTGACAAGAAAGGGATACTGCCGAGGATAACATTGTATGATTTGAGTGCTTAAGAAACGTGTCACCCTTTCCTGGTCACGAAGAATCTGGCCAAAATTTGGCTGATTTGAATTCTTGGAAAACAGCCCATTGTATCATTCAGCTCCTAGAGGAGTGGACTTGACGCTACGGAGCCGAAGTTGAAGAATCTGTACAATTCTGCAACACATTGTGATTCGTCGTGTGGAGGGAAAGTGCAAACGGGAAGTGTGAGGATACAGTAAAACCCCACAACCGAAAATCTTGATTGCAAATATTGATTCGCAAATCTTGATTTATTATCATAATATTTTGTAAATCGCACCAGCAGTAGAAAAGTATCATAACTTAAAAAAATTGAATTTTGAGTTGCATACATTATTTAAAAGTGAAATTTTATGCTCTTTCGTCCTGGCATAGTGTCATTTTTTAGGCCTATTCTAGTCAATTATTGGTGATGCTCGTACTTCATAAATGTATATTTGTAATGTAATGTAAACCTTTAAAGCGCTCTCCTGAAAAATCACCATTTTTGAGTTACCACACTTTTCTAGTGGTGGTGCGAATTATGTTACTCAAGCATAATTAATTATTACATTTCGGCTGTCTTAGTATTCTTCTGGGCCTCTCAGAATATTTTCAAACGTGACATTATGGATTAGAATCGTTTGGATTTCTTCTCATCATCAGAATAGTGCATAATTTGTTGGACAAAGTGTTGACGTATCCCAATTTATTACGTTTATTTTCATTTTTATGATTCTTAATACTTTTAAAAGTGCAACACAGTAAATCAAAGTAAACGCAGTATGTAACATTAATATAAACAAATTATCACCTAAGAAATAGTAATATCACTTTAATATATTTGAATGTTCTGGTGATTGTCCCCACTGCGATCGGGCGAGCAGCAGGCGCACGGACGGGCGGACGGACGGGCGGGCGGACGGCGGACCGGCGGACGCGGACGGACCGGCGGACGGACGGACGGACGGACGGACGACACCGGCGGACGGACGGACGGACGGACGGACGGACCGGCGACAGACGGACGGACGGGCGGACGGGCGGACGGGCGGACGGGCGGACGGGCGGACGGGCGGACAGGCGGACGGGCGGACGGGCGGACGGGCGGACGGGCGGACGGGCGGACGGGCGGACGGGCGGACGGGCGGACGGGCGGACGGGCGGACGGGCGGACGGACTGCGCGGCTCAGAGGAGCAGTTTCTGCACAGGTTGTTAATCATCGTCAGCTGCTCTACGTGGGAGGTAGCAGCGCTCACCGAGTTTTTCCTCGCTGTTTATGGAAGGCGACCTCGCGTTGGGCGCGGGGCTCGTTCATTGCGATGCGGCCGCTCCACGTGCGTCTTCCAAGAAACTGCCAAGGCGCGGGGACAGATATTGGAAGCGCTGCTTTGGCTGGTGCTGTACGCTCTTCGTAAGGCGGGCTCTTCTGCGAACGCGATTTAATAATAAATACTGAATCACGTGTGGGAGACGAATTTTCAGGTGAAATTTCAGCGTGTTTTACTGATTGGAAATCGCAGAATTCAGTGATCGTTTCTTTCGCATGTGTATCACTTATATTTTTTCTTTCTTAATAATAGAGCTTTACAGTTTAACGAACGTAATATTAAGTATATCAAACACATTTGCCGTATGTATTTTATATCGATTGATATCACAGTTACAGTCAATGTTATGTTATAGCAAAAACAATATTATTTCATTTTCTAATTGAAAACCCGTGATTTACATTTATATGGGTCGAAACTATTATAATCATATTGTATTTACATTACATCTAATAGTCTATTAAACATGTCACATCATCAGAGTAATTTCGAAGTGCTTAATGAAAAATAATTTGCGCCATTGGCGATGTTTCCTGCAAAACCGTCCATCTTGACACAAAAAAAGGTGAAGCTACTTTTTCTACCAGACACTTGAATTTCGTTGGCATTCATTAGATCATGAATCATTATACTCGTGGTATTTGAAAGCAGCTTTGAAAATGTAGCGTCCTTTCACTTATCGTAGGGCGCAAAACAGCTGCGCTAAACCTACTCCTGAAAAGTTACACTTCTTGCAATCAGTAACTACTCGCGTAGAAACATAAAAACTATGACTTCCAGATTGTTTTTTAAATTCTTTAACAGCTAACATATACTAATTAGAGTTAAAGTATAAATTATGCAATTATTATCATAAATTCAATTTAACAAAAAAATTATATTTTTGTTCAAATACATCCTCTCTGTAAATATGTCTTTGATGCTTCGAAACCGTCATTACCGACGAGTTCCGGCAAAAGGTCGTTCTCGCTTTTACGAAAAAACAAAACGTGCTTTTCATTCCGGAATGCGTGCTTTCCTGCGGCCACTTACTGCCCGTCGTGTTCTGGTAGATCTATGCCGCCCCCGGCTGGAGAAATGTCGTTGTCCTACAGGATCCTGTTCTTTCGATCGCCTCCGAGCATCTTCCAAATTCTCGTCGCTCTTTCGACGTTTGAGGTATTTGTGCGCGCAGCAGATAGCCCCGAGATTTTATCCCAGAAGTAACGACCGACCTGCGACCTGGTGGATGTCCTGTTGACCGCCCGCGGCACACAAGCTCCCCCCCTTCTCCAGAAGAGGTATGCAGCGCCGCCCTTGTGGTGGGTACTTCGGACCGCCACGTCTTTATATTGGGGCTGCGGTTATGGGCGTCATGATCGTATAATGACGTCATTAGGTGCAGGTTGTTTGAGGTGTTGAGATGATGTGGTTATTTGGGGAATTTATGAAAATGTGGACAACTTGCAAGTTAGCTTTGTAACTTTCCATCCTGTCATTAGCTGTTTCTTACTTCTTTTTCTATTCTTCTTCTGTCTGCTATACTTTCCTGTTTGTCCACATTTTCAATATTTTCTTATTGGATTCTTACTATTTTTGACCCAGTCTCTCTCTTTCTCTTTTGCGGTTTCCTTCGTAGTTTGCAGATGCTCCTTACATTTTGTTTGGCCTTCATTCTGTTTCTTCACGTTTTCCTATATTGAGTTTCCAGCATTTTAGCGTTTATTATCCCCTTTTATCTCATAATCATCTGCTTCTTTGTACATCAATTATTTACATAACATCGAATTACGTGTGTCTGAAGGTTGCGGTTTGGAATGTTGCTTAAAGCATGAGTGTTTTCACGTGAGCGATTGTGTCGTGGTTGGTTTCTCGTATTACCAGTTATCATTCACTGTCACAGTTATCACACTGAACCATCATTCATCAGTTATGGTAGGGGTAGAGTCGGGGGGTACGAATAGCTGTTTCGTTAGTAAAAATATAGTTAAATCTGTAGTTCGTTTAACGTTGCGAATAAGTTTCTGTGAATCGGAAACGAAAATGTCTAGTTTTCAAATGTTGATAACCACATTTTTGTTGGTTCGTCACTCAATTATAGTAAAAGAGTGGTATAGGGACTCTGAAGCTGGCGAAAACGTGCCCAGATTATACCTCTCTCTCGTATGCCACATACAGTTTCTACTATTTTTTGGGCGAAAATAAATCGAGTCAAATAAATCAAATTCTTAATCCAGAAATATATAAATTCAAACCAGAATCATAATTATCTGACAATGAAAGGAGAGGACACACATGCGTAAGTCTCCTCCCATACTTGCAGTTCAGTAGTGAGAAACGATTATAGCGCGAATAAAGCGAATTTTACGCATGTGTGTGTGCATGAGTGAGTTCGCACTTGTTCCCGCTAATGGCCTCGGCAACTTGATGGGAAGTTCCCTTGTCAATCGCACCTAACTGATTCACAAAAGAGATTTTACATTTAATTAATAACTACACGATATGCGAGCCGCCGACTTTCGCCTCTTTATTTACATCTTTACACTTCATTTTTACGCGTTCGTTCAACCACGATCTCGCAGACTACGTATCATTTCAGAAATCCTACGAAAGCAGGTGTTTGGTTTGGAAGGCGGCGTCTCTGGCACTTCTCGCTGGGCGTCGTAAAGGGCTAACCGAGCCTGAGAGGTTCAGCGTCTGTCGGTCCCCCTACGGAACAGAACATCCAGTCCCCCTCGTGCACTCTCATCGCATTTCCGCCCGCTCTGGAGCTGGCTCTGATAGTTTATCGGCTCCTTCCGAGCTTCCGAGAGTAGCACGTGCGTCTTCCAGGATGTTGGCGTGTACGTTTCCTCTCGTTCCCTGGACTTCCATTTCATTCGCCAGATGTTTCGTCATTCGATCATGCCGAATACGATCTAGGAATATGTACATGGACACTCCGTTCCATATTGATTTATTAATATGGATGGTTGTCTAGACTGTTTCTTCTAATTATTAAGCGTTTCTCTCTGTGAAAATTTACTTTTGACAGTGGATCACCACTCAATTTTTCTTCATTCTCTTGTTTTATATCTTCATTAAATTTTTTTGGTTCCTTTATCGTGTTCTGTTTATCCTTCATTTCTTTTCTTGATTTTCAAGTGTTCACGTTTCTACTCTTTTTTAACGCCACTTATTTTCAGTTAATGTTTGTTATTGTTTTCTACTTCTCTGCTAATATTTCCCTATTCCAATCTCTCTTTATTTTGGTTTCTTATATCAAATTGGAAAACGCAATACAAAATTACATGTGTTAACAAGTTATAAAATAATTGAACATTCGACAACTAAAGTCGGGAAACGGCTAAAACTCAAATTAAGAATTTATTATTACTATTATTATTATTATTATTATCATTATTATTATTATTATTATTATTAAATTGTAAAGCCTCCAGGATTCCCTCGTGCAAATCTTCACAATACCAGGAAATCCACATTATTTATCCTCGTTCACACTCACTTGTTCACCATTAGTGCGTTGGTCAGCAAGTCCGAGCAGTTTCACATCTGCTCCCTGACGTCCGGTCGCTCGCGTTCGCACTCAGGCGATTCACACGGATGCCCCGCCGCCTCGAACCGGGACGAGCGAGCGGTCGCGAATGGACGAGCGGGCGGGCTGGCAGGCGGGCGGGCGAGCGGGCAAATGTTGGGAGGAAAAGCGGGTGGGATGGCGGACGAGTGAATGGGCGAATGGGCGGGCGGACGAGCGGATGGGTGGGCGAGGAAGCGGGCGAGTGGGCGGGCGGACGAGTGGGTGGATGGGCGAACGGATGAGTGGCTGGGCGAGCGGGCGATGGGGCAGCGGCGTGCGTGGCGGCCCGCGTCGCTCACATGCTACTCGCCCGCCCGCCCTCCCCGCCCCTCCCTCCACTCGCCGAAATTACTCTCATAAAACCATTTTATGGCCGTGTAATTTTTACACAATAGTGCTTTAGGCCCTGTTGGGTATCTTTTTCTGAGGCTGCTCTCCTGTCTCTGCCCTCGCCTCGTCTCGGCCCTTCCCCTCATCCCTCTCCCCCCCCCCGCGCTCGTCCCGGCTCCCCCGATGGATGGACCTCTGCGGTCGCATATGCTAATATTTACAGCCTTCATCTCCGCAACCGCAGTCTTCGCGGCGGCCATCTTGCCTCCATCGAGATACACATATTTATTCGTGCATGTATCGCCCCGGGAGTGTCTCTGGAGGACTTGTTTGGGCCCCCTCTTGCGCCTCTCGGAAGTCCCGATTGATCGCGAAAGACAAACAAGGAGGCTTTATGGACTGTTTCTGCTTGCGAAGTTGTTGCGAAACCGTGAAATTGAGACCGATCTATGCACTATTATGGTTTATTCATCCTTTACCTTTTATTCAACATCATTTAACGAGTTAGCGGTAGCTACTGCAGGAGCAGTGTTTCTTTAAAAATATTCTTTTATCGTATTATTAGTTTTGACGAACACTTCGCAACATTTTTTCTTGTTATGAGTCGATTTCTGTTACAAATGGAACTCACTGATTGATACGAAAATATGCGATTCTTATTATTGTTATGAACGAGATTGCACCCATTATTTACGTTGGGTTAGTGATACAATCTAAAAAAATTCACAAAATAGGGTTGAGTGATCTGAGAGAATGAATGAAAATAGGATAATTTGAGAATGATGGGTATTAAATTTTCATATTTAATTATGGAGTCCATTTATTTTCTTTTTAATTAATCGCTTGTATTCTCATTGGTAAAATTCGATTAATAATTAAGTTGTTCTTTTATACGTACTTCCAATCATGCATCAATGTATTTGCTATCTCAGATACCCAAAGGATTTAACGTACTCAACGACTACCCACACATTATTTTCTTTTCGAACGCCTCGCTGTTGAAATTTAGTACACCAATTTTTCAGGAAGCAACATTGAGCAAGGAGCAACAGCTGTCGGTCATAAAAAGAAGAAAAAAAAAACGCAAACCCCAATCTTCCATCAGAGCTCGAACATGTTAAGCATCCAGCAAGAAAAATATTCTCAAAAGTACCCGTCGACGGTTGTGGATGGCAGGCTTGTCGAGTGGTAGGTAACATGATCATCAGCGGATACACTTAGCGGTTAGAAACTGTTTGCTGATCTTTGTCCGAGAATTCGCGAGTCTTTTTTTCCCCCAAGATTCTTCCAAGTGCAGTAGTAGCTCTCTCATTATGTATTTCTTCAGCGCGGCTCTCAAGACGTGTGGACGGCACGTGTGGCGAACCTGGCCTATTCAACCGAAACGCAGTCAGGCCACTTCGATGAACCGGGTCGCGGTGAGGTGGGCGCGCGCTCCAATGTTTTCCTTCTTCTAGTTGGCAGGTCGAACGTTTTGCAACGTGGATGTTTCGTCAGCCAGAGCACACACATCAAGCGCGTCGAAATTTAAACACCGATCTACCGCAGCGCAGTTTCCCAGAAGAGAAAACGACGGAAAATCCTATGCCGGAGAAATTCCGGAACTGTTAGATTTCTGCTGTTTCCTTTCGGTGGAGTTCAAGCGTAACTGCCTCTTCCTCTGCAGATCAAACGAGCGTTTATTTTTGTTTCGGTTCATTCATTTTTTTAAAAACCGTTTCCTGGATGTTTTGAAAGTCGAAACATCACTACCTCGTGAACCTCAGTTCGTTGTGTAACTTGTTAATATATCCTTCATTTTTATGGTCGCTAAAATTGGTACGAAGTTAATAAATTAATTAATTAATGTAACTTCAAAATAAATCATTAACACTATTTAATTGTTGTAATATACAATATTTTTTCGATTAATATGGGAAACATGACTCTCGGTCGTTAATGGTTGCTATATTATTCCTTTCTGGGAACCAATGACAGCACCAAAATCACAATTTGTAAATTATAATTATTATAAAGTATTCCAATTGTAAATATAAAGTCATCCAATGATAACAAATATTAATTCAAACCCTGATTATCGACAATTTATTGTCGATTAAAATGCGTTATATCGATTTTTATGGCAGTGATCCTATCAGAGCATGTACTGATAAGTTTTAAAGTTGACTCAGGTTAGACGTTTCTTCAGTAATATGATCTATTGGTATGTTCATTATTTGTTCGTTGAAGAATTCACACCTTCGAAAATATCGTTTCCTAAGTGTGTTCTATTAGAAGAGGTTATATCAGTGATTCGCATCTTGAACATATTTGTCCCGAGTGTTTATAGCAGAAAGGCAAATTAGAGACTATATTGAACATCACAAGGAAAGTAACATTAATTTTAACTGTGATATTTAATATATTATTTACCATTTGGACTGTATAATTCTAAACAATATGTAACAAGTATTTTATCGCAGCTTCTGGGTCATGATCCCCATCTCGATAAGGTTTTCCGTCCAGTTTCCCTGATCCATTCAGCAAATGCTGAGATGGTCCCTTGTTTTGCTTCTGGTCATAAATGTAACTTCATTGTCTGTGCACGACTTCTAGAATTCAGTGGGAAATATAGTTACTCAAATTATCGTTCTCCACGTAGTCGCGACAGGAAGTATTATTCCTTGACGAAGGACATCATGGATAAGAGCCCAAAATGTATTGCTTATTTATCCTTGAAAATAGATTTCATTACATGGGAGCGATTATGTTTTTAAATTAATTCAAAATTCAAGTAGTATATGATTTAGTGAAGGGATCACAGAATTTTGAAAACGTGCACAGAATTCACTTATCCCCATAGCACGTCATACAGTTTTAACTGTTTTTTGACGAAAAATAAATAAAATAAATAAAAAATAAACACGATGAGACGTCTCTAAAGCGACGTTCCGTTTTTGTTGAGAAGAACCCCATACAATTAAATCCCACCTATGCAATCAAATAGTTTAATTTCACATAAAATGCAAGATTGTGCAGTATTCTGATCGCCGTTACCTCCGAGTGGAAGTACACCCCTCCGAGTGGAGGGGCCGCACCCCCCAAAACTGTAATATAGGGTCCCAAAATATGTAATTTTGTACACCACGGTGTGAGGAATACTATATCACGCGACCTTCAGCAACAAAAAGCAGGTGAATGCGAGAACGCCTTACCAGGACATGGGTTCAAAATTATATTTGTTTCCGTAATTTAGACATGTTGTTTTAATAAATCTTCTATATTTATCATGTGTACGTGCCAATACTCTTTTATAGATTTATAATTATATATTTTTCAAATTGAATTTTTTACACCTCATTTCTTAAGACTAGTAGGGAGCGATAGCCCCAAAAGGGAACCTACCCTTCAGAAATAATGCATATGAATAAAACCAAAAAAATATCCGTTGACGTTGTTGCCAGTCGAGATCAAAGAAAAGTTGGTCTTAAGACGTTCAATGAAAAGACAAACGTTTCTCCAGTACAATAAATTACTTATATACATAACACAGGTAACAAAGAATCGATTCAAACCGAAGGAAGCACGGAACTCTGCTTGAAAACCGTCGAGTGGTAAACGAGTAGAAACCACGACCATGCAACTCTTCCTAATTAGGCAAACGCCGAAGAAACCATTATCATCACCGGAGGAATGCAATAATTGTTTTATTGCTTGTCATATAATTTATAAGAAACTTCAAACCGTAAAATACGTTTCCGAGGAAGGGTTAGAGAAATACTGAGACGAGGGAAGAAGGCGGCATAAGAATTTTAAAACTTCCATGAGGTTTTCTTAACACTCGTAATTACGGTTAAAAATGTAGCATGTAACTGGCGAGCTGCGGGAAAGTATAAAAGAGAGTTATGTTGTTTGTCTTTGCTTTATGAGCGACGTTGAAGACCGTAAACCCAGAGATAGGCCGGTGCTTCTCGGGCGGCGGATAGTGTCGGAGAAGGCCGTGGAAAAGGGGGAGGGGAATTTGTTGACCGTGGAGAGTAACGCTGGTTTGGGGATGTGGTAGACATAAACGCGTAACTCGTGTGCCGATCTACGCGCGGAAAAGTCTCTTCAACTCTTCGCATTACCGCTTCCTCGCTTTCAGACCACCTCCTCTGCCCTTTCCCCTTGAACTTAGTTGCCGCCTTTCGACGCCATCTTCTCGGCGTGACGTTCGAAGTTTTAATATGGCCCACTTCTTGTGTAACTTTTTTGCTCGGTGAAAATGAACACTGAAATAATACGGTTTTATTAAGATACAACTAAAATAAGCGTAATGATCTTAGTAATTGCCTATTAGATGGAAGTACGTATACGTCTAGCAACTAAAAAAATGTTTCCTTTTTAGATTTCCGAAACTGTTTTGTAGCTTTACGTAGAAAAATAGCACAAAATAGCTAATTACATTGTTTGTTAATTGTTTATTTACTTTCTTATTATATTACCAGCAGTTGTTAAAATATTTTTTTTATAAATTGAACATCTCAGTTTTATTGTAAACATTGACTTGAGTACTTTCCAAATAACACACTTTTTTCAGAATACGTGGACGAAACAAAACAGGGTTTTCAAGGGTGGATGGATATGGATAGATTCACTATTTATTTTTTAAAACATATTAAGTCAAATACGTTATTAATGCCTTGTATTTCATTCCACAAACACGATAGAAAATATCAGTATATTTACTAGAGTAATGCTATCGAAACCAACGTTTAGATCACCTCTGTGTATACCTAACGTCACGTTTGTTATGATTTTCACAGTTTCTCCCTCGTTGTACCTCGTAAAGCAGACAGGAGCGCGCATTAACACCTCACGATTGGCGTGGGGGGAGGGGGGGAGGTAAGTACGAGTTCTGGGTTCGACTTCCTGTGCGCAGCGCTGCGCGACGAACGAGCGTCTCGCCCCCCCCCCCCCCCCCCCCCGCCCCCCCCCCGCCCCCGCCACGGCCACTGCCGCCGCCACCGCCCCCACCGCTGCCGCCACCGCTCACACCGCCGCCGCCGCCACCGCTCACACCGCCGCCGCCGCCGCCACCGCCCTCACCGCCGCCACCGTCACCACCGCCGCCACCGCGGCCGCTACCGCCACCGCCACCGCCCCCACCGCCACCACCGCCACCACCGCCGCCATCATCGCCGCCATCGTCGCCACCGCCGCCACCACGGCCGCTACCGCCACCGCCACCACCACCGCCGCCATCATCGCCGCCATCGTCGCCACCGCCGCCACCACGACCGCCACCGCCACCGCAGCCGCTGCCGCCGCACCGCTGCCGCCGCCGCCGCAATTGCCGCTACTGCCATCTCTGCACGCGAACGGATCTGAAATTGTGTGAGAACACGTTCACTACGTTGTTGCGAGGGATGTGCGCAGCAAAAAGAGGCAGCCAAGACACCTCGCGGGGCTGGGCGGGCGTGGCGGGCGAGCTTGTAACGAGAGGCGACCGCCAACGAGCCTCAGCCCACCTCCTTGTCGCGCCGACACCGTCCCTTTTGTGTTGCGGAGTTTATCCTCTTCTGTGCTTGATCTGTGCACTGAGCTAGACAGCGAACATAATGTGTGCAATGATGATGATGCCTTCTTAAATTGTTAATCATGTGAGGTGTGACTTAACCAACATTATCCGTCTAAAAGATATAATTTCCTCTCGAATTTCTCGTTGCAAATATTAATTAACAGTTGACGTTCGATCTATTAACGAGCGTCGTTAGTTTGATGTCAATATTTGTCACCTGAATTGTCCCTTACATCGTTTAACGAACACATCCGTTCAAGAAATGGTGGTTTCTGCACGTTACTTGCAGTATGTAACAAACATGTTTATAAATTTTTGTTTTGTTTAAGGGAAATATGAATAAGCGTTTCCAATAGCGAATTGTAATACAAGAATGAATTTGGAAAATATAATGCAAGGTGTAAAAGTGCATTTACTACGGTGCATCAGTATCTTTATTTTGTTTACTAAGCACATCTTTGTTTACTGCAAAATGAAACTGGAAATCGTTCTCAAACTATCAGAAGCTAAGTGTGTTAAAACCATTAATTTGCCGTGCACAATCGACAACAAATAGAAATTATGTCGGGGAGATTCTAAAAACAGAAATTATTAGTGAATAGTCGGTTGACCTAGACAACTAGCCGCTCCTTCTGCTGCTTGCAGCACTAACCAAGTATTCTAAGACAGCTTTAAAAATAACTAAGTTTCTTGAAACTTAGTCAATATAAGCTAAAATAGAATATTATACAACTAAAAACAGAAATTGGGTTCTTTTTTTATTTCGCCCCGAAATGAAATTAAGAAAATTCTAAAGTACCTCATTCAATTTTACGTCGTGTTGATAATATGTTTTTGACATGTTAATCAGTTTTCATCCATTCCACTTCCAGTGAGGCTGCCAAATGCTCCCAAACTGGGAAATCCTGTTTTTGCATTGCTTGCCTCGCGGGCAAGCGCTGGAGGGCCTAAGAGAAACCGTGCCAGCAGACGGAAGTTTCAAAAATCGTTCAGAAGCGTCGGCTGCCGTTTCGGAAGAATGGCACCAGCCGAGAGCTGCGGACATGGAGCCGTCATGGTTGCCTGGTGCTCTCGTTTATGGATGTCCTGATGCACCAGACACTGCTATATCCTGAGTTTCGCTATGAGCTAGTCGCTTTCCTTCGCATTAGTAACAACTTGGATCTTTCCTTGTCTGCTCGCGTTCATTCTTGCGGCGGATTTCTGTGAATATTTGGTCCACCATGGAAAATTTTTCTCTTGGAGATCGACAATCGCTTGTGGAAACAGGAAGAGGTACGATAACTGGACACTAGAGGTCATATTTTCATCCTCCATAGTTACCCCTCTCACCTTCAACAACCTCATCGTCTAATTTTCTGCATTCTCACCGTATTCTGCGTTCTCGCCGTTTTCTGCATTCTCGTTGTGTCCTGCATCATCCTCGTGTTTGTTTATTCTTGCCGTTTTCACAATTTCTGCCGCACAATTCGTCCTCAGAGAATTGTGCACAATTCGCCTTCATCACTTCTCCCATTCCTTCAGTTGACTCGTCCTCTTCATTGTTTTCAGTCCCGCCGTTCAACATCCACTGAACGAAGTTATCTTCTTATCAATCACTCCTGCGTCAAATGCTTGGCATTCTTACAATTGTTTCCGTCAGATGGAATTGTAACTGATTTACTTATTTTCCAGTTTGTGCTGATTTCAGTTTGAAGTTGTCTTTGGTATTACGGCCTTCGTAATACTGTTTGAACTCGCTAATTATCCTAGTTTAATCGTTATCTTCATTACGCTTTCGGTATTCCTGTAAAAAATCCCCATCATCTTACCGATTTCCTGAACCCGACCCATTTCTTTCTCTACTGCTCATATCGTTCTTTCGGTGCTGTACTAAGAACCCGTCCGCAAAGTTCTTGCTTTTCCGCCGACCTGTCTGTGGCTGACGCTTTCACTGTCCGTCTCCCTCATCATTCATTCATTTACTGCTTTCACCACTCCACCCCACGCATTGATCCCACCCGTCCTCTGTATCCTCAATCCCGCCGTCCCCACTGCCGCTCGCGCCGCCACAGTTGGCAGGCTGTGACGTTCTCGCGACGGGCCGGGATTCAATTACATTAAAACCCCAAACAATAAAAGTTTATGAGCTGTACTAAAGAGTCCACTCAATATCGGTTTCCTTTTTATCAGATGGGCACAATGCGGACGGGGGAGCGCGGGCGGCAGGGGCGGGGAGGGGGCGGGGAGGGGGCGGGGAGGGGAGTGGGAAGGGGCGGGGGTGGCTCCCGCTGTGACGGGATACCCCGACCCCCACTCTCGCGTAAATGGCCTGTGCACTGGTTCTGTGGCGCGAGCTTGGAGCGCTGGTGCTGCCGCCTATCGGAGGTTACGACTCACGGGGAGGTGCCGCTCCGACGCCGCTGGAAGATTCGTTCACTTTTTGGGAGTGGAGACGCGACGAAAATGGATTGTGAATTGTTGGTTGGATGTATTCTGAAATGTGATCCGTTTGAGGCAATGCCGAGTGTTTGATGAGATAGAGCAACTCAGGGCTTGTTGGGTTGATGCGTAGTGTATAACTTTAGGAGAGCATTGTGATTCCTGGGAAATTCATAGAGAAGTTAAAGGGGCGTACCCTATAGACAGATTCTTAGTGCGAGATTTGATGATTCCCCCTTCTTTCTGCATACTATTTCATTGTAACTCCTTTTCCTCATATTTCATTTATATTTGTTACATATACTATACAACACAGTATATTCTATTTTATATTAACGTATGGCAACCTTTACATATCTTATAATGAATATATATAATAAATGTATAGTAAAATCCGTATTCCATCATTGTTATTTTTACTTGAGAGCGTAGGCTTTTTACTTATATTTTTACTTTTATTTTTACTTATCTGTTATTGGTATGAAATAAAATATCTTGTGGCTTGTCGTGCACATAAGAACAACAACAGAAACGCATGTTTAATAATAATAGAAAACATAATGTTAAACCAACTGACATAATCATAAACATAGAAATGCATGTTAATCATGCACACAATTATTCCATTAATTTGCAAAATAAAATGTATATCATACAGTCAGTTATACGACTTAACATTATTTGGATTCATTAGCTTCTGTTCATCCATTTAACTCGGCGTCTTGAGATTGACATATAATCATGTTTCATTGTATTTCCTAGTAAGAAAAAATTAATTATATTTTACACGGAATCACAATATCATAACCAAATTATAGTGTCACAGAGATTTCTTCAACTATATACTATATGTATATACTTCTTTGGTTTTGTAAATTTTTGTGTGTTTTCATGGATTTTCACATTTTCTCCCTATTTCATTCAAATCCAAACGGTCAATTTGGACATGATATCTTTACTACTTTTCCTGCGTAGTTCCCGCAGTCGTAGAGATTTCATCCGTAACACATCTCCTCTTAGCGACCTGGCACACCCAATGCCCATCGACGGTCATCACCGCTCCGTCGAGCGGCCAGAATAATCACGGGCTCCTGTTGCGCATCCAACAGGGCGGACGCGGGATCACGCGTGCCATATCCGCGCGGCGGCGGCGGCGGCGGAGGGGAGGAGGGGTGCGTTGGCGGCGGCACGATTGTGCCGTGGGCCCCCTAATTAATTGCATCGCGCCGAACCGCCCATTCATTCGTCGCCAGGAACAATCGCGGGAAAAAACGGCTTGATCCGAGCGCGGCGACCCGACGGTCGCCAACGTAGGCAGCGACCGCAACGACGCCGCCTCCGCCGCCGCCGCCACCGACGACGACGACGCCTCCGCCGCTTCCGCCGCCGCCGACAACCGCCGCCGCTGACGCTGACGACGCCGACGCCGCCGCCGCCACCGCCGCCGCCGACGACACCGCCTCCGCCAACGCTGACGCCGCCGCCTCTGCCTCCGCCTCCGCCGCTCGCCGCCTCCGCCGCTCGCCGCCTCCGCCTCCGCCTCCGCCTCCGACTCCGCCGCCGCCGCCGCCGCCGCCGCCGCCGCCGCCGCCGCCGCCGCTGCCGCCGCCGCCGCCGCCGCCAACGCTGACGCCGCCTGTGTCGACACCGCCGCCTTTACGGTCTTGTCGTCACCACCGCTACAGTCGCCTCCGAGAGCCAACATCGCTACCGCCACCCTTTTCGTCTCCTTCACAGTCGCTTGCTTTTGCCAACATCACCCAACCATCACCATTGTCATCGTCGAATGTGAGTACTAACATTTCCATCAGCGCCCCACCTCTAGTTTCACATCAATTCATATATCTCTCATAAACACCCCCACCTAAATCACCACCATCATTGCCACTACCGCTCCCAACACCATCTTCGTCAACATCACCGCCACCGTACGGTATCCACTTCGATAACGAAACATTACACGAGTTTTCATGTGGTTGTTGAACCCAAGACCTGAACCATTACGATCATGTAAATTTCCTGAGCCGAATACAAGCAAAATAATCAGGTGCCTAGGTGCACGGCTCATGGGGGTAGCGTCACGGAAAATAATTCATACAATATTTGCAAGAAATGTCACAGTGTGTGTTTGCATCTGTGAAATACTTATTAGTAAAACAGTATTGTATAAAAATGTTTGAATTTATACTAGTTTAAGGAAAAGTTATTACATAATTTACATTGTTTTAGTAAATCTGGAGTCATTTTTTCGGAACGGGTGCTCCACCGCGATTTTTGCTTCAGAGACCCGCAAATCTTAATCCGGCATTGATATTTTTCACCCTTGAAGTCGCTACCACCATCGCAATCGCGAACTCTCCACCACCTTCAAGCAATCCGATATAAGACGATCATCACGTGCTTCTTCTCCCCCTCCAGCGTCGTTTTGGTCTCCATCTCCTCCGCCAACTGCCCTCTATCACCCCTCGCTGCCGTCTCGCCCAGCTCCTGTAGTCTCCATCGCCGCCTGGCACTAGTGACAATAGTTCCTGTAGTAGATAACTATTTTTTAATTTTTTTTTTTATTTTGCGTCAAAAACAGTTAAAACTGTGTGTGACGTGCTATGGGGAGAAGTGAATTCTGTGCACCTTTTAGAAGTTCTGTTATCTCTACCCTAAGCCACATACTATTTGAATTTTGAATACAGAAAGAAAATGAGGGTTTTTTTGCAAGGATTGTTCACAAAATATTCGCTCCGATTTAATAAACTATTTTTAAGGGTAAATCAGCAATAAATTTGGACTCGTCATGTCTCTCATCATGTCCTATGTCAAGGAATAATACTTCATGCCGCGACAACATGGAGAACGATAATGTGAAGAACTATATTTCCTACTGAATTCTAGAAGACGTGCACGGAAATTGAAGTTACATTTATGTCGAGAGGAAAACAAGGAGCCATCTCAGCAGTTGCTCAAGGGATCACGGAAACTGGGCGAAAACCTGATCGAGATGGGGGTCATTGACCCAGGTTCATTGACCATTGGTCCGTGCGATTTTTCATCTCACCGTCCTCTGTGCCACCACCGCCACAGCCGCCACCGCAATGTCAGAGGTCACGCCCCCGCTCTCGCCCTCGCCTCCGCCACCGCCCTCGCCACACTTCTACCCACCGCCATCTTCCTATTCTGCGCCTCGTCTACCGCCCATTCATCGCTCACGCCCCCGCCCCAACCCCCAACCCCACCACCGCCCCACCCTCACCCCAACTCCCGCCACAGTCCTAGCCCCCGCCCCGCCCCGTTACAGCCACAGCCACAGTCACAGTCACAGTCACTCCCTCCCTCCTCTATCATCCCGTTCACCCCCACCATCGCATCCGCCTCCGTCTCTTTCGCAAACGTCAGCGCCATCACCATTGTCATCACCGCCGCCGACGCCACTGCCGCCCAGGGCGCCGACGAGTGGGCTGTAAAAATACAAGGTTTCTCTCTTCTCTTCTTCCGTGCTCTGATTGGCACAGTGCTGCCAACTGTGTCGATTTTTCCGGTGTGTCATTCTCGGTAAGGAGCCAGTGAGTTGTTTTCGTTTAACTGTTCATGATGATGCCTTATAAAGGTGCATCGGAAAAGTAAATGTATTGTTATCATTGTATTCAGCACAGTAATTGTTTCTTGTGTGGTTCTGCTCTTGAACATTTCCGCTTTTTCTCTTCGTGAAAGTACATGTGTGGGTTTTTAATTCCGAGAGAATACCAACAAAATGACATTTTACTTACAGTCATCAAACTGATTACCACATACTAATTATCTGGTTATTTAGAGCTAGCAAAGAATTAAATTACATGTATTTAGACTCTTCCATCGCGGCAGATTTACTTTCCCACGTACTCATTTCTAGTGGAAACGTTACATTTTTATTAATTTTTCAGGGAATTATTTCATTAATTTCATTCGATTGTGTGACATACTTGTCCTTGAAGCGAATGTACGAAAATGTGTTGAACATTAAATTATCACATGATACCAAAGAGAATCAGGAATGGTATTCCATTATCAATGTAACAAAACACGAGTAAATAGCAGAGTATGTGACATTTTTCACATGAATATTCCTTCATTCTTTTAACAAAACAAAACATGTCGTAAAATACTTTTTTTGTTTATATTTTCTAATTTCTATTAATTATATTATTATTATTATTATTATTATTATTATTATTATTATTAGATCATCGAAATAGAATACACGTACAGTAATTTGACATGGCAGAGATGGCTTTGCCGCATTGCCTGTGCGAGGTTCTGTTTTGTCATAAAAAAGCTTCATTTTACTAATTCAACTAATTATATATGTGTAATGCAACTAATTATATTGTGGATTGGGGGCGGGTGCGTCTTGCCGTGCGACCCATTTGCGCGTGGCCGGTTTTTACGGTACTGCCCCGGCATTCGTCTGTTATTAATCGACTAAGCCGTGGATATCTGCCGATCAGAGCTAGAATTCTCCTCCAGACAGCGCTGAAGTCATTGTGGGTTTGTGGGCGGGGCCGTCTTGCCGTGCGACCCATTTGCCCGGAGTCGTGCGCTGTGGGGTGGCCCGCAGCCAACGCATCTTCCCCACCCCACTCCACCCCCTCTGCTCCTCCACCTGCGCCTCCCCCTCCCCCTCGCCCTCCGCCGTCGCCCTATTAATCATCGTCAGGCCTGTCGTCGGCCTTGCGACGCTGCGCCCCGTGCCGCGTGGTGCGTCTTCATGCCGCATTGCTCCCGGGCATTAGCGCCGGCTAACCGTCGTTCGCGCCTTCGCCCGCACCGCCACGAAGCCGGGGCACGCTGGGGACGATACAACTGGAGAGTCTGGAATATACCTGCTGGCAGGTTTCAAGCTCACTCAGTGTGTCAATGAAATGAAAAAACAACAACCAAACGAATATGTGTTAAATGGTGGAAAGTAAGTCAGAACCCGAGGCAAGACTGAAGCTGTACTCGGAATGTAGAAGGAGAGAAGGAGTAAAATAAAGTTATTAATCTATACATATCTTTTCTAATTTCGATTTGTATTTTCTCGGATATTTTGACTGTAGCAATAATGAGACAGCTGGGCCTTTACTGCCTTACCTACTCTACCTGAAGAAATTGACCCACCGAGATACTCCGAGAAAACGAAAGAGCATCTTCTAAACTTTGTGTAATTGTGATTACTTTTATTTTATCTGTTGCTAGGAAAGATTCATTTTTTATACATCGATATTTTGTAAGCAGAATTAAATAGCTGAAATCAGAACATGGTAATCTGAACCTATAGTAAGAAAGTAAGAGAATGTCATAGAATAATTATAAAAACCACTAAGGCTTATCCTTAAAAGTTACAAATTTATTGGTCTTAGTGTCAAACTTTCTTATGACAGAGAGCCACTAACTTTTAAGCAAAGAAATTCATAATTGATTTCACTTTCTTCCTTTCTGGACGATAATTTCTAAACTGTAAGGGTTCACATAGAATTCCCAACATTTTTTCCAGCACATCTGTGCACTCGGGTCATTTTCCGAACGCACCTCGACCCTTGCTCTGGGCGCTTCTCTTCTTGAACGCGTCCACTGAGTCGCGTGCCCGCACGTTGTTCGTTATTTTCGGAGCGGCCCACAGCTCATGCGATTTCGACTGTAACGCCGTCAGCCAGAGGCCAGCCGCTCGCTTCTTCTGACCGTTGCGGACGCTACTGAGATGGCACCGAGATGGATCCTGGTGAGCGGTGTATGAATAGATGAGTTCGTTTGAAGTCGGGAAGGCCACATGTCGTAGAATGAATCTTTTCTCCCAGAGATCTCCCGGACGGTATTTTTAGAGTTAAATCGATTCAGCTCGCTGACACTACCTCAGCTGTCGAGAAACTTATTATTAACTGGATATAATGACGATAAATAAGACGCTATTAATTTATGTGAGCGGATGTATCTGCGGGCGTGCAGACGATGAAACCTCGTGAAACACATGCGAGTTTCTGATTTGATACATCACGTTTAAATAACACTTGCTGAAAATATTAGTGATATTTCTGGGTCAGCGCATCTGCATTATTTTCACGATATTCTTATGAAATATGCGAACGAAGAAACGTCTTCATGGAAATAGTTACGAGCTGAATTTCATAAATCTGTATCTAAATGTAAACTGCCTGACTTCATGTTTATGATGATGGGATCAAAAATGTATCGCCTGATGGCGAAATATTTATAATGCCTATAAATCGTTTACAATAACTCATAATTATAATCTGTAATGTAAACAATTATGCAATATAATAAAAGAAGCCATTATCTACGGTCACTTACGTGATTAAAACACACATATATCGCTCTCCTTCTCCCCCCTCTCTTTCTCTCTTTGCGACTAAAAATTTCTTGTATTGTTAATAACTTAATATGAAATCTGCGAGTGCTGAAATATTTTTTGCTGCAAATATGAGCAATAATAAAAAGATGACAGAATGTTGACGATAGGTGATCGTTTCTTCTTCTTCGGGTCTCTACACCTACCTACAAGCGAGACTTCACCAGTCTGTCGTTCATGGAGTATAAATTCGTAGCGATCCATTGGAGAACAATGAAGCAGGTACCAGCAAAGAGAGATTTACAGCTGCCTCAAGGCGGACTCATTAACCCTTGTGTGCAATGATAGTGTCATTACATCCACGCAACGATGTGATTTCACATATTAAAAGAGCCTTTTCCCTACATCCATGAAAAACTTTCGCGATTTCTGTGTTGTTTTTACTACGATCCTCAGTTTCTAACCTTTTCGGTCATACCTAAGATGAATGGTTTTGATGCATGGATGATGGTGTGTGATGATATGATTTGAATGAAGGAGTAGAGGTGAAATGAGAGGCAGGAAAGACGGAAGAACCCCTATAAAAGCAGCCGCGATTTCGTCTTTTCCACCACAATTCCCACACGAATCGCCTGGAATTCGAACACCGGCACTGAGTAATTCCTCGTCTTATGCCCCCCGTTGGGCAAGCCATTAGAAATACCATTCCTTCTGCGATATTTAATCTTATTAGCTCTCGATGTTATCTGCAAACAATTATTCCAATCTAATGAAAGGGATTATTTCCACAACTATTATTAATATTGTTATTTATACCGTTGCCCTGCTATGCTCATAAATTCTCTCAATGTTAACACTAATTTATTAATTTTACTTTCAATTTAATCAGGAGTTTCGACATACAGCATTTCACTCCCTAGCTATTACATGGACGTGTAATTCTCTACAGAATCACAATTCCTGGAAGTTATTG
The DNA here is from genome assembly GCA_011170035.1 of Teleogryllus occipitalis. Classification (NCBI taxonomy): domain Eukaryota; kingdom Metazoa; phylum Arthropoda; class Insecta; order Orthoptera; family Gryllidae; genus Teleogryllus; species Teleogryllus occipitalis. Next base: position 233,708 of record BLKR01000948.1, on the reverse strand, counting down.
ATTAAAACCAATTATTGAATTGATGGCAACTAATATGAGCCCAATATTGCGACTTCCAATGCCCTCTCCACACCTTTTGCATGTAGTGTGTTGGGGGCCGTGTCTCCCCATCTGAACAACGATATGACTCCAAGCGTGGAATACTACACTTTGTTTATTGGTTGCCCTAACAACGTAGATTCTTTGATTTCTGAGCATGAATATAATGCCATTATTATTAACGGTGGATGCCGATTTTAGCATTCAAATTAAACCCGGGGTTCTTGGCTTATCACAGTACTCAGAGGTCGAAGGTGTGCTGTCGGGTTGCACACGGCTCGCCCTTCTGAGAGCTTAGGCAGCACTTCGTAGCCTTAACCTCCATAAATTCGTTATTCGGCGAGTCACAAGTAGTGTGGGTGAGTTGCTTGCTATTTGCCGAGCGACGAACATACGTTGCTGGCCCTACCCACTTCTTGTCGGTCTTTAGGACACATCAAAGGAAGCAAACATTCGCCGAAAACATCAGCTGCTTGGGATTGGGCGAGCGGTAGCTCGTTGCTCGGCGAATGCCGAATGTGTGTAGCCGCCTTTACACAGCACTCGGATGTCAGGTCAGAGCCCGACCTGGACAGTAGCACCATGGCCGCGAGGGAGAGGGGAGGGGAGGGGTCGGAGGTTCTCGACGCGACCGCGAACCCACGGCAGTCACGGTCATTGTGCAGACACCCCCCCTCCCCTCCTCTCCCTCGCCTCCCCCCCCCCCGCCGTCCATTAGACACAGGGGCAGCCGCGACGGCGGCGGCGGGGACGGGGACGGGAGCCGCGCGCGGTCATTAAGCGTGAGATATGATCATTGTCCTGAGCGATAAGTACGGAAAGTCATGCTCTTCGCCATCAAATTAATGATCCGGTATTCCGCAAGCACCTGGCCGCGCTGCGAGCGGCGCGAGGGAGCCTTACTCCACCGCTGCGGGCGTCTGTCCCCGCGACGCTCCAAGAGCGTGTACGTGCATGCTACGCGGCATGCATGTGCATGCATGCATGCATGCATACGTGGCAGCGGTGGCGAGCTTTTAACGGCACTCCGCCAGAAAGCGGCAGGCAACTTGGTTAATTAAATGTCTCCGGACTGGTTTATTGAAGTTCACCTCCTGGTGTTTCGTGTTTGTCTTTATCAGAAATATCTGCGTGCAGCCTTCGTTGGCGGGCTGAGCGGGGCCGTAATTTGCAGAGGGTGTGAGGCGGCGGCGGGAGCTCTCTTTCTGAGATGCTGCCCGGAGGAGAAGGTCACGGTTGGCAGACAGGGCCGGCCAGCAGCGAGTCCGGGGCTTGCGAAAGAGGCGCAGGACGCTAGAGGCATCAAAATACAGATAAATATTAATTTTTGAGTAAATCATTAAAATAATGAATGCAAACAACTTTTCGTTATTTTTTATACAATTTTTTAAAATTTATTTATTTATTTTTAGGATAGCAAAATTTGAAGTGTTTTAAGACGCTCAGGTGTACATATATCTACATTACTGGCGGGTCGTTGAAGGATTTGTATCTCCAAATATTTCGAAATATTTTTACAAGAATGTTGCACACAATTATTGAATAAACATAGAACTGGAACTGACGATTTACAGTTGTTTCATTTGAGATGTTTCAGACGGTCAGATATTCGTGTTCGGTTTTAACGTTTAAAAAATTAATTTTAATTGGAAAATTGTGAGATATATTCCTGACAGATCAGTTGAAATTAAGGCATATTAAAACGGGGATGTTATTTTAAGTTTAGCAGATTTAGTTCATTTTAATTAATAAAGAATATGTGCTCGTAAAATCAACATTGAAGAACATATTTTTTCTGCTGTTCAGCTCGAACGCCAACCAACACAGCATTTTAGTAATTTTTCAGAAAACAGGCAGATTACTACGTTTCAAAACATCCTTCTACCTTGTAACCTATCGATCTTTCTTCCAAATCCGTCGGACAGCAGTGTGCCAAATAAATCTTAAATCTTCGAAACGTATGGCCAAGAAACGGCACATTATTATTATTATTATTATTATTATTATTATTATTATTATTATTATTATTATTATTATTATGATAATTGTTTCCAGCGCCCTTAGAATGTACTGCAAGGTTCCGCTCTTCAAAAATACTTTCGCGAAACCCAGCCCCTAGGAGAGCGATGTGTACCCGATGTATCATCCCAGTACCTACGGAGCTAAAGCAGAACAATGATGGGTTCAATAAGTTTTATTACATTATTACTTTTTGAATATTTAATTATTAGTTTATATTCTTCAAAAAGATTATGTTTGAGAGTATGATCTTTTTCGTATAGTTACAGTGACAAGACATTCATAGTTATCTTCTCTCTCTCTTCTCCACTCTCTTCACTCACTCACTCACTCACTCACTCACTCACTCACTCACACACTCACTCACTCACACACTCACACACTCACACACTCACACACTCACACACTCACACACTCACACACTCACACACTCACACACTCACACACACATACAAACGATATATGTATATATATGCTTGTCTCTACATTTTTGTATGAGTACCCAACTCACTTTTGTACCGGAGTGCTGATTTTCTTTCAGCAGCCCTGCGCGTAACAGTTATTGCATCGTATCCACCTGCTCATAAAGTCTAATGTTCCCTCTCTCTCTCCTTGTTGCAGGTGAGTTCTGCTGATCGACATTTCGTCAGCCGCCACAAGCAGCTGGTAAACTTGGTACCTGCTGGCGGTGGGAGATCCGAGATACAGGTCACGAGCGAAGGAATTTTTATGCGCGGCGCCGCCTTTTCGCAAGGTCCGCCTTGTCTACGCGCCGTCTGCGCCGCCGCCCGCCGGAATGGCTGGTCGTGATTCGCGGTCCGCGGCGACGCGGATACCTCGCGCGCACCTTGCGGCGCTGCTGCGCTTCCAGCGCTGGCGCGGCCGCGGCCGCTGTCGGAATTTGATCATTTGTATTTCATTTGCTTTTGGTTAGTTGGTTGGTTGGTTGGTGATTCCGGGCGCGTCAACAGCTTAAGTCATTAGTCCCGTAAGTGTAGTGTATGTTTTTCCTCGGGAGATAGCGGTGATCTTCCCCCGCTGGATGGCGAGATCCGGCGCCGACCTACCGTCGGCTAGCGGGGTTTCCCCCTAACCAGGACTCTCCCACCAGCGGGGCACCGCCCCAGCCGGGACAGACTCTAAGCTCCCGACCGGTCTCCTGGAGTGTGTGGTAGTGTAATGCATGTTAGTGTAAGTGTGTGTGTGTGTAAGGTTTGAGGGTATGACAAGGAAGATGAAGGAAAGATCGCGCGCGGTCCGTAGCCCGATTGGTAGGGTACTGCTCCGGGATTCGCCAGGTGTTGACCGGAGAAACCACGGAAAACTACCAATCAGAGCAGCCGGTCGCTAGAATTCTCCTCCAGACAGCTACTGAATTCTACCTATCTGAAAAGCTAGTGTCGAAAATCCTGCCACCATCAGGACTCGAACCTAGGACCTCCCGGTCAGAGGCGCTGCAATGAAATTTCTCATGAAATTAAACCTATAGTGTGTAACTATACAAATAAAATGCCTTAGTGTGGCGGTGTATCTCAAAAAATTTATCGTTTTTTTATCCGATTTTTGTTCCCACCTCTCCGTACTGGCCAATAATAATCAGCGGCTTATCTTTCTTATGAAGCGGTTTGTATCGATTGCTGTGTTGATATGCAATAAAGCGCGTGTATACTATAACATGACTACTATAACATCCGTTCCAGGTTGTATTTCATTTGAAACGAGGCGCCTTCAGGTTTATGAAATAGTGAAGAACTTGTTTGAAAATACGAAAATGTTCCCAGTGCTGCTTCTACGGTACACGGTCTGTTGTTAGGATGGGGATTTTCTTAAAATTATTTTTGAAAAGTAATATTTTCTTAAATAAACTTGTTTTTTTTAACAACTTGTTACATGTAATACCACGAGTTCTTTAAAAAATTGTCGATAAATCCTCGACTCGTGAAGCGAGGACGTCATGTTATAGTATATGCGCGATTTATTGCATATCAACACAGCAATCGATACACACTGCTTCATAAGATAGATAAGCCGCTGATTATTATTGGCCAGTACAGAGAGGTGGTAAGAAAAATCGGATAAAAAAAGCAGTACATTTTTTGAGATACATCGCCCTGACTAGGGCATTTTATATGTATAAATACTACTGGTTTTAATTTCGTGAGTGGTATAGACTTGTGTAAGATACTAGTTTGATTTCTCTCAGTAACAGGAACAAAGATGAGACTGTTCACCACTGAAATTCAAATGCATTCTTGCCCGCGAACTGTTGAACAAGATTAAATTTTGATAATTAAAAATGCCTTGCGTGAGCTTTGCAGCCTAATCTACTTATCTGCTCTGCATTGTTAAAAACTGCCAGAATCTTCCTTGTAAATTGGATTTTACGCATTTCTTCGTGGATGTTAATCACAAAAAGACAATTGAAAGACTATCTGATTCTCCAAAATACTCCGTGACGTGATGAAAACAATTTGGCGTGAACATCCTTGAACTTTCGAAACAATGAGGAGACGGCTGAGTTGTAGCTACGTTAATGTAATAAACCGTCAAACTCACATAAACGTATGGGCAATGTAATTCATTTGTCAGAGTAGTTCAATCAAGTCAAATTTTCAATGGCTATCCATGGGGAGAGGTCATACCACACACCTGCCACTTTTGGACATAGAGATTTATCCAGATCGATCCACCAGCCGAGGTGGCTCCGGGCATTAACTGCTGTCACTGCATTGACTCTGACTGGGAGGTCCTAGGTTTCGAATCCTGACCGGTGGCAGAATTTTCGAAACTTGCTCGTTAGGGAGGTCGAATTCAGCCGCACGGTGAATTGAAGGGTTTGGTAGAACAAAGGGGTATCTCACATTTATCTAGTTCTGAGATATTGAGGGTTTTTCTAGAACTTTCACAAGATAACTCAAAACATTTTAAAACTTTTAATCACAATGCACTTACACTTCAGTCCATACTGAATTTAAATATTACATTAAATATTACATTATTACATTAATTTAAATATTACACTAAAAGAATAATAATTTGAGCTATATTTAATGCTAATAACTCAATTTCGCAAAAAAAATGTTGGATAGCCCCGTAGTTCTACTGAGCTCTTCAATTCCTTCCAGCCGGCTGTTCTGATCGGAAGTTTTCCGTTATTTTTCCGTTCATCACCAGGCGACTGCCGAAGCAAAACCCTAACAAACAGTCCAGGGACCGCGCGCCATCTTTCTTTTCTCATCTTTGTCCTATCCTCTCCCATTAAACACACAAACATACGCAGTAACTTACATGCACTATACTACCGCACACGTTGGGAACTTCAGAGCTTGACCCGGGTGGGGCGGGGCACCGTTGATACCTTGTTGGGGAAATCCTCGCTAGCCGACAAGGAGGTCGGCGCCGGTTCTTGCTATCCAGAAAGAGAACATCGCCACTTCACGTGATAAACACATGCACTACACTTACGGGGTTTAGGGCCATTGTCGTTGATGTACGAAATCACTAATCAGACAATCAATCGAATGAGATGTGAAGTGCTTACGTCTCTTTTAGTTTCAACAAAACTCAACAAATTCTATATTTGATTCTTTTAATCGTGCAATATTAACAATAGTATTACAAACGTGTTGTTACGAACTTAAGACTTCGACTTGTTCAGCTCCGGACAGTGCGTCAATCTTGATTTCTGAAAATTATGCAACTAATAAACATTTTATACGTTCACATAGGGCAATGAGAGTTAATTATTGATGCGAGGTAAATATTTATTAAACAGCTCCATTGTACTGAAACATCAGTACATAAACATTTATCAAACAGCTCCATTGTACTGAAGCATCAGTACAGGATGTATTTTATAAGAGGTTGAATAATGGCCGTAGTTCTCAAATCAAAAATCCCAACATGGCTGTCGACGGGCCTCCTCGGAATTGATACCTCAAGATAATGTATATATGCTACCATAACGCAAGGAGCAGGGTACTATAATAAAACGTATATTATCTCTTCTGAATTCTAGAGAATATATTCCTAAAACTAGGACATTTCTTTCCTTAAGTCTTACAAAACGGAATGAACATCCGTGCCCTGTAAAAGATCTGCATCCTTTGTTCGGAGCTTGTGAATAACCATCCACTAGCACATGGAGACGGAAGCCAAGTTTCATTCCACACTCCTACGTCATGCCATCTACCACTACCATCACCGTTGGTATTTCCGTAGCCATTGTGACCACAACGTCGCCACTGTGTCGTCCACACTCATGCCTTCACTACACGTGCGGGCTTTCAACAAATCAGTTGCAACAATTCTTATCTGCTTAGGGTTTGGTTCAAAGAAAATGACACCATATGTATACATCTGCGTTGCTAAGTGGTAAAAATATTCTTAACGATGTAATGTAAAGATATCAAAATAGATCTGATATAATAGCAATTCCCTGACATATGACGTATATTTTCCTTCCCTGGAGAAAAAATACAATATTCATTTTTCTCATTTCATCAGTTTCAAACTAACACCACTTTTATTTTTGGGTCTTCGTATCTTCACGATACTTATTGTAGTTACCACAATTTATATTACAGATACGCGCATTAGTGATAAAAGATTTTTTCAGTCATAAATTACTGACATATACAGAACTATGCGTTCTGTGCATTTACGCCTTACTCGCGTTTAGAAGTTCTATTCAATAATTATTTGTGGAGCAAACTGGACAAACAATATGATAAATGACTCTAATTTAATGTCCATATATACAGTATGTTTTGTCTTCGCAGAGATGGTTTGAGTGAAAGACATTCTGTTAAATTTCAGACTGGGTTCAAAGCATTAAAATTACAATAATCAGTAATTTTGGAATATGGAAAACATAAATTAATTTAGTTTAAAAAGTTGACTAATGGGGTACAGGACAATTTAATTGTACGTTGTAAACTGTTAAACAAATATAAAATATATACAAAATTTTACTTGAAAATTACCCTTCAATCCGGGATGGATCCAATTATACGTAGAAGCCGTAGAATTATGACAAATATAAGCGAAATTTCGAATTTTGAATATTGTTAAGCATTCGTTTACTGCAGGATTATTACATTTTTCGGGCGCATTTGTTTTTAGAAATACATCTCACCAGACGAGTCATTCCAACTGCAACACTTTCTCCTAAGAACCTCGCAACAGACAGCGACCAAACCTCTAACACTGGTGTAGAATGAGCGAATGAAAGGATTTTCAAAACGTGGAATTTAAAGTGCTAGTTACGTTTGCAAGAATTCGAAAGACAAAAAAATTAAAAGAAATGGAGAATTAAAATTTTGATTTCCTTAAGGAGTAAAATAAGTATTATAATATTCTAACACTTTAGTTTTTGGAGCCTGTCTTAGAGGCACGAGCATAGAGCCAGAGGCTTCGGTTTAGCATCCTACGTAAGGAATAAGTATTTTCATCATGTCATTGTGACCGGGAGCGGTAGCTCAGTGCATCAACTGCTGTCACTGCAGCGCCTCTCACCGGGAGGTCCTAGGTTCGAGTCCTGATGGCGGCAGGATTTTCCACACTAGTTTTTTAGCTAGGACGATTCAGTCGCTGTCTGGAGGAGAATTCTAGCGGCCGGCTGCTCTGATCGGTAGTTTTCCGTGGTTTCTCCGATCAACATTAGGCGAATGCCGGAGCAGTACCCAACCAAACGGGCCACGGACCGCGCGCGATCTGACCTTCCTCTTCCTTGTCCTATCCTCTCCCCTTACACACACACACACTAACATGCACTACACTTCCACACATTTCGGGAGACCGGTCGGAAGCTTAGAGCTTGTCTCGGCTGGGGCGGTGCCCCGCTGGTGGGAGAGTCCAGGTTAGGGGGAAACCCCACTAGCCGACGGTAGGTCGGCGCCGGATCTCGCCATCCACCGGGGGAAGATCACCGCCATCTACCGAGAAAAAACATGCACTACACTAACGGGCCTAATTACCACAGTAGTTGACGCGCCCGGAAACACGAAAAAATCAATCAATCAAAACCATGTCATTGTGGCTCCACACTCAGTGATTTGTATTTTCACACCACCTGTACTACATTATCTTAATCATCCTGTAAATGTATACTTACGAAACAAATCGTCGAAACCAGCCGCAAATTCTATACGCTTTTACAATTGTGACAGTGCTGACAACTTCAGAGGCGTTGATGTAGAAGAACGTCTACATCTATACGACGAAATCGTATGGTATAAACGAGATCTCTAAAAATTCAAACCTAAAATTGCGAGGTGAGTATACGAAAAATAGCTGTACGAAATATGCACCTAGGCTAAAATTGAATGATTTTTGGACTCGGCTCCGCCTCGGTTGGTAAACACCTCACACAAAATCATTCATTTTTCGGCTTTGTCGGCCCGGTGGCCGAGATCGCTAAGGCAGTAGTGTCGTAGTGATCTCGGACCGCAGGGTCACGGGTTTGAGTCCCGCCTCGGGCATGGTTGTATTTGTGTTCGTCCTTTCACCCCTTATCACCACCATATCGTTTCAGCTTTATAGTTACCATACCGTTAACACCAATAGTGGTCGCTAATGACCTAGATGTTGATGCGACCTTAAAGAACCAATTAAATTTTTTTTTCGGCCTTGATACATAAATAACTATATTTTCAATATCTCCCAAAGACCTCGTCTTTTAGAGCGGCTGTACCCAACCGCAGCAACTTCACGCGCGTGTGCTGGACAACGTGGCCGGTGAGGGGAGGGGCGACCCGCCGACAGGCGCGCTCCTCGAATACCCGCGCAGGCACGCCCGCGGGCGACGCGCCCCGCCCCGCCCCGCCCCGCCCCGCCCCGCCCAGCCGCTGGCGCCGGCGCGGGGTCGCAGGCCGCGGCCGGGGCGCGCGTGTGGTACTTTGTGGCGGGCCTCGCGCACTCGCCACCCGCCTCGATCCACGGGACGTCACCTGCCGCCCGACCTCCTGCCCCGCTCGCCCGCTTAGCTTTTCCTCCAGCGCTTCTTCTCTCTTGGGCGGCTCCGCGTGTGTGGGACGGGCTATTGACCGGTTGCTTGGGGAATGTGTGGGGGACAAAGCGAGTTCTGCAGGCTTTTGTGGGGGAATTCTCCCGTTTTCCCTGACTTTCATTTCATTATTCTCTACTCTCGTTTAACTCATCAGTTCTGTCACCTAAATATTACGTCACCACATGGGCGTCAATGACTTTAACTGTAACTCCCAAAAAGAAAATAAAAAATAAGTTAATAAATGAAACATTTGTAATGCAAAAATTTTGAGTAAAATGTATAAAATAATAAGTAAAATACTAAATAAAATATAACCAAATTCCACGAGAAGAATTGCTAGTTTTCTTGTTTTTTTCTTGATCTCAATTTTTCATTCTTCGATTCATTAGTTCACCTTTCCCACTTTTTACATTCATGCCACCTTTCTCTTTCTACCTGTCGGGTCCTTGGCTATCCTATCTTTTGTGTTAAATTCTTGTTGCTGGCTTCATTCACCTAATCCCACTTGTGTTAGCCATTCCACTCGACGAAATCTGGCACACACTTTGTTGCCTTCGTCTCCTTTCCACAGCTTATTCACTTCTTTGTTGTAGGGACTGCATGTTTTCGTTCAGCTTTTATTATTCTTTGTTTGACGTCCCTACGTTGATAGCACTAATGCGCTGTGGTCGGATCCGAAATGAAATGCATGCATTATTTTCCTTTCTTTCTTCTTGCTTATTATTTTGCCATCTCCATTTTCCACCCATTTTATTTATTTGTCTCATCTTTCTCTTTCAATAACTTGATTCATTCGTCAAAAATTTACCTTTTGGGCCACATTCTTCTTACTCCTGTTATTTAAGAAATTATCAGAACAAAATTATATTTTTCTCACATATTTACTTGTCAGTTTTTAAACAAATTTGATAATTTTGTTTTCAAAGATTCCTCCGTTATTTGGTCTCGGCTCTCGTCGTAGCACGCATCACATCATTCCACGTATCTCCATTGCACAGACAGTCTGTTCACCTCCTATCGGTGGGACTGAAGTTCGGTTCCCGTCCATTCATGTGGAACTTGTGGTAAAGCAGGTTCTTCAGTTTTCCCGGCATCTCAATCTGCCAAGTCGTATACTTATAATTATTACAACTCAAAGAAAGCCTTTCCGGGAGATCCGATGACAGGCGTGTTAAGATTTTTGTCTTCAGCGACAATTGCGTCCATCTCCCCGAAGATGCCTTCAACATTCGGTGAATGAATTCCACTCGAGGTCGCATCTTCCCCGCCGGTGCGCAGATGCCGCGTGGCCATCGCCGCGTTTCGCGGGCCGGTGGCTCGCTCCCGCGCCGCGGGGCGTATTTTTAGCGCGCGGCGACGCGGCCCGCTGCGCCGCTGTTTCTCGTGGCCGCTGCGCGCCGCGCCGCGCCGCGTCGCCGCCGCCACGGCAGAGCGCGCGGCCCCGCGATGATGTATCGGTGACGCGTCGCCTCCACGACGCCGCGCGCCGGCCGGCGTCGCGACGCCGCTGACGCTGACACAGGCGACGCGGGCGTGACGCGCGGGTGAGCGATGCGGCGCGCGGTTATTCTTGGGGTCGCCGTTGCCAGCTCTTCCGGTTGCGGACCGACGCCGCTGGTGGTTGCCCGCGAGAGGGAGCTGACTGTTCGGGGGTGCCGGTCTTTTGCTGAGGACCTGCTGGTATCGACCAAAAAGATACGTCAAGTGTCTGCTTAACCAGTTTGAATAGCTGTAATTCCTTATTATCATCAAGATATTTTAATCCACTTCGGTCATTGCAAAGATCCCTGAAAACTCTAATCTGAAAGGAACGAAGTATTGACTTTTATACATGTTGAACTCTAATATTCCAGTAACTCGAATCCCTGATGTCGAGAATCGATTCTTGGGATCGCCGAGAAGGAGCAGGCGGTTCGGACATGCCGGTCTTTTGCTGCGGACGTGTTTGAGTCCACAAAAGAAAGTATGCCAAATACCTCCATAATGACTTTCAACGGCTATAATCTTACTTAATCCGTCATTACAAAGTCATTACAGAGATCCCTCGAACGGGAAAGAAACAAGAGTGTTGGAGTTATTGAACTCGAATATTTAGGTAGAAGTCCAAGTAACTAGAATGCTTGATATGGCGAATTTATTCATCGGGTGGCCGATGCTCTCTCTTATGGTTGTGGACCGCTACCGCTTGTGATTGCCGAGGAGAAAGGTTTGAGAATTCCAGCCTATTACTATGAATGTATTTGTGTTCCTAGCAAATAACGACACACACAGTGGAACGTAAATAACTCAACCCTAGATGTCTGTAATTCCTTGACATTTAAAAATAATTCATTCCACTTCAATGATGAACGGAAGCATACTCGACACCTCTAATACAGTGACTTCGGTAATAGTGAACTCAGATATAGTGAACCCTCGGTAAGAGTGAACTTAAGTCACTGGTCCCGTTTCACTTACATTAAAAGTAAGCATAAGAAAATTCGGTTGTAGTTGAACCTGAACCTCGGCTGCAGTGAACGTAGGAAATAAGTCCTGGAAATTAATTCCCTTCTGGAAAAGACTATATCGCCTCATCGCCACAAATTCCAACACTAGACAGCATGAAAAAAGGATCGTCGGCCATACGACGCTCATACGTCGGTCATCTCGTATGTTATTAGGCGAGTGGGGCGGTGTTCCAACTGTGCAGAATGCAGAATCAAGTATGCAGAGAGCACGAACCCTGGAGAAGGATCTAGAGAAATTACTAACGAAAACATACGATGCAAACAATTGAAAATCATTTATTTTTAAGAGGAAATAAAGGTATTAAAATTTTCTGTTTGTACTGTTAATGTATTCTGCTATATCCTTGTATTAATAAAATCAATCGTTATGTAGAAATTCTATATAATTTTGACATCGTCGGATATAGTGAACCAAATGAACCCATGAAGTTCACTTTAACCGGAATTGACTGTATATCGAAGATGAGAAGAGAAAGAAATGTTTCCATTAAGGAATATTTTGATAGAGCTTCTAAAACTCGGATCTTTGGTATCTTGATTTATTCTTTGGAACGCAGTTGCCAGCTCATCCGATCACGGTTATGTACAAGGAAGAGGGTTAAGGGATTCAGACTTCTTGCTGTGGACATGTTAGTACTGCGAGAAAATAATATCAAATACAGTGATCCATTGATAAAGCTCTAATTCTTTGATATCTCAGTGATCAGTATAACCTAGCAAAGTCTGTAATTTATTTTATTTACTTAATTCACTTAATTTTCCTTATACTCTCGGTGTTTGATAATTTCATTTTCCTTGCGTTGAAGTATTTGTTATATCGGTGATTTTCGTTAAAAAGAGTATTTGTTATATTGGTGAGTTACGATTAAATACTGTTAGAGTTATTAAAAATGCTCAACTATAAAATAATCAGGTTTCCATGTTCTCTGTTTATGTATGTTTCCCCATTCGAATAATAAAATACCTACCACTGACGATATTTAGGTTTGAAACATATTTGATGTGATGTTTTTTGTTTGTTTTGATTACGGTGTATTTGTTTTGTTCACATTCTTTGTTTTTATGTTTCTTTTTGTCTATCATGACGTCATCTATCTTTTGGACATCTGTTTTCTTGGTTTATCATTTCATTGTACTTTTACATTTTTTAAATCATGTCACTTCCGACTACAAAAAAAAACTCTAAATTATTTTCTGGATAATATTACCTATTGTTTTGGAGAGTTCAAGAGCTGTTAGAGCAAGGCGTCGTTTCGAATTATTTGTTTGCTACAGCGGCAAGGCCATGCAGCAGGAACAACGTATCAACGTCGAGTTTTTGAACCGCGCCGAAGAGACCCAACAATAAAAATAGTCGTGTCGTGGACTCGTGGGGATCAACGCGAAATAGTTGGACTAGGTGCAACAATGGCGCCGGATACATGCCACTATTTTAAGTTAATGTGGCACGTTACTGAAAACTGTTGGCCGCCATTGCCTGTTAATCTCCCTATTGGACGAGGCCGCCGCGCCTGCAGCGCTGCGGCGCGGCAATCCGCGGAATGACGCGTCGGCCTCGAACCGAACCGAACCTCTGCGTGAAAGAAGGCTGTCGTGATTTGTTTGAGTGTTTCTGGCACTGACAGCCTTAATCGCGAATGTTCTCGGATTGGCGGCCAGCGACGATTGGTCGCGTCACCAAGGAGTTCACAGTGCAGGCGCGCACCCGGCTTGAAATAGTTTTGCATTCCGCAACGCCCCGTAAAGTAAATAAAGCGTGGAGCAATCGCATATCGCAGACCATAAGATTGAGAAATTGTGAGCTTGAAAATTGAAAGTGCTATTTTCTGTGATGGTGACGGAGGTACATTTAAGAAACACGAGACGTAAATTTACAGAATAGTACTTAGTAGTTGGTACATTTCTGCTACAACTCGTAAATAGATAATGGTTTCCTTCTAAACTATAGGGCATGAATCACTTTATTTCTAGTTTAGAAACTAAATTCGGGTGTTAAAGAATTTTATAATTGAAATTCCTACTCTTAAGAGGAACACGTGTAAGAGGAAAAAGAAGATGTAATACACAGTTAATTGAAACTAAGCAGCATCATCGGCAATAAATAGATCTACTTATCTTTGTCAACTTGTTAATTACTCAATCATCCCTAAGTTTACATCTACCCTAAAGATAAATTTCATTTTTAGATTCTTGGAAAGGTGTGTACTTTTATATACCAAAGCACGATGAAATTCGCAAAATAGATGTGCTGTTAAGCCGAAATATATTGCCAATTGAAAATTGTTTATTCTTATCCACGACAGAGAAATTGGCAAAAGCATGTGATAAGAACATTTTTCTGAGAATTATTCCTTATTCACTTCACGTTATTTTCACCTTTTGTCGGCTTTTCACCTTACATTCTTGTTGTATAGAACATGAATGATAACGAGAATAAGATTGTTTCTCAGTGAAAGGGTTTCTTCCCTGTACTTGCATTATCAAGCTCCAATCTATTAGGACTACCTTACGTCCACCTATTTCAGGGGCGTTAACATAGCACATTCCGAAGAGTTGCATGCATCGCAGCCCTTAAGGTCCACTCTTCAGCGTAAATCCCCTTGAGAGTGGCGGAGGGTTCGCGTGGAATCGGGCGGATGAGCAGCGGGGTAGAGCGCCCGGAATCGAGTGTAAATCCCAGGGCAGGAGGCGCAGCGCCGCCAGGGGCTACAGCGAGGTGGGCGGGGTGGGGCGGGGAGGGGAGCTGCGAGCGGGGCGAGGTGAGCCAGGCGTGGCGAGGTGCAGAGCAGGGTGGGCGGGATGGAGCGTGGTGGGCGGGGAGTAGAAATGCGGGGCAAGGCAAGGTGGGCGGGGAAGGGAAGGGATGGGGCGGGGCGGGGTGGGGTTGGCGGGGCGAGATGGGAAGAGGAGATGCGTGTTGGGCGGGGAGTGGAGATGCGGAGGGCGGGGTGGGTGGGCCAAGCGGGGAGGGAGGGGAGATGTGCGGAAGGGCCGATGTTGTAAGGGGAAGATGCGGAGTGGAGGCGGTGGGTGGGGCGAAGCGGGAAGGAGGGGAGATGGGCGGGGCAGGGGGGGGTGGGCGGGGCGATGTTGGAAGGGAAGATGCGGGGTGGACAGGGAGTGGAGATGCGGAGCGGGGCAGGGCAAAGTGGGCGGGGAAGGGATGGGGCGGGGCGGGGTGGGGTGAGCGGAGCGAGGTGGGATGAGAAGATGCGGGGTGGGCGGGGAGTGAAGATGCGGAGTGGGGCGGGGTGGGTTGGGCGAAGCGGGAAGGGGAGGGGAGATGCGGGGCGGGGTGAGGTGGGCGAGGCGGGGTAGGGCGGGGCGGGCATGGCACTGTTGAAAGGGAAGATGCGGGGTGGGCGGGGAGTGGAGATGCGGAGCGGGGAGATGCGCGGTGGGCGTGGCGAGGTGAGGCGGGGAGGGGCGGGCCGGGCCGGCTATTTCAAGGCGTCGGCCGAGGGACTCCTTCATTCGCGCGCGCCATCCATCGCGCGCTCTGCGGCAGGTGGCGCGCGGCGCCAGACCACTAAATCAGTCCGCGCCGGACTCAGCACTTCGCTTTGGCAAACGGCGCCAGCTCGCTCCGTGCCGCCGCACCCCGCCCCATCCAACCCTACGTACTCCCCCTGCCCCTCCATGCCCACCTCTGTACTCAGTGGTCCAACCAATTCCGATCCGTCCCTCTCTGTCCATACGCTACGTCTCACCCCAATCCTTACACCACTCTGTCCGCCCCCTCCAATCCCACCACCCATCCCCGCCTCTATACTTTGTAGTCCTACCTTTCCCCTCCCTCCCTTTCTCCTTCCATCCGCCCCACTACTCCTCACCCCATCCCTCTATGTCCCATCCCACTCATCATATCTTTACACCACTCCGTTCCAACCTACCATCCTCTATCCGTCTATCCACCCCGCCCCTCCCCCTCAAGGCACGCTTCGACCCTTCTTCTTCCACCACGCCCTGCCATCCTCTGCCCCGTCACGGCACGCCGTCCCGCCTTACCACTTCTTGGTACCTGACACTCCCCGCCTTGCCGCGTTCTCTCGTGACCTACTTCTCGCAGTACTAGTCTCGACGAATCGCCCCATCGGCACCATGGTGCACTACCCATCCGCGCTCGCGATTCATACCACACCACTCCGTCCTATACCACCCCCAAAAACATCCTACCACTTTCTCGTACCCGAGCTGCAGAAACCTCCCCCACGCCGCAAGGTCCCTCTCCGACTCGCCCCTCACCAAAACACACCACTACCGGCTTCATACCGTCAGGAGTCAAGCTCCTATCCACCTCAAGCCACGACGCAGCTCCCGGGTTAGACTAGTGCCCTAGCTACCCACCACGCCTCTATTCACCCGATTGCACCTCCTCTACCTTGTCCACTCCAAATCCCACCACACCATATCAGCCTACACAAATCATGTCCGCCCCACATCACATTACACGGTTTCATGTCTGTCTCAAGTCTTGCAGCCCTATGTTGACCCATATCCGATCTCATCCGGTACAACAATATCACCAGGGTCATCGTCCTATGTGTAATTACACTTTCATAATTCTCCAAACTATATTAAGTATAGTGCAATGCTTTGTTCTAGCTTCTCATCACCATTGTCACCGCAAATCTGAAACTTCCAGCAACCTTTCGATTCCTCTCGACGAAATCCTGTATACGTGCGATTATTTCAGTGGTTCTTGGAACTCTTTTCAAGGACTTTTTTTATTATTCACCTCTCCGTCATCGGCGTCATTATTGGTAGCATTTCGCTCGGCGGCGAGGAACGGCCTGGGGAAAGGAGAGCGGATGAGGGAGACGCGACGTTCGTCTCCGAAAATAGGGCGGCGCACGTGGCGCTGGTGACGTGGCTTCGCACGGCCGATTAATCGAGACGAAGTGTTTGCGTTGGCCCTGCAGCCCCGCGCCGCAGGCGAGTCCGCCTCTCCGCGGGCCTGCGGCGAGCCCAGCGCTCGCGTTTTGCAATGTTATTCGTCGCTCATATTATTCGGTAGAATATAATGTTAATGATCTTGGCTGTCCAGGTGACGCCGCGTCGCAGGCTGTGTTGCCGACGTTTCGACCATCTTGTCGTGGTCTTCCTCAGGGCTGTTGTGACACCGGCTGTGTTGCCGAAGTTTTGGACCATCTTGTCGTGGTCTTCCTCAGGGCTGTTGTGACACCGGCTGTGTTGCCGACGTTTCGACCATCTTGTCGTGGTCTTCCTCAGGGCTGTTGTGACACCGGTTGTGTTGCCGACGTTTCGACCATCTTGTCGTGGTCTTCCTCGGGGCTGTTGTGACACCGGCTGTGTTGCCGACGTTTCGACCATCTTGTCGTGGTCTTCCTCAGGGCTATTGTGACACCGGCTGTGTTGCCGACGTTTCGACCATCTTGTCGTGGTCTTCCTCAGGGCTGTTGTGACACCAGCCCTGAGGAAGACCACGACAAGATGGTTGAAACGTCGGCAACACAGCCTGCGACGCGGCGTCACCTGGACAGCCAAGATCATTTACATGACTCTGGCCGCGGAAGCCTACGACTTCAGAATATAATGTTATTATCGAATGGAATAGAGGCGGCATTTGGGAGCTGCTGTAAGGGATCTTTCGAGAATTGTGGGCGTCCCTTGGAACGCCTGGGTGTGACCTTCACGTTCTACGTCGTATGTTGGTCTCTCAATCGCTTTTATACGTCCGAACTATGTGGACCTCCTCTCATGAAGGGGAGATGATTCCAGAAGCCTTCTAAATTCTCATAAAATTTTAATCGAACAATACAAACTTCATGTTGAAAATATGTTACTCCAATGCCCAGTATAGGACGCTCTCTTCAGTCGTTTTCTGCAGCCCTCCACGAGATTTATTACTCTTCTCATGCAAAGTCAAAACCAAATTCTTACTTCACGCTGCTCCCAGTCGCGCGGGAAAATTACATCCTACGAGAGGTTTTTTCAAAATATGTTACTCTTTTACGTGAAGCAGTTTGCATTTTCAAGTAAACGTCTCATGGAATTTATAGGATTTGTTTCATTATTTTCCAATAATCTCTCGTAATTATCTCTTGTACTTAGTGCCATGTGTCTCAGAGGATGGTGACGTAATATAAGTGTTTTACGTGGAAGATACAAATTTTTGAACGATATTCTATTAGACATAAGCGGTGTTTCCGCTTACCCGTCAATATCACCCTTTCCCATAATATTCTGCCCACCCCACCCATCACCCTTCCCACCGCCCTTGTCGCTGCTTGCCGTTGCATCCATTTGGGCTGACGTCACAGCTCTCGACATTTCTCTGACAACGTCTCATTCGCCTGCTCTTTCTCCTCTTCCATTCTCATCACCTTGCGCCAAAACATTCTGCACCTCAATAACGTATCAACAAAGTGGTTTCACTCGTTCATCTCCCATTACGTACAGCTCCTCTTCACCTCGAAACAAAAGTTTTCTTTTCCGATTTGGCTAACTGTGCAGAGCCCTTGAGAGATTCTACTCAAATCAACCCGCTTTCTGTTATAGTTACCACAATTTTCAGCAGGTCCTAATTGCTCCCATAGGTAGCATTATTTCCAGTAAACTTTCCAGCTCATTTGTACCGACTACCTTAAACCCCCGTCACCGTAACTAACATCGACAACGTAACCGGCTCTTTCAACATCACTTTCTCTCACCCGTGATCGTCATCATCACCGCCGACGACACTGTAATCGCCACCGTTACGTGTAGCGTCACCGTCAACACATCGGTCACCAATTCTGTAAACCATCTCCACCACCTTCACCAACGCCAACACCATCACCTTCGCCAGAACCACGGCGCGGCTGGCAGCTCGCGCGCACGACACACGACACGACACGGTGCATAAGTGCTCTCCATCTGGGCTATTAGCCCCCACCCAAACGACTCGGTAAATATTTTCGTAGGTTGCGCTCTCGCTTTCCGGCTCATTCCAGGCCGCGTGCCCGGGCGGCGACTGCGTATTACGGAGGACTGCCTGTCCACTCGGATTCAACTATCCGGGCACCCAAAAAGTACTGTGCGTGGACCCGGAATGGACGTACCTACGCCTCGGAATATTTAGTTTATATCAGTGTTTTACAAACTGGTTGCCGCACGAACCCATGATTTTTATGTGAATATTTATTGGATACATTTTGCTATTATGATGTAATTAATCGTGAGGTAATTTATTCTACATTCGATCAACTTTCAAAGAAATTTGTAAGACACCACAAATACATGTGAGCCTCTGAATGAATCATGAAAAATGAAAAAAGTTTCCTTTGTTTTCCTAATATTAATATTGAATGTTAAGATGCATCCTTTACCTCTGTGAATGTAAATGGTACTGGAAATGACATGTTTTTATTCATCTTCTGAACAGTGTATTCGTAGCCTATGAATTGTGTGATGTTTACATTTCAAAAGAAGAATGTTGTGCACTTTTAGAGTTCAATGGTGTGCCGTCAAAATCTTGGTTTATAATGATAAAGACCATTTCACAGTAATAATCTGATTTGCAATGCTCGCAGGAATGGAAAGAAAACTACTCAGCATGTGAGAGTTGTCTATCGTTTCGTTAAATATTCAGGAACTCCGAACAAATAAAAAACAATTAAACAGTTTTGATTTTGGCTGAAAAATGCAAATATTTGTTTGTATTATTCCGACTTTTCTCATACTGAGTGTACCGACTGATCTATCAAATGCGTCACTGCTTGCGGCACAGCTGACCAAAAATATCATGTAGTAAATAAATCCATTAGATTTTGTGATTTCATATAATAGCAATTTCTAGAAGCAAAGTTATCTCTAAAGAACTTAAAAATATATTTCTGGTCCAACTTGTCAAATTCTGTAATCTTTTAATACGCACATTTTCTGTCGTACACTGTCAGAAAATTAATGTAGATTTAATGTTAGACTGTACATGAATTTTAATGTGCATTGTACATTAAATGGAGATTGATGTACCCGTATATTAAATATAATGTTTAAATTAAAATCAATGTAGATTAATGTAAGACTCTTACCTTACGTGCCTTCATTACATTTAATTGTACATTTACATTAAATGTAATGTACACGTACATTTAAGTTCCTGTACGTGACAATTAAATTTAATGCCCGTACATGATAATTACTTTAATGTACTTTACATTAAAAGTAACGCAGAAATTTCTGAGAGTGTACGATTTATTTCCTTCAAGTAATCATGTCCCCTTTTTAGGATATCTTGAGATCTAGATATCTTTACATTGTAAGTTATTATGTGCACTTCAGGTTTCTATAGCAGACTCGGGTGAAAGTTCCTTCACTTCATTTCCACCGTGTGTAACCTTCTAGCGATATGGTGAAAAGGCACTTGTACATTAGAAAACATTTCATTTACCCAAATGAAGGCGACCTCTGTTACAACCTGCAGTTAAGTTATACGCCAACAAATGCAAACGTCATGACTCCTGTGACAAATGAATACCCTATCAGTCACGTCCAACATCTGACTACACCACTGCGGCGCGCAGGTTTATCATTTGCAACTCAAGTGCGGCGCTAATCAAGTAGCACATCGAGAGCTGTGTAACTTCCTTGATCAGATCGACGTGCCCCGCATGGTCCTGATTCGGCGTCATTGCGGTCGCGACACAAGGGTATAAAGATGTGGAGCGCCCGGCTCGTGCGTGCTGGCATGCAATGCGACTAGGCGGAAAGTGCGCTCAGCAATATGTTCGGGGGCACGTTCGAACCAGGCCGAAGATAGCTCGCCTTTGAGACGCTGAGTCTTGCCGTCGAGTTGCTACACGCTGGTCACGCGAATGTTCTTCGTTGCTTCCAGTGAGATATGTCATTGACATGGCCCAAATGCAAGTCTTCGGTTTAACGTTAATACACTAATGTGAATGATCTTGATTGTCCGGGTGACGCCGCGTCGAAGGCTGTGTTGCCAACGTTTCGACCATCTTGTCGTGGTCTTCCTCATCAATATGTCAGCAATTCTGAGGAAGACCACGAAAAGATGGTCGAAACGTTGGCAACACAGCCTTCGACGCGGCGTCACACGGACAGCCAAGATCATTCACATGACTCCGGCCGCGGAAGCCTACGACGTCACTTAATATACTAATATCAATCCATGTTAAATAATGAGAGTGTAGTATATTATTGGGTGGCGCTTGGAGGTGAGGATCAGGTTGATCAACTTTCTACCTTGGGACCGGGTTCAATTCAACGGCGATTCAAGTTACTCACGTTTCCCCTGCCACTTATATTATCATTGTTCTATCATCATTCAAATCATTGGAGCGGGGGCGGGGTAAGAGGACCGGAATAGGAAGAGAGGGTGAGGTGGAGTATGTGATGGCGGTAGCGTGGTCTTCAGAGGCGGGCAATCGGGGCAGTGCAGTGCCGGGATAGAAAGAAGGGCCTTATTGCAGGGACTTCTGGGCGGCGGGGACTTCTGGGCGGCGGGGACTTCTGGGCGGCGGGGACTTCTGGGCGGCGGGGACTTCTGGGCGGCGGGGACTTCTGGGCGGCGGGGACTTCTGGGCTGATAGGACTGGGGGCGAGGACTTGGGAGGGACTTGGGGGAGAGGAATTTAAGGGTCGGAGACTTGTGGGCGGGGAATTGGGACGCGGGCCTTGGGGCGCGGGGAGTTGGGGTGGCAGGGACTTCGGGGTGGAGGGGACTTCGGGGCGGCGGGGACTACGGAGCGGCGAGTCAGGGTGTAAGGTGCGGGAAAGGTATGAGAGGGAGAGCTGGACGAGGCGGAGTGAGCGTCCTTTGAAGGACTCATTCCGTGCATTTCCGGAGAGCAGAGGCCGCCGCGACCCACCGGTTGCCACACCCCTCACTGCGCTTTAGCCGTTTTAGCTGGTTGGTTGTCGCCCTGGATGTCGCCCCATTGTGGTCGGGCCTCTTTCCTATATCTTCGAATTTCAATTTGTTTTCTTCGTACATCCTATACCTGACCCACGCATCCGCTCCACACAAATATACACTCACATACTGAACTCTGTGGCGCTGTGAGTGATGTCTTCCGGTTTGCCCATGCTGTTGTATTGCTAACGTCGATTCTATTACAAATAACTGTTTTAAAACATCTTCCTGTGATGTACGCTGGCTAAATAGAGCGTGCTGTTTGCAAGTTGCTTTTTAGGTTAATTTTATTCTCTGGAGTTAAATGAAAGAAAGTACAAACTATTTGAATAGCTAGCCTCTAAACATGCCTTGCAGAAGTGACATTGTCAAACCTGCAGAAAATGTGTATCAAAAATTGCCTACGGTTGGGGCTCGAATCTAGTACCTTTGGTTGAACGAAGCTGCTATTGAAACCTTTTAAATCCACCCTCAGAAGCATTCAGATTACATTGATTCATAACCCAAATTTCCTTGCGAACTAGAATTTTCTACATCCTCAACCGTGATTCCAAACCTCTCCCCGCGGATTCGTCTCGCCCGCGCGAGCGGCGGTGGCAGCAGGAGTGGTGCCACCAGCGGGCGGGAGTGGGGCGAGGCGGCGGGTTGGGAGAACGGGGAAAGGGAAATAGCGGGGCCGCGAAGCGGGGACGGGTTGGAAGCGGGGATACGTAGCGGGAATCAAGCGGACAGGAACGGGACGACGCCTATGCTGGCCAACAGGAGGGACGGGCAGTGGGAGCTGGAAGCGGGGAAGGACGGGACCCGGTACTGTGTCGTGATGCCTTTCCGAAAGGTGCGGTGTGGAGCAGCGGGGTTTGTGCCTTTAGGGTCAGGGGCGAGGGGGGGGGGGCGTTTGTAGGGCGGGGACCAACAACGACCTGGAGCGTCCGGAGACCGACGGAGGCGTTGCCTCCGGGGAGGGCTGTTGAGGGGGCGGGAGGACGTGTATAGCCGGGCGGGGAGCAACAGCCCCGGAGTATCCGGGGGTCTACAGGGGCGGTATCTTTGAGGGGGATGTTGTGGGGGCGGGAGGAGGTGTGTACCGGGGCGGGGATCAACGACAAACCCGGAGTATCCGGGGGCCGGCGGGAGGGCTGTTGTGGGGGTGGTGAGGATGCGTGTAGCGGGGCGGGGATCGAGCGGAGCGTCCTGGGACGGGAGGGGGCGGTGTCTTCGGGAGGTGCCGTTAGGGGGGCGGGAGGAGGTGTATAGCCGGGCGGAGCATCCGGGAGCCGGCAGGGGCGTTGCCTCCGGGGAGGGCTGTTGTGGGGGCGCGAGGAGGTGTATAACCAGGCGGGGACCAACAATCCCGGGGCATCGGGGGCCGGCAGGGGCGGTGTCTTCGGGGAGGGCCATTGTGGGGGCGGGCGGAGGCGCGTAGCGGGGCGGGAACCAACGACAAACCCGGGGGCCGGCGGGGGCGGTGCCTTGGGGGAGGGCCGTTGTGGGGGCGGCTCTGGCGGCGGGCCGGGCCGCGCCACGCAGCGGAGGTCCGCGCGCCGTTGATTTATTTCGTCCTGCTTGCGAGCTCGCGCGCGGAGACGACGTGGGTGGGGCCTACGCGACCTCCCCTCCCCTCCCCTCCTCCCCCTCCCCACGCCCAGCGCGCTCCTCCTCTGCGCGGCGACGGCCTCGTTTGCTTTGGCCGCGGCGCCGCTTTGCCTTTCACCTGGGCCTGTTGATTTTTGGCGTTATTTGTGAAAATTTATGGGCTGTTTTGTAATTTTATTTAAATCGTATTAATAGCTGCGGAAAATATGCGTAAATATGTTTCTCTTCTATTCCTCTCACCTAATAACGATGCGTTCTTTCAGTTAAATAGTTTTAGAGATTTGTTCCTCCTTTCTCTGTGCTTTATTCTTTAGTTCTTTGATGTGCCTTTTATGAAATTAGACATCTCTGTATTGAAATTAGAAATGAACTCAAAATTATTCCAAAGTTTGTTTCGGTGTGTCATTCCACTATAATTCCTGATATAGTAATTTCTAAATATCGTATTTTTGACACAATTCTATAAGAAAACGACATGAATCCGTCGCATGCCTGTGTAGTTTTAATAATGCTTCCAATGAAAGAGTTCGCAAACTTTATGATTTTAAAAACTAGTGATTACTTCTGAAAATTTCTGAAAGTGTCCTTTTAACTTCCTGATATATTTATATTATTTATTCAGGATATCTTTTGGATGATTTATTCAAGCTGTTCCTATTAGTTTGTTATTGTTTTTAAAGTTAGTAGAGCATAAAAGCAATATTTTCCATTGCTCTCTCCCTTCTCATTAAAAATAACGCATGCCAATTACAGGCCAGGTGCATTTCTGTTCTCCTGCAGCTATTTCCTCGGCAGCAATTTCTCGTTTCGACGTTCGTCGAGAAGCAGTTCTCCGCGAGAGTGTGAAAATAACGCGCGCGGGGCCATTGACTCCGAGCGTAATGCCCACGTCGATTTGAGCGCAGTGGCCAGCTGTGTTCTCCGCTGCGTGTCCATTATTCCGGCAGGATGAGTTTGTTCGATTTTCTTCAATCTCCTGCCGATCACCTCATTAACATACGGGCTGGAAGCAAGCACCGGACGCTGCCGATCTCACAAATGGTGCGTTGGCATCCGGTGCCGATGGGAGGGGGGAAGTGGTGGGTGGTGATTGTCGAGCGCGCTCTCATCAACGTAATTATGGGGGTGGAGAGTACTCCATTCCGTTCGGCCGCCTTGCGTTCCGAGAAACCAGGAAGGGGCGTTTGCTGCGGACCTTTATCCCCTCCCGCGTGAGGTGATGCTCTGTCTGTTTCTATTGCTTCCCAAGAGACATTAGGTTGCGTTCGACTAGGGGAATCTGACGCAATTTTGAAATTAATTCTATTAGAATGGTTTCAGTCTCCCGAGTGTGGTGATGCTGTTCTTGCTGTCACCGTAAGTTCGCAGAAGACATGGGGAACATCCAAAAAGGAGAATTTACATACACCTCGCAACATTAATTCTTGTAGAATGTTCGGAAGTTCCCTCTTTCAGCACAAAAAACATGAACCTCGTTCTCGAATTTTATTTACTAATTTGAACTTTTTCACAAAAAATATCATTACTGATGGTGTAACAACAGCTTAATAATAATAATAATAATAATAATAATAATAATAATAATAATAATAATAATAATAATAATAATAATAATAATAATAATAATAATAATAATAATTAGGGATGCTACTACTCTGAGTTACAATGTCTCTACAATACATACCTTGCCATCTTATTAACTTGGATCATTATTGAAAAACAAAAGATAGAAACTAATTGCTGAAAGATAGCATCTCTGATACGAGTTCTTTTAAAACGCACAATTAATTGTGGTGCATAAGAATGCCAAAGGTGCGAGTCCAGTTGGAGTTGGTTGCGCGTCGCTCTCCCACCCCCATCGCTTCCTCATTACTTCTCGCCCTCCCGCGCACACTCGCCCGGCGACTAAGACTAAGCCAAATTTCGATTCGCCGCCGCTGGGATGTGTTCTGCTCGACGGTTTTGTAGCCCCCAAAAAAAGGAGTGCTTGGGCAATTTCTCTGTTTGGTGGCGGAGCCCGGAATCTCCCCTCTCCGTATTTAATTTATATGGAGTATTTTTGCGTGCGAGGGAGCGTCCGGGCGGCGCGGGAGGCGGAGGAGGGGGGCGAGGGGGCGGGGAGGGGGTGGATTCTGCGACGGCGCTGCAGGGAGAAGGACGATGTGGGCGGAGGGGGCGGCCGTCCCGCAGATGAGAGACGCGTTTGAACGGAGGGTGACATGGACAGCTTCAGAAAAGTTGGCCATAAATAAAGTAAGCTGGCCGCGGCGCGGCGCGGTGCGGCGCGGCGAGCTGCGCCCCTGTTATTCAGGCAAGGACCGCCGCGCCCCCGCCTCCTCCCTCGAACCGCCCCCTGCGCCCCCTCCCCGTCCTCGTCCCCGCCTCCACCCCCCGCGTCGCCTCAGTCGCTTTTCCTGCCGGAGAACGGAGGTCTGGGACGGAGGAGAGACGGGGACGGATGCGGGGAAGGAACGAGGCGGATGCGGGGAAGGGAGCGGGAGCGGAGATGGCGGGGACGACGGAAGCGTAGGTGGAGATGGCAGCTTTGGTGGAGTCAGGCACGGGAACACAGGCGGAGATAGAACTGGGAAGATGGTGGAGGCGGGGATAAGAATGGTGACGGAGGTTGGGGGGATGGAGGAGGGGGAATTAGGACGGGAACGCGGGCTATGGCGGGGTCCGAAACGGTGGCGGAGGATGGGACGGGGCCGGTGGCGGAGGCGGGGATGGGAACGGTGGCGGGGTCGGAAATCGTAGAGATGGACGGGGACAGGAGGGATGGGTTTGAAGCATCGAAGGCGGGAACTTCGTCGGGGGCGGATGTGATGTCGGGAACGGTGACCTCAGAAGCGGTGACGTCTTCGCGATTGGGGAGAGCAACGTAACCATGGACCATAGAGGGAGCGGAGACGACTGCGGGAATGAGGTTGACTTCGGGTACGGGACCAGCGTCGGGACCAGGAATGGTACGAGTGCAAAATGGAGCTGGCGACGGGGGCAGGCTGGAAGCGACACAAGGGGCGGTGGCTGCGGCGGGGATGACGAGATCGGGGATGGCAACGGCGGGGGCGCTGGCAGCGGGGTGCTGCGGCGGGGATGGAGCGGCGTCGGTAATGTGCGGTCCCGCCCCTTCCCCCTTCCCCCTCCCCCCTCCTTCGCCGTCAGAGGGAGCCGCGCTCTAATCTTCCCCCCTCCGCCGCCCCGCCCCGCCCCTACCCGCCAGGCGTGCACAAAGTGGGGATTTTTTTTGCCCGGTGCGCAGAGTGGTGTGTCCCCCATTCATGCAGCCATGCTTCTCGACGGAGCTGCAGCCTCAGCGGTTTAAGAATGGCACCGATTTTTTCTTACGTTATATAAAGCGGCGTTCTTTCAGGTGTTATGTTGCTACTTTGAAAGGAAATTTGTCTCCATGAGTTATTTACCAAGGGTGTATTGGCCTGAAATATGTTTAGAAATGAATAAATTGTTACAAATGTACCCTTGCGAAAATTAAGAAATTACTTTTTCACCACAAGTATTTCTTTCTACTCATCATTTGTTTCTTCCCAGTCATCTGACAGCAAAGGGGAGGAATAAAATCCTTGCAGAAATTTATAATTAAAATGTATACGTTTTAATATTGATTTTAAGGTGTTTGTAAATCAATAGAATTCAATGATTTTCAAAAAATTGAAGCAATCCTTATTACTGTTTTATTAAATGCCAACATATTCAAAAACAGTTCTGAAAAATTCAATTTTGTCGATTACATTTATTAAACAATGAACTAACTGAAGTAATCTTCGTCAACTTATATTTATCAATAACCTCCTGTAGTTCAAATTAAATTCGAAATTAAACCAAAATTTAACCATATTTTTCCAAATTTACTTTTAAGGTTTCAAATACACCAAGTACCCAATTATTTCTATTTACTGTTACTGGCTATTGCTGTTAATCAATTTGACTATTTATAAAATTCGTACACAAACAATATTTACATATAATTTCTCTACAAACACACATCAATGCTCGATAAATCGCAAATATCTCGGCACTTTTCAGAATATGTAACGAAGTAAGTGGCTAATATGATGGTTGTCTTCGGGGCAAGGTCTGTTTTCTGCATTACTTTATTGATTTCGCTTAAAAAATACTTGCCCTATTTATTTGTATATTATTGTATTTATTCCAATAAGTATATTATATCCACAATTTTGATGTTCAAACTTAAATTAAGCGAGGCAATGAACATTCAGAAATTGTTGACTACCACCAACATGAAAATAGAATAATTAAGTGGACTAACCCACAAAAATTCACATTAATCTGTTGCGTCATCCCAACTTCCCCCGAAAAGTCGCGTTTCGTGCGCCGAATAAGTCGAACGCAGATTTGGCCAACCCCGACCCGCGCGCCGGCCTTCTCCCTCTCTTTCTCACGGAGCGTTCAGCTTTCCAACAAAACGGAGCAAATGAATGATTAATGTACGGCCCTTGCCGTGGTCACTTGGCGGCTGTTCGAAGGCTCGCACACCGCCGCCACCGCCGCCGCCGCCGCCGCCGCCACCGCCACCGCCACCGCCGCCAACACCGACACCGACACCGCCGCCGCCGCCGCCGCCGCCACCGCCGCCGCCACCGCCGCCGCCGCCGCCGCCGCCGCCGCCGCCGCCGCCGCCGCCGCCGCCGCCGCCGCCGCCGCCGCCCGCCCCCCCTCCCGCCGCCACCGCCTCCGCCACCGCCACCGCCACCGCCCCGCACCGCCGCTCCGCCCGTTCCCTCGCCCCTACCCCCGCAAATATCCACCCCCATTTGCCTCCGCCCTCGTACTCGCCCCGCCACCAACATCGCCGCCGCCGTCCCCCTCCTCCACAACCGCTTCCCACCGCCGCCCCGCCCCTTCTCTTGTCCCGCCCCCATCCGCCTCCGCCCCCTTCCTCGCCCCCCACAGGCTGCGCCACCAATTTCACCACCACCACCGCCTCCATTCTCGCTTCCGATCCGCCAATTCTCTTGCCACCGCTAATATCCTGATTCCTGTCCCCACTCCCGTCCCCTACCGCCCATGTCCCCGCCTCTTCCAACTACCACCGTCTCCACTGACTCCTCCGTCTCTGTCACTGCCACCGTAGCCGCCGTTTCCACTACTCCGCCACCCACCGCCTTCACCTAGGCCTCGCCCTCCCCCCGCCGACTCCATACTCCTACCGCCACTGCCACCACCACCACCACCCATACAACTACCCTCGTTTCCATCTCCGCCAACCAGCCCTGAGGCCAACCAGCGGGGGAAGATCATTACCATCTCCCAAGGGGAAAACTTGCACTACACTTACGGGACTAACGACGTTAGTAGTTGGCGTGCGCGGAATCACTAACAAGATCATTTCCGCCCCACTCGCTCTCATTTCCACCCCCACACACTTCTGTACCCGTGTGGTCACCCGGAGCCCACTTCCACTCCCTTTCCTCCACCGCCATTCACCTCCACCACCCTGAGCGCCACCGCCGCCCCCTCACAGCCGTGGAAGTGCCAAAGTCATTCCTGAAAAATTCCCTATTTTTTCTGCGGCTCCCTTTCCTTTTCCTTTTGTTATCTAATTCCGCGCGTCGTGCGCCGCAAGTCGCGCCGGGCGTTTGTGAAGGCGGCGCGCGGGCCGGGCAGGTATTCACCGGCAGATGTTAAATGGGCGTTCGCTGGTAGGCGTTTGCGCCGCGGGGCGCGCTGCTCGCGCATTGTGCGCGGAGGGGCGCTGGGCGTGAAAGCGCCGTCGCAGGTGTTGGCCCCTCGTCCTGCATTCCGAACAGAGGAGACGATCGTTCGTCCACGCGACGGTCATCGGGTCGCAGTTGCGTCTTCAGACGCCGATTGGACGTCAAAGTACTACTCCGGGTGATTCGAAATTGCCTTCGGACTTCTGAAAGAGGCCTTACGGTGGGGTAAATTGTGTGTGATATCCAGTTTTGTGAAGTCGTAAGTGCATTACCGCCTGCGATGAAGACTGACGTGCCTCGAAACTAAGACATGGCTAGGTTGAATTCAATCGCTGTCTGCAGGAGAATTCTAGCGGCCGGCTGCTCAGACCGGTAGTTTTCCGTGGATTCTCCTCGTAACAAACGAGCCACGAACTGCGCGCGGTCTTTCCTTCCTCTTCCTTGTCATCTCGTGAAACCCTACGTACACACACTTACACTTACATGCAGTACACTAAAACACTAGACGGAAGCTTAGAGTTTGTCCCGGGTGGAGTGGAGGGAGTGTCCTGCTGGTGGGAGAAATCTGGTTTTCGGAAAACCCTTCAAGTCGACGGGTAGGTCAGCACAGGATCTTGCCATTCAGTGGAGCATCGTCACCTCGTGCGATAAAAAAACTTACACTACGACTAAAGACCTTTCCCGTTGACGCACCTGGAATCACTCAACTAATTAATCGAACCTACGGCCTTGCGGTCTTCAATCTTTCAGTTGTGAACTCTCCATAACATTCGCTGAAGAATATAATATAAACTAAGAGTGCTTGTGTTCTTTATTAATTTTTCGTTAAAGACTCGTAAAGTTCGTGGAGAATTGTGCCGTCGTACTTCGCTATGAACGTTACTTCTGTAAATGACTTCGTATATGCTTCGTTCGCCTCATCCATCATTTCAAGAAAAATAGTTTTGAATATTTAAGGCGGGTCAAGTCAAACTGAAAAAAATCGTTTTTGTTTACATGTGATTTTAATAATAAGTGCTCAATTTACCCTTTCAATGCTCATCTTGAAATGTATAAGAACTTAAATTTAAAATATATAGTATTTGGTAAATATTTCATTTACTTCTTCTTTATCCAATAGAATTTAAATTTGAAGATAACCTTTTAAATATTGTTTCAAAAAATACTTAGTTAATAATGTATGATCGATAATTAATATAAATATTAATTAAAAATACTTAATTGATAATATTATTGAATAAGTCCTCTTCTTTACAATTCTGAAGTACATTTACAACTCTCTTTAAAATACTTTTTAATAGTGTACTTTTTTCAAAAAGGCTCATAATACCTCTGTGGTGTTGCCCATACATTGTAATCATGTGCATATTTCGTGGTGCGCATTTCGCGATGCCCTGTTCGCGATGCCCTATTCGCGGTGCCCTATTCGCGGTGCTCATTTTGTCCTTCGATCGCCAAGCGAGCCATCACTGTGTCGCTTCGTGTGCTATGCGGGGGTGGGCTGTTGGCGCATTGTATGAGAGGTAGGTACTGTTCATGAAAGCGGCGGCTGTGCCATGGCCTCTCGCAGGTTTTGCCCCAGCCCATGAGCAACTTTACAGCAGGACCTGTCCACGAAGAGTTGGTCAGGTCGGTCAGGTCGGTCATCGTGTCGGTCATCCTATCAATCTTGAACTTTTCTTTAAATTACTTTCAAAAGCCAGGATAATCAAGAAGGAATTAACAATTGTACGAATAAAAACTCATTAATTTTTTGCTTTATTTGTGGTGTATACATTGAATAAATGATACTTCAATATTTTCTGATTCCCAAAATTCCTTATCGTTTTCATTACTGTCGCATACTTGCGGGATTGTCGACGTTGGTGACAAAAGTAATAATTTATTTCTATAATAAATATTTTGATATAAATATCGAAATTATTTATTAAAGAAAATACGTAATAATAAAATCAAGTTAACGTGCATATTGTGCGCGGAGAGATCTTGTTCTTGAAAACAGCCGCCAGAGTCGTGGCGGTTGGAGGAAGTGGCCCCCGACCGCCGCAACCGGAAGAGCATTTGAGTGGGAGCCTCTGTCGCCTAGGCGGTGGTTGATTGGTCGTTTCTTCTTCGGAGTCAATCGTATGTCATTCTGTCCCAGAAAATTTCTGGGAATTGAAAGTTGCTCTCGGAAGTAGTTGCGGGCTCCGGTGCTACCACGATTGATAGGCTGATAAGCTGATTGATAGGTGGCTCAATGACTGTGCCAGGTAATTCAATAAATATCTTTCAATCCGGTTGACTATTATGCGGTATTGCTAGCCAATTTAAATTCTAATTCACTTCATTTTAAAATAATTAAATTAATAACTGCAATTAACAAGAGTATAGTGATTTTCTAGAATTGTCTCTTAAGAAATAATTTTTCATGAATGTATTCCATCAATTCATAATAAAGATGCAATAGAGTGAAAATGTAAATTATACTCATATTTAAGTTTAGTTAATTATAAGAAAGAGCTAATGGGAAAATAAGCCCTTATAACCCCCTTAAGAAACATTTTGAAAACGAAAGAAACTGCCACATTCTATTTCGCAAAACAAAAAAATCAAATCATGCATTTCCATTACTGAGAGAACTATTGCAAAATCTATACGTAATGTTTAAAAACCTAACTAAATTTTTGTAACAAATACTTAGTGACAATTGTAACGGTTGTGAGTGAATTGTGCTGCTCTCTACCTTCATCCCAGTGGATAGCCTGTCACTGGTGCCATCTGTTGGTTGACGTTTGCATTGGAGCTTGGTCTCCCCTCAATTTATTTTGCAAATTCCTATCCCGATCCTATAGCAAAGAGATAAAAAGAAGTGTTTTGAACTAAACAAACTTGAATAAGATTACAAAACAACGACACAAATTTATTTTAATAATTATAAATTCACGACATTGTTTCTTTGTTACCTGAAAAATAAAATTAATGCACCGTTCGTTTCATGATTTCGGAATTCCAATTAATCCTGAAAGAGGGTTCCTTTACAAGTTTTTCTTCAGCATACGATTTTTGTGTTAAATTAGCACACACTAATTCAGGCACCTTGAAGCGGCTGATTATCTTGGCCGATAGGCAAAGAAGGAAATCGTCTACGCCGCACCGACCAAGCAAGTTAGTAAACCACGACTGAGCTGTGCTTTCGAGCAGGCCATCCACTTCTCCAGGCAGGTTTCATGACGGGCAGCCATCAACTCGCTCCTCAGGTATCGACAAGACTAAAACGACGGAGGTCCATCTGCAGGCCCCGAACCGACCCTATCGCTCCACCGCCTTCGCTACCACCAAGTAAACGTTCTGTACTGCCAACGCCAATGATGCAGGTCCCCGTGCAACTATAACGATCATCATGTCCATCGCATTCTGATTTTATTGCCACCGTCGACGCGAATACACTTGAGCTATCATCATCATCATCATCATCATCATCATCATCATCATAGTCATTGGCGTCACCAATGACGATGATGTATCTTTTCCCCCTTTCATAAGCGTCGATATTACGGAGTCTTATCACGAGTCAATCAGGAGTCATCTCTTCTCCATATCTTCAATCACAATCACTGGTATTCCTCTTGTACCTGTCCCTAATTCAGGTTTACACTATCTCCATCGCAACTATCAAAGATGCCAATATTTCCATAAAAAGACCCTGCCAGGTTAATCAGCAATTCTGAGTCAACTAACGTCATCACCACAAACACTTCATATTCATTTCAGAATTCAGTTCAGTTCATGCAGCCACCACTATCATTCCCCTAATTCACCATTTCGTCACCGAGGTTAGTAGCAGCAAGTTCACAAAAACCGCCTTCCTGTCCCCAACATATCCGAAACAATTCCCTCCATAATTCCATCCCATTTTTTCTTATAAAACCATTTTTTAATTCGCTTTTTCTTTGAAAAAAATCTGTTATTGCATCCACAAGAATGAATTCGTAACCATTCGTTTAATCGGTTCGCAACCATTCGATTTCATGGAAACCCATTGTCAAAATCATCAGATTGTCACTAGGATCATGCCCGTCTCCATCCCCTCAACCGCCTCTTCAATTTGTCCACATCCGTCTCATCACCAAATATGTGATATCACGCTCGTTACCTTTCCCCATGTACCAGGGCGTCGTGCCCGTGCCCGCCGCCACGCCGGCCTGTCCTCACCCACTCACCCGCATCATCACTTGGGCATCATCCGTTCCATCACCGACGTTTACATGGAACAATCCTTAAACATCACCACTCTGTCCCTCCCTCCTCTCTCCCCAGACCAGAGTGACTCGCCGCCGCGCAGGACCAAACCCCTCTCCCTCTTCTTCACTTCGGCCACTTCACATCTCCAATTTTTATGGCGGCCTATCCTTAAACATCACCACCCTCTCTCCCAGGCTGTCGTGCCCGTACCCACAGCCGCACCGGCCCATCACCACCCGCATCATCACCGATTTTTATGCCAGTCAATCTTTGAATATCACCAACCGTCACTACCTTTACCCTTCTATCAGGGTGTCGTGCCCGCCAACGCGCCGGCCTGTCCTCACCAATTCAGCCACATCGTCACTTCAATTTCATTCGTTTCATCACCGATATTTTTATTGACGCTAATCCTTAAACATCACTGCTCTGTCACCACCATCATCTTCCACCCCCACCCCACTCCTACCAGGGTGACTTCTCCCAGCTCTCCTCCGCGCGGGCTCATCCGAACCCCATCATCCTCGTCGCCACTTCATCACTCGTTTCAACTCCAATTCTTATGGCGGCCAATCCTTAAACATCACTCCCTGTCACCACCCTCACCTCCCCCTGCCGTGTCTCTCGCCCACACCGCCACGCCGCCACGCCGCCACGCCGCCACGCCGCCACACCACCACGCCGCCACGCCTTCACGCCACACGCCCGCCACGCCGCCACGCCGCCACGCCGCCACGCCGCCACGCCACGCCGCCACGCCGCCACGCGCCCGCCACGCCGCCACGCCGCCACGCCGCCACGCCGCCACGCCGCCACGCCGCCACGCCGCCACGCCGCCACGCCGCCACGCCGCCACGCCGCCACGCCGCCACGCCGCCACCTGCCACGCCACCACCCCGCCACGCCACCACCCCGCCACGCCACCACCCCACCACGCCGCCACGCCGCCACGCCGCCACCGCCGCCACCGCCGCCACCCCGCCTCCCCGCCACCCCGCCACCCCGCCACGCCGCCACGCCGCCACGCCGCCACGCCGCCACGCCGCCACCTCGTCACGCCGCCACGCCACGTCGGTCGTCGCGTCGCTCCGCTCCCCGAGACCTGTCCGTCGCCGGCCGTCTCCCTCGCGGCGCCACTATATTATTACTCCGGGAGGCGCGTGATGGATGCCGCATTTATAACCGTACTTCTCCGCCCCGCCGGCCGATTCGGTGTATCATTTACCGGCGTCGCCGCCGCGGTGCGGTGCGGCCGGCCAGAGCGGACGGGCGGGCGGGCGGGCGGGCGGGCGGTCTTTTATGGCGCGGGCGTGGAGGAATCTGGGGGCGGGAGGGCGGGCGGGGGGAGGAAGCTCAACCGACGAGACTCCGGGACATGCGGTCACTCAGAGACGGATCTACGAGCGGCCGTGAGACGTCGATGGCCCTCACCACCGGCGTTGCAATCGCAGGCGTCGGATTTTCTCAGCATCCATCCACGTGACGGGACGAGTGCGGTTTTATACATTATATATTTATCATTATTATTATCATTATTATCATTATTATCATCATTATTATTATCATTATTATTATTATTATCATTATTATTATCATTATTATTATTATGGGGCGGATTTTGATGACCTGAAACATTGCCAAAAATGATCATTAAAATGCTCTTAAAATGCTTTAAAAATGCCCTAAACTTATAGAAAAATGACCTAAAAGATATGATCAAAAACAGTTCGGGTGAACAACTCAAGCTGTTTGATATTTAACTGATGTAATCGAGGTTTCTTCCATTCGTTCGAGTGAGCTCCGCTTGAAAACTTTTAGTTTGGATTGTTTTTAACCAGGAAATTTCTGTCTTCTGGGTTATCCCGAAATCGGCCGAACCGGTAATGGCGCTGATATGCATCACAAAAATTTCATCACGACTGCCAAAACAATTACTGAGCAAAGAAATCAAAGAGGATACTGAGTAATTCTGTGAAAAAACATTTGTTGCATCTCGTAAATGTTATTTGAAGCAAGTGCAATTAAAAATGACGTTAAAATTGATTAAATACGCAAAAAAGAATTAAAAAATGACGTAAGAAAATAAAAAAATGACTTATTAGTCGAAATCAAAAAATGCAAAATAATGACCTATAAAAATGGATCAATTCCTTTTGTCATAACATAAAATGAATTTCTATTCTAAACGGTATTGTTCTAAAGTGAAAAAAATGACATTTCATTACAATCCGCCCTAATTATTATCATTATCAATTACCCTTCCTATAGTTTCATATTGCACGTGAGCGAAAACATTGATAACGGTTATTGTTGCCATTCTAATCGTTTGTATCCAAATATCTGGTTCCTAATTTCTGGTGCATTGTAGTTCATTTTTTACACAATTTCTCACTTTCACCTATTAGGTCCTTGTAAGGGCTAATTTACATCGTAGGCATTGCTATTGAATGAATCAAATTATCTCAATGTCTAAGTTTCTGGTAGATTGCAAGTTTATTACTCACTAATTGAAGTGCCCTGCGTTCCTTAGTTATTTATTCACAATGAAACATTGTAAAGGAAAAGTAATGAATTAAATGTACGGTTTATCCTTGCTCTACAATTCCCTTCCCTACCCTGCCTTAACCTACCCTACCCTACCCTCACCCAGTGTGGCCTGACCTGCCCCGTTTCCCCAGCCAGACCACCCTGACCCTTCTCATCCCGCTTCAATCGCCTATAGTGATTGCTACAATTCTGCCTGCTACCACCATCATGGCTACGAGCAGCTGTGTTGCGTTTTCCTGGAAGTTTTTCCAATAACAATTTTGATCTTCGAGTACTCAAAGCTTAATTGTTCTTTTGGAATGAATTAAAATGCATTTTGTAAGGAATTTCTAAGACTCGCCATACAAGAGTTGTTGATGGCGAGAGCTGCTATCGTGTAAGTCGGAATATCTCAGTAATATTTCTGATTGCTGTTGTCTTAAATTATTTGCACAGTTCATGCCAGTGACGCTGTACACACCTGAAAATCTCGGATGACATTTACACAAAATGAAAGGCCTATTGTAAACATACTCAATTATCGTTTATTTTTATTCATACGTATATTTGTTTTTCGTTTACTCTTTGATATTATTGTTTTCTTTTCAGCTCTGCAACTCAGTGATTCCACCACAAATGTCAGTTTTGTACCTAAATGTCTCTTAGTTTTTACAAAAAATTAGTGACTACCCTCAAATTTTAACTCGAGTTCCAACTTTTCCTCTTCTGCTGTTTATCGTCATTCGCTTTCTCCTTGTCATTTTCTCCCTCTTCGCCACTTCCTGTTGCTTCCTCCCTCATTCCGCCCCTCCCTTTCCCTCTGAATCGCCGAACCTCTCTGGCCGTCGCCGCCGCCGCCGCCGCCCTCCGCCGCTGTCCTTTGTGCAGCTCCCTCTTAATGGAAATTTCTCGGTGAATTAGCCCCACAATGATCCCTACGTGAGGACCCGAGGGCGCCGGTTCGAGGAAGGCGTCACCGCCGCCCCTACGTCGCCACCACCGTTGCCGCTGCTTCACTAACTCCATCGCCGGCACAAATGATGCTTTCGCTACCGCTGTCACCACATCATCTCTGTCGCAGAAGGTGTCGCCTCTTGCGCTTCTCTCTCACCCCGCCTCACCACCGCTGGTACCATCACCTCGTTGCCGACATCACTCCGTCTCCATCTGCCAGGGTTGCGACTTCCCCGCCGCCATCACCTTTTCCACCATCATCCCGCTGCCATCACCCCCTCACCCCGCCGTTATCACTCCACCGACATCACCCCACCGCCATCACCCCGCCTCCATCACCCCGCCTCCATCACCCCGCCTTTCCATCGCTTCCCGTCACGATCAATTTTCGCCCCATCACCTCGCGCTGCTGCCTCCATCAGCCCCCGCCTTATCACCCGCCTCCATCACCTCGCCTCCATCACCCCGCTGCCTCTCCATCACCCCCTGCCGCCCCCCATCACCCTGCCCCCATCATCAGCTCGCCGCCATCACCCGCTGCCATCAGCCCGCAGCCATCTCTTCGCCGCCATCACCCTTTCGCCATCACTGCTCCGCCATCACCCCCTCCGCCATCACCCCTCCGCCATCGTTCTCCGCCATCACCCCGCCGCCATCACCCCCGCCGCCATCACCCCGCCGCCATCACCCCGCCGCCATCACCCCCGCCGCCATCACTCCCGCCGCCATCACCTGCCGCCATCACCCCGCCGCCATCACCTCGCCGCCATCACCCCGCCGCCATCACCCCGCCGCCATCACCCCTCCGCCATCACCCCATCACCTCCGATACCACTGCAGTTATCATCATCGCTAATTCTACCATTACTTTCTCTGTCCGGAACCCGCTGTCACCACCACCTCTCCCGATCCTACCAGTGCCCCTGTCCCATTTCTAGCCCCCACCCTCAGCTCCGCTGCCGTCTCCATCACCACCATCACCGACACCTCCGCCCCCTCCACGCACCCACTGCTCCTGCACGACGGACTGCCCTGCGCGTCCGTTCCCATATAAATTTGTCTTGGGACTTTTGTGTGCCCCGCGGCCCGCGTTTTTTCCCCGGCGCCGGTTTCGTTTCCAGCGTGGCTGGCGACGCGGGCGGGGCCGAACGCGCGGTATTTGTTTATCGGATGACTTGACTCTCGTCCTCGACGGGCGTCCGCCATTGTGGGGCGTCCTCGCCGGCTACCCCCTTCGGCGCAGGGCCGCCGGCCGGCCGGCCGGCCGGCCCACGCCGCGTCGCCTCTCGGACGCGTTTTTGTGGACGTCGCGCGCCGCGCCCGGTCGCCGTTCTGTAAAATATGTACTTTCGGATTAGCCACAGTGCATTGTGGGGCGGGCGGAAAGTGTTATCACGATTCTCGTGAAACCCTCCCCGTCCAGGACGGTGTGTCGCCGTCGTCGGGAAGTTCGTTGTTTTTTTCGCTGTCGCTGTTTCCAGAGCCCCTTCGTGCACCCCGCCGGTCACAAAAGACGCCACCTGGCTCTCAGAGGCCCCGGATTCGTTTTGGGCTTGCGTCACGTGCGCGGCGGTGTCAGAAGGTCGCTGGCAGTTGCGTGGGATCGGATACTCGCGCGTCGATGGTCGCCGTTGGTGGTTGCGATCAAACATTTGGTGTTCGGTTTCCGGAGAAAAATTCAATTGGATGCATTGGTCACAGCGGAGTTATTCTTTTCTGCAGTCAATTATATGGTTTGGCTGGAGTTATTTTATTTATGTAACTTCATACCGAAAAGGAGTGTAAATACTTTTGCAGTTACGGTTTTGGGCTGGTAAGGTAGTAGGTTGTTAAAGTAGTGGTTGTAGTATAAGAAGAAATTATCAAATCTGAAGATCTCATATTAGATCACATCATTGCACTACATTATTGAAACTTCGTTTGTGTAAACTACGAATAGTTAAATTTCATAGCACTATCAGTGTATCTGAGCATATATTGAGCAATAATCAGAAAATGTGAATTGATGAACATTGTCCTTGAAATTAGTTATGGGCAGACTAAGAGAGAATTATTTCATTGAAAGCAACAAATCAAGTATTATTTTCCTAATCGTATAATTATTGTCTTCATTTTGTGTGTAATAACTAGACCTATACGATGGTGGACTATTGAGTCACTCCTAAAATTTAATGACAGTTGCATCTACTTACGAATACGTTTCTGCAGCTAAAGTATCCACAGCTCCGTCTTTGCCTCATTTGTCGATGCATCAACGCGGCATTTCTCGATATATCGAAGCAGCTTCTCTCGATGTATCGAAGCAGCTTCTCTCGATGTATCGAAGCAGCTTCTCTCGATGTATCGAAGCAGCGTCTCTCGATGTATCGAAGCAGCGTCTCTCGATGTATCGAAGCAGCGTCTCTCGATGTATCGAAGCAGCGTCTCTCGATGTATCGAAGAAGCGTCTCTCGATGTATCGAAGAAGCGTCTCTCGATGTATCGTAGCAGCGTCTCTCGATGTATCGTAGCAGCGTCTGTCGATGTATCGAAGCAGCGTCTCTCGATGTATCGAAGCAGCGTCTCTCGATGTATCGAAGCAGCGTCTCTCGATGTATCGAAGCAGCGTCTCTCGATGTATCGAAGCAGCGTCTCTCGATGTATCGAAGCAGCGTCTCTCGATGTATCGAAGCAGCGTCTCTCGATGTATCGAAGCAGCGTCTCTCGATGTATCGAAGCAGCGTCTCTCGATGTATCGAAGCAGCGTCTCTCGATGTATCGAAGCAGCTTCTCTCGATGTATCGAAGCAGCGTCTCTCGATGTATCGAAGCAGCGTCTCTCGATGTATCGAAGCAGCTTCTCTCGATGTATCGAAGCAGCGTCTCTCGATGTATCGAAGCAGCGTCTCTCGATGTATCGAAGCAGCGTCTCTCGATATATACAGTACACAAATGTCTCTCAATTTATCCTTTCAACGTCACTGGATGTTTCAACACAGCGTCCTTCGATGTATCGGCGTAGCCACTCTCGATGTATCGAACCAGCGACTTTGGATGTATCGACGCAGCGCCTCTGGATGTTTCATCGCCTTTCTGTCGCCTCGAGGGGAGGTGTGCGTCTTTCAGGTTTTACGCGCCAACATTTCATCGCCCACCATTTCTTCCGAATATTCTCCTTTTTAAAGGACTGCTCTTCCACACTATTTTCTCTTCTTTCTATTCATCACTTTTTTAATTACGATCTTCATTTACTCATTCTTCTTTGTCAAGCACCACATCTATATGACCTTCGTTTTACATCTCAGCTCTGTCGTTGAGTAGCATATTCTTTTTACAGATGTTTTTCTTCACTATTTTTTCCTTTGCTTTTCATTTTTCCTTATATATTCTTTTGCTTTCGCGCTTCATTTTCTTCTTCGCACTTCACCTTCTAGATATCTGTATCCTTTCTTCAGATTCAAGGGTAAGGTCATTTGACCTGCTTTATCAAGATGAATACCACCTGTCTTTGTTCTCGATCTTCAGTGATAGTTTCTATTCCGTGATAGTTTGTAGTTCAATTTATGCTCTTTCTTACGGTCGGACTTGTTTACAGTTTACACTCCCTCATTCCTTCTCTTCTATTGTTGTTAATATTTTCCTACACTCTTTTTTATACCTGCCTATTCATTCTAATGAGACCAGTCCTACTTCCATTTAATTCTCTTCCGTATTTCTTTCACTTCTGCTCTTCACCTTTTCCTGTTTCTTTTTCCTCCTCCTCCTGTTACTTGTCACGAAATACACCTTGTTATCAAGTCGCCGTGTTTAGCTTTCAGCGATCTTAAATATTGCTCTCTTTCTTTTCCATCTCCCTTTCCTCTTTCTTGTCTTCATCATCTTTGGGTCGCCTCGTCCCCCTTCCACCGGCAGCGCCACCCTCCCTCCTCGGCCGACCCCTGCGAGTCGCCGCCGCTGCCCCTACCTCCCCCGCCGCCGGCCGAGCCCACGCCACGTCCCAGATCTCGCTGTCGCTCCGATCGACGGCCCTTCATCAAGGCGGGGCGGCGCCGGACCCCGAGGCGAACGCGGCTCGCACCTCGCGCTAATGGGGAGGCTCTCACCGCCTTCCGCCGAATCTCCCTCGCCGCCTCGCGTCGCGTCGCTCCGACACACGCCTTCGCTGTCGGAGGCTCAGCGAACGCGCGACGAACAGGCTCCACTCCTTCAAATCGCTCATTTTTTAAAAAATATCGAAGATTCTGGGTAATTTCGGTCCTGTAGGAATCCTGTACCTTTATAATTTTTTTCTTTCTTCTTCTGCCTTCGATGCCGTGTGTTTCATTGTTGTGTTACGCGGCATAACCGGAATAAGTTTCCTATAATTATATTTTAAACTAAATAGGATATATCTGATTTAATTTGTGATGAAAATTTTGGTTGCTGGGCAAGCATTTTTTTCTTAAGGGATTTTATTCTTATTCACTTTCTAGGAGAAAAAAAACCTGTTGGACATTAACATACTTCTACTAATATTCTACCTTCAGTTTTTTTATTTGCTATTTGTCGACGAGATGATTACATCATTATTGGTCTTGGTAAAAGCCTTTGCCAAAATTCGAGTCATATTTACGTGTGCCTTAGTAACTTATATTGAACAATTATAGTTACGTCTGTGTGACTGCTATAATTTTTTCTCCACATGCTGTTCCCGCTCCATGTATCTGTAACTTAATATGGTTCATACCACCATAGGGTTCCTAGAAAAAATCTACTGCTACACTTCACTCATAGAAATAATTTATTTGCTATTGCTCACATTTCCCCCTCACCACCAACTATTTCTATCGAACATCATTAATTAAAATATTTTCAATTCGAACATCTCTAGTTTGAAAAATGTTGGTTTCCATTCAGAAAAGATATGTAAATGGAAAAAAGAATAATTTTACTACCAATATTTTGAGTCAATCTGTCTAGTCTAAATGATAAATTTATCAATGACTTCGGTAAATCGAAAATGTTCAATTTGCAATTGAAGGATAGTCTCACTTGTATTACGATTTAGAGGACTTGGTGATAATCATTTCTTTTTCCGCACCTTCCGTCGACCAGGCTCCGCAACAACCCAAAACTTAGTTTACCATGGCAACGCCGCTTTCACCTCCTCCACCCCCCACCGCTTCTCCAGCGCCCCTACCGCCTGCGTCGCGAACCTTCTTGTCACTCTTGTGTTACGGGCGACCTTCTGTCGAGTCGGCCGTCCATCACCGGTTCAATTTCTGAAAAAGAAAAGAGACGAGAAAGAAAAGCCCTGGGCGGACCCGAGCGGCCTGGAAGCGGGCAAAAGTGCCCTCAAAAGTACACACAAAGTTTTTCTCGGAGACCCGCCCCCCTCCCCCTCCCCTCTACGCGACCCGCCACCCTTCGCGCTTTGCTTTATCTAGTATCTCCCTCGCTCATTCACTCTCCACTCTCTTTTCGTTGGTTCAACCTTTTCGAGCGCAGATTTATCTATCGGCCCCCTTTGATTTATGGATTGATATTGTGTTCTGTCGCTCGGCAAAAGGCGTAGTTGGCTACAATGCGCGCGCATTTATCAGCTTTTGCGTGCGCTTTGCGAACCTCCGCTGGCGACGTGACGACGACGCGCGGCGACGCCTGATGCCTGACGGTGCTCGGCCGATGCCTGACGGGGCGTGCAGATGCCGGATGATGCCTGAAGATGTATGGGGGCATCTGGAATGTGATGGCGCGGGATTACTGATGGGAACGTGTGGTAGTCATTGATGTGCCTGATGGAGAGTGGGGACTGTAATGCCTGATAACGTCTGATAATTGATGGGTGATTTCTTTGTTTTAATAAAGAAATCATGTAGGTATCGTATAAATCATAAGGTATCATATATGATACCAATGTCAAACCTAATGATATAATCTAGACTGGATCAATCCTTTGATGGATATGTAGGCGTTTGTAATGTCATGATATGAATCATGGTGGAGCAATGGTGGAACGAGAGGGAGAAAAATGCGAGATAGGCCAGATTTAATATAAGGAGGCATGAAATCGTGTAGAATATTGACGTTTCCCGGAATATATTTAATTATTATATCCCGGAAGACATAATTTAATTATATCCCCCCCTTTCAACAATTTACTTGTATTTAAATTGCATGCTATTTACTCACATATAGTTAACTTAAGTTATTCCTTCAAATTTAGGGATGATATTTTTTTCCTTTCAGATTAAATGTTGGCATCTTGCCTAAATATTTTGTTTTCCTAAGGCTCTTATCTGCCGGGTGTCCTGTACGTCCCGATGCGACGCGTATTCGACCATACACTAGACACCAACACATTTGCGGGCTCCTCTGTTCTGGAGTCAGCAAAACGCGAGGCCCTCCGTGACAACACATACATGAGAGTAAAGGGACAAGCAGTCGTTCCCGGAGCGGCACTGGAACCCGCGACCTTTCGGACCGAAGCGCTGAGCCTGTACACGCTCTTAGCCACATCGACCATCCAGGTTGACATCTAGTCTATATAATTATTGTAAAAGAAATTAAAACCCCTTAATAATGCACGAATGAACAGGTAGAAAATAAATAATTAAAAAAATCTTGTGAGTAGTATCATACACGAAATATAGTTAATTTCGCAGACGACGACTGTTTGCTGATATACGCTATATAAAAGTCAAAGCTGAATAGAAGCACAAGGATTGTTTAAAAATTATGATGTCATTTTTGTTGAATATGTTTTTAATTTAAAATAATCCAAGAAATAGGATTCATGATCATCTCTCTCCTTTATATGACGGTAATTTTAATTCAGTTCTAAATTGCACGTGAATGCTCGCAACTAGAATACAAAAGAATGAGTTTATCATTTCTCTCGTAGTAG
Organism: Teleogryllus occipitalis; assembly: GCA_011170035.1. Lineage (NCBI taxonomy): Eukaryota > Metazoa > Arthropoda > Insecta > Orthoptera > Gryllidae > Teleogryllus > Teleogryllus occipitalis. The sequence continues at coordinate 190,397 of BLKR01000948.1, read as the reverse complement.
CTTCTGAGAACGTAATTGCCAGAAATTCATCAAGAAATTATTTTAATAATGTAAAAATAAATTAAATTGACCGAGTTAAAAATTAAGGTTCATCTAACATTACTGAAAATAATTAATTCATGTGGGAAATTTGAATTCAAATTCGTAAGCACAATAGTTTTAAACCTGACCGTATTGCAATTTTCTGAAAAATTTGTTATTTTCTAATCTCTTTAAAAAATTGAATTGTTAAAACTGTGTTTCCATTTAACATTTCTCTTTTCACAATAAAGAGGGGCGTTAACATACCACAGACAAAATTGATGATTCGTCCTTTGAGGGAAAAGAAAGGAGGAGTGCAGTTGCAGGAAAATGCACATCTCGTCCTTGTTCGTCAGGTTTTCCAAGGTTGTCAAGTTCGACCTTCCTTCCAAATTTGAGGAGTATCAGGAAACTGGGAGAGATGAAGAGAGAAAAGTTATGTGCATAACTTTTAAAGTTGCGAATAGTCAAAAGAGAGATAATCCATTTGTGGTGTCATAAAATGTACAATTTTGTTTTTTACGAGGTTGCTGACAATCTTACATGGTGGACCCTGCTGTCGGTGTTACTTATCAACATGGAACGTTAAATCTCTAAGTAACGACACACGTATTAAAAGATTATATAAGAATATTATTATTTTTTTATCCTTATAAACTAAGTTGTCTATATTTCTTGAAAATGAATTCTATTACATATTTTATTGCTTAACACTGATATAGTTTTCTTTCCAAAGAGAAAGGATATGAATTGATGAGAAATGGCTAAAATTATATGGTGCGGAAACTCAGTGTACAAAGATTCAGTTTTGATCGATTCGCCTGTCTCTCGTATAGAAATAAAAGCCTTTGCTATGGATTTCGGACCTTGCACAAAATTCGCAACGGTAAGTTTCGTTGTCATTAATAAAGTGCTACACATTCTTTAGTTTCCAAGTCACGCGTATTTGAAATTACGGGATTGAATTGCCCCATACTTCCACCTCCCAGTTGTCCCTTTTATTGCTAAAAATGCAGTCCGAACCACTTCATTGCACATCGGTTCAGTTCCTCTGCTCCGGGGTGCCCCTGCTCCACCGGCCGGCTGACGGAAGGGTCGAGAGCGGTCGGGGAGCGGGGTGTGTGGGGAGGGGAGGGGACGGGACGGGACGAGCTGGGGCGGTGGCAGCTGCCGGGCCGGGATTAGCCGCGGCGTCATGCGCCACGCAACAGATGTCAAAGGGAACACCACCAGTCCGCAGCACGTGGCACTCGCCGTGGCGCGGCCGTGGAGCGCGCCTCTTGATGTTCGCCCGGGGAGAAAACGAGTGCAGGCTAATTGCTGGATTTCCTCTGAGACTTCAACTCAACTCAACTCCGAGGGTAAACATAGTTGCAATAAACTGTCCCAGTAACTTTAATCGTGACAAGTAAGTGTTTGAAATAATTCTCCTGGCATACGTTCATAGCCTATGTTTAACACACGCGAAGCTGGTTGACAGCCCCGTAGCAGAGAAACCCGACACAATAAGAAACTTATTAAAATGAAAAGGAGGTTTATAGAAAGAGAAAAAACAAGGGTAGGAAGAACAATTTCAAAATCCGTGCTACTCATAGGTTACAACATCTATTACATACTCAGTCAAACCCGTTTTATTAACTAGAATTCAAGATGTGTTCTTGCATTGTGTTTGACTTGAAACTAATGAAGACACCTTTAAAATATGTTCCTGTGTTCGACTATCCGATAGTAAGGCGCTGATAATGAAATATCTTCTTGGAATCCCGTATATTTTCATTGTTAGGATCGCTTGCAGTTAATGAGAATACCTAAAGTTTCGATCACGAGTCGTTATCACACAGTTTATGGACCTGTGTTGATTCACTGATAGGCTTCTTTACTTAAATTGGACTTCCTGAAATATTTGTTCTTTGCTTAGGTGATAAACATGTGTCCAAGGAACACGGTAGTTCAATGTATCACCTGGTATATAAGTTATATAAGTTCTCTACTTTGAAGTATTTTTGAGTCACTTATTTTTCTATGAAAATAATGATGATAATGAATCGTCAAAAACAAACTTCTTCATCAATAAATATATCTAAAAACAAAAATTGGGTTCAATAAATTCCCAAAGAAGTATTTATAATTATATTCAATTTGAATGAAGATGTACTCATTGTTGTGTAACTTCTATTTAAAATGTCCCAAAAAAGTAAAAACATTCTCAAGGCCTATGCCAAAGAGCTGTATAGATCATTTATATACCAGTAATTCTAAGATTGACTTTCAGTGGCTGATGTATGGTACAATACGGTAAAATTCTACTAAAATGTCAAACAAAATTCAGTCGGAGATGATGATACCTTCATTTCACAGGCACTTCTAAGCCGTGCTCCTTAATCCAAGTCTGCGAGTGTGTGTGATTTTGCTAAATTTATTTAAAACTCATCATATGCTGACAGGATCACATCCTGAAAGAGAATTCACACTGTGAATCTTATTTATCCCATTTTTTCTTTGTTTCATACTAATTGTTTTTATTTTTGTTTATTTAAAATTATTAAAGAACTGCCCCGTACTGAAATTGTCTTCCCCCTTGAAATATTTTGTGGATGTATGATATATGACTTAGTGTGGATATATGACTTTATGTGGATATAGTATATGACTTAGTGTAGGGATCACAGAATTTTGAAAATGTGCACAGAATTCACTTTTCCCCATAGCACGTCATACGCAGTTTTAACTGTTTTTTGACGTAAAATAAAAAAAATAAACAAAATAGACCGCTCCAGCCTCACCTCCCGTAGCACGGACGGCCATCAACTCAACCGCGCGGCCCAACATGCGGTCTAGCGGCCGATAGCGCACACTGTGCAGCGGCGGCGGCGGGCAGGGAGGTTTATTCATAAGTGCAGGGCGCGCGTTGCCGTAATGGCGTTTGGGCTATTCCGCGCGTTGTTTAGCCTTTTAACTTCATTTACTCGTCCGCGGCGCAAGGTAATTGCATCTGCGTCGGGTTTTTGTGCGCCGCAGCGCTACGACCCATCTCCGCCTCGCAACCGACCCTCCGACGCGACGCGACGCGACGCAGGCGGTCGAACGGGCGGCGAGCGGAGAGGTACTGGGATTTGAGTGGGATTGTCTTAGCGACGAAATCGTAGTGGGCACATAAAACGAGTGTTGCTTGAGTGACCGATTATTAATACCCTTGTGCGCAAACGAGTGGCGGGGTAAAACCTGTTGCCGCTTCCAAAATTTCTGACCGAGAGGATTTAAAATTTGAGCCCCGGCGGCGGCAGATTTTCGACATTAACTAGATTGCTAGGTTGAATTCAACCTCCGTCTGGAGGAGAAATCTAGCGGCTGGCTGCTCAGATCAGTAGCTTTCTTTGGTGGATCGGATCTCCGATCAATACCACGCGAATGCTGGAGAACGGCCATAACAACGTACCGCGTACGATCTTGCCTTTCTCGTCCCTGTCCCTTCTCATCTCACACCCTCACACATTTATATGCGTTACACTACCACAGTCAAGAGTCGAGACCAGTAGATTGACCTGACTGAGGCGGTGCTCCTCTGAAGAAAATACCTGTAGAGGGAGAACCCCCACAAGCCAACGGTATGTCGGCGTCGGATCTTACGGTCTACCGGAGGATGAACACCATCTTTTCCCGAGGTATAACATGTACTTCACTTACGGGACCAATTATAATTGCCGTTGAATTCCATGGGAACACAGTGTAGTCAATCAAATAAGTGAGCAGTGGCGATGATAATGATAACGCTAAATATTTTTTTTTATTCTCACCTCATCATTCGTACTTCGAAAAAGTATATCAAACCAATGAGGAAAAATTTATTGGAAGTGTATTATTACGAACGATGTCAGATCAACTTTGACGTTCATTGGACGAAAATAATGAGTGTGTACATTCTTTTAGCAAAACATAAGTAACTACTTATTTTATGCAATCACTTCAGATCAAGAATGCCCTTGTTCCGTAAATTTGACTGTGAAGACGGTCCTTAAAAATGAGGAGGCATTGTTGCATCTGCGTGGCAAGTCCCCTCAGCCCTGAAATGTGTCATAAGACTAACAATTGAATATTTCAGTTGGACACGTGCGAACATATCACTGTATACACTTTATTTTGAAGGTGAAAGTAGTTTCACTTTGGCGTTCGAACGGCCAGCTCTGTTCTGTGCTTTACATCGCACAGACCACGGACTGTGTTTGGGTAAATTCTGTATTATTTCTGTACTTAATTTAAAAGCATATTTGTGAACAGATTGCATTGCACTTAGGTTATTGTACTTGCAAGGGCTTGATTTCTGGCGGAACGCAATGGAACGGCGTTCCGGTACCTCGGGAATAATTATTGAATTATATTATAAACTTATGACTACTTCCATTACATTCATAATTAAATTAGAGTGCGTTCCGACATCTAAAATTTTATAAATCAAACACTGGTATTTGTACTGTACTTAGATTATTAAGCTTGTATTAATGGTTTGCCATCTACGTCCGGTTGCTCCATGATGCTGTACAAATCGCTAATTCACGTCGCAGCATCACGTCTTGGAGCGATTCCTGGTCCGTTTCTTTCACCCCAGAGCACCGGAGCGAAGGAACCTCGCGAGTCGGAAATTCGAAGCCGCCGAGGAGGGTCCTCCGCCCCAAGAGGGGGCGGGGGGTAGTCGCTTCGGGCGACTGCTCTGCGCTGTTGCGGCGGTGAGGCTCCCTCCGAGGTCCAGCCCACCCACCGACCACCGCCACCACCAGGGACGGTTCAGCCTACCTAAAGCGACTCTGGGTGTTTCTTTGGGTCTGGCAACCCTTTCCCCAATAGCTCTCTTGACACTCCAGGTTTTCGTAATTCGGCGCCCTTCTTGCTCTGAAGTCAAGATTTGTGTTGCCAGTACGCTTTTCTTTGGTCTTCTCCTGTGTCCGAGCACACACGCATTGCTCTAATTGCCCTTGTTGTCTTTGTGGGCTTCATTGTCCTTGCCGTCCTTACGACGCCTACTCTTCATCATCACCTTTACTTTTTTCACCAACCGCTCTCTCCGCCCTATCGCTCTTCCGTCCTCACCATCCTTACAACTTCCTTCAATCCCACCGTCCGAACTGTTGTCATAATCTTCATTTTTGCCTCTCTCCTCCCGCCCAAGCAACCTCCCCGTTCTCACAGTTATCACATCCTAATCATCCCCCCGTCGTTCTCGTACAGGCCATCATCCAACCTTCCTACGCCCTCTGCTGCGACCACACCCTTCCTTTCCCCCATCTCTTCATCACACTTGCTGTTCCCACCGTGCTGCTCTCATCTCCCTCATTGGTCTCAAGGCCCTTTTTGCCTTTGGTGCTTTCATACCCTTCCTTCACCCCCTTCGCTATCATCTCCTTTCGTATCCACCTCCGCCATCATCTTCGCGAGTTTCGGTGACATCGTTGCACCCACCACCACATTTTCCTTAACCTTTCCTTCCTCACTTCTCTCTTATTTGCCGAAATCACCGCTGTCGTTGGTTTCTTCGTCCTGATCCCTACGTGTCTTCCACTTTCCGTCACCTCCACCACTACCTTCATCCCGCTGCATCACACCGCTGCAACACCCCCGTCACCAGCATCACCATCTCGCCACCGTCTTCTCCCACTGCCAACCCTTCATCACCACCATTACCTCAACTTAGTACGATCCGCCCTGCTCCGTACCGCCCCCGCACCGCCCCCTCTCCCGCTCCGCCCTGCCCTGCACCGCCCCGCCCCGCCCCGCCCCCGCCACCGCCCCGCCCCCGTCCCACCCCCGCCCCGCCTCCAGCCGCTTCCGAGCGCGGCGTGCGAAGAGCAGCCGGCGGCGGTTCCGGTAACGAACGCGCCCGGAGGAAAAGCGCGGAGGGCAAGCGCGGAAAAGCGGGCGAGAGGAAACCGCTGGGCGCGGCCCGGGGGCGCTGCGATGGGCGCGCGCGATTGACTGACGAAGCGAGGACACGAAGGACGAAGAATTACGAGGGGAGATACGGGCGGCGGGAGAGCTATAAAGACAACAAGAGGGCACGAATGGAACTTTAATGAGGCGGGAGCGTTGGTTGCGGCTGCGGCGGCGGTGCAGGCGGCGGCGTCGTCGTCTACCTGCCGGGCGCCTCCAAAGAGCGGGCGGCGGCGGCGGCGCGCCTCCCAGCTCTCGGGGGTTGAGATCAAGATCGGGCGGCTTCTAGGATGACAAAGCACCAACACATCGGCAGCCACGTAGCGCGTTCGGAGAGCGGCGGTGTGGCGTGGAGGCGAGGCGAGGCGGCGGCTGAAGAACTGAAGGGCTGCGGGAGGTTCAGGGCTGAACCGAACCGCCCCGCCCCGCCCCGCGCCCCCAATCACATGCTCGGCCGGTCGCGTACAGTGACGGACGACGCTCGCTGAAGTATTAACCCCCTCGCGGGGGGAGGGGGGTTAAGCCGCGTGTCCGCCTCCGTCGCCTGCGTCGTTGACAGTGTCTCCACTTGTGCTCCCACGGCTGGGGCGCTAAGAACTCCAGGAGGCTGGGTAGGGAGCTACAGCGTGCTCTGCTTTCAAAAGCGCCTGGATAGTTCTAAATATGATTCCTCGAATTCTGTATCGATTTTGCGATTGTTTTAAATCGAAATATGTTTTAAGAGTTTAATGAAACTCGCATTTTGCTACTGAATTGTAAAAGCAGACACATTTCCAGCAATTTGTGGTGTCTTAATTCTTTGTCTATTTTTGTTTTAAAGGAAACATTAAGTGACAAGCGACATTACATCTACAGTACATTTTTTATGAACCAATCAGAACTTACTTAAAACTTTTCGGTACGAGTCGTCTTTTTAACTTATTTAAGGTCGCTTTTCAACTACTAAGGTCATATAAGAACCACTGTAACATTGGGGGTAACTGTAACGGTATACGGAAACACACAAACGTTAATGTTCCGAGCGGAATTCGAACACGCGACCTTTCGGGCACGAGACAGCTACGGTTCCGCAGTCCTAGCGACTTCGGCTATCCAGGCCGGATAGAAAAGTCTTTATAAATAAGAAAAAAGCGAAACAAAATCAAAAATTTTAATTTTATCTTTAAAGTTTGTATGCCTGATCAATATATATACAAAAGAGCTTCGATACATTTTGTGAGCATTTTTTAAAATTTCAACGCTGTCTCAGCGACTGCTAATACTGCGATTATGCCTCTACAAGACTCCCTAACCAGGGTGATTTTCAACCCAATGTGTCCCCACCACCAGGAAAAAGTGGGCCCTTCCCTCCGCCATCAGTCCTGCTGTCAGCGCGACCGCGCTGACATGCGCCGCGGAGACGAAGGGCGGGGCGGGGCGAGGTGAGGTGTAAAGGGAAGAAAGGGCAGGGCGCCTCGCCACGCGAGATGCGGCCGCATGACAAGAGACGGAGCCATCGCGCCTGTGCTTCCCAAGCGATCCGCACGGGCGCGCACGTGAGGGCGCTGTGCGTGCGTTGTGCGTGCCACGTGGGGCGAAAGGCTTTTCGCGGTGACGGGTCGCGGCGGCGAGTTTTTTGTGCGTCTGTCAGTGCATAGTGTGTGCTGAAATGTCTGCTCTATTTTTTTTCCCTCAACGTACGATATTTGTTTTCTTGGTGTACCAATGTCAGTTGTCCATATGGCGTGGGCAGCTGCGAAGGAAACGGGAATTTCGATTATGTATTCGAATTCCACTTGTGATGTAGATGTGTTTCCCTGTTGGTTGTAATGGCGAGGGTCAAGGTCAACATATATATATTATAAATAGTTCTCATAGCTAGTTCTCTTACATACTTTTCCTTCTGTAGTGTCAGCTTCAACCAATATTGGTTCCTACTCAACTTTATGTGGTATTTTGTATTTATCTGACTTATATTTAATAATCCGTAATGACTGGTTTTTCATTCAGTTAAATATTTCCCACAAATCTTCCTTCCAAAGAGCAAATATTAATATTATTTAATTTAAACATATAAGAAAAATATTGAGATACAATGCAAAAATTCAACCATCCATTCAGTGGTAAAACAGGCAACACTTATTGAGGGGAAAGAAGATTGGTTCTTGAACAATCGATTAAGAAAATGCTTGAAAATCCTTCATAAGGGATTACTGATAAGAAGTTAAACACCATTTGAAGTTCGTTAAAACAATCCTCACTAGTATAAATAATGTTTAAATATGAACTTTTAGTATAGTTTCAAATTCCTTATATGCCCTGAATGTGTCTCTCGGAAAAAGGAGGCACCAAGTCTTCGCGTGCCTTCGGAAAACCAGCTGCAATCTCTCCTCCAGAGAGGAAGCAGAAATCTGCTGTGGGGGTGGCCACCCTGAGTGGCGACGCACTGTGGGTGCGATGGCTGGGGTGACTGGGCAAAATAGTCTCTGGTTTGCGAGCACTTATTAAAGTAACAGAACTTACATTGTATGAACCGTACATATTCCATATGGATATCCACTGATTTGCCAACATGACATGGCAGACACGGAAGTCAACACACAGATGAAGAGGACAGCGGAGAACGGAATGTCAGGGCGGCAGCGACAAGGCACTTTCTGCCTCTAGAATGATGATGATGATGACTCGTACATACATACAAATTAAAAAAAAATAGGAAATAATGGAGGTGTTCTTTTTTTCTTCAAATGAATGAATTGGCCCTGACAAATCCGATTCTCCGAGTTTTACTTTTAGAAATGCATTATATTTGCACAGAACGAACGCATTAAAAGAGCTTTCATCAACTTTTCTTGATGTGTTCGTTGATTCATTTTCATGATGAAACATAAGTTTTGTTATACTCCACCCTTCGGCATCATTTTGACACCAAAAAGATGATTAGCCATTTTCTTACACGTTTCACTAATCACCTCAGCATTTCCGCCTATTATTGCAAAATTTCTCGTGAGCTTCCTCAGTCGTCGTTTCATTCGTCATCTGACTTTGATTTCCGGATCCTACACACACACATTCACACTCAAGCACACACCCTCACATACATACCTGTTCACACACATCTCCATTGTGCGATTCGCACCCACAACTCTGTTGATCGCGGTGCTTATGATACTCACACGGTAGTGGAATCGACTGGTCAGGAACGCAATTCTCCTTTTTAATTTTTTCCGCACTGCACGCCCTTTACTCAAATTCGGCCCAGTGCCCGTCGCGTGGACTAGCTACGCAGGGGGACCGGTCCCCTCGCCCCTCCCCTCAGCGCAAACCTTGACTCGAGTGGGCTGCAGGAAAGAGCGCGGGTATTTATACAAGGTGCGCTGGTCCCTGCAAGCGATACATTAGGGCGCCTGCCCCGAGGCCCCCGAGGGACTGAAGAGGACCTCCAAGGGCGGCTGAGGGCCTCTTGCGGGTGCTGCTGCGGCCACAGGCGGAAACAGAGTTGAAGATTTGGCGATATGGGTTTTGGTTCGATTTTATTTGTTGATCGAAGGGTAGACGTTGATGGGAAGCCACCCAATGCCCATTGTGCAGAGCCCTGTAATTTCATCCTCACCGTCAATATTGTTGAAATTTTCATCAAACTGGCAGATGGGGATAATGATGATGATAATGATATTCATAATCATTATCATATCCTTCATGGCATATGATAAGTGAAGAGTGTGAAGATGGCCCAGATAGGAGATGGGAGAAGGGAAATGGATATTCTTTAAGAAACCTGCAGAACTCGATCTTGGAAGAGAGATACCTAGATAGGAAACTCTGAAAACCAATGTGTAGGTTGGCCTCGAATCTCGCCTTTCAGCGGGGGAAGAACGCCACCATCTGCCGCGATAAAACATCCACTACACTTGCGGGACTAAATGAACACAGCAATCGACGCGCCCCCAGAAAGCGAATTAATAATTCGATCGATCGATCGATTCGATTCTACGTGGTGGGGCCGTGATTTAACCTCGAAACCCAGAGATGGAAAAGCGTGAAATGGTAGCGTGTTGGCGAAAGTTTTGAATATGAAACCGTTTCATGTCTTTCTTATCATCTGATAATGTTTTCATCGAATCACTTCCAAGTTTTGCGTTCCAGAGGTCGACATGTGCTCCTCCGCGAGGGTTTTCCATATCAGTATTCGGTTTGGACAGATTTAGGATTCGTTCCATCTCTGGTTTTTTCCTCTTGCTCTACCACAAAAATAACCAGCAGTGCATTTTCGGGGCGATGTGGTAAGTTTTTAGTTCAAAATCGACGTTCTCTCTTTGCCGGATTCAAGACGGAACTTTGTGATGTGTGAAACAGGCAGGCACTAACCGCTCGCCCGCCGCCACAGCATCCCATCTCCGAGTTGACATCTTTCGCCCGGGAGAAAACTCGACTTCTCGACGACTAGCTCTTCAAAGCTCTAACGAGTCCCTTTCAGACTGTTTTATGGATTAAATTACTGTTGGCAACGTGGGGAACAGAAAACGTTCAAGAATGAAATTCAATATAAGGCCGTCAAAATACTCTCCTGCGAGTACAGAAAAGAGTTGAAAAGTAATCCGTTCAACTGTTACTTTCACGGCTGACACATCAAGTGTAGCCTCTCCGAACGCGTTTTTTTCGTTCTTTGTAAACGGGCTGGTCTGAAATGCTGTAAATCCACGCCTGTTTGTTCGTTGAGTAATTTCCCAAGCCGCTTTCTTTCATTGCGGGCGTTCTGGGCCAGACGTAGGCCTTCCTGGTTTCTTTCTCCACCGACCCCGACCCTGTTTCTGACGTAGGGCAAGTCAACTTGCCGTGGGGTGCCAACCTCACGGGTGACCTCTGGGTCGGCGAACCCTTTACGAGGGCCGAAAACGCCTGGATCGAGTTCACAAATTCACTTTCACCCTCTCGTCCCCACGGGGAGTTTGTTTCTTATTTTCTCGTTATGATACCCGCAGCCTGCAAGGGGAGGAGGTCATCAAAGGCACTCGGCTTAGTGCGTTGAAGTACCGGTTTTCTATATTAAGCTCCGAGGATTACATTTCGCCGTTTTCATTCTTTCATTGTTTTCGCTTTATATTTTTAATGTAAATGAAAGGTTTGCAGTACGATGCGCGGGTATTTATAGCAAACCTTGAAGATCAATTTAGATGTTTATGATTTACTGGTTATTTTAACAAATTTGATCTATTATGCAAATAAATGCGAAGAACATTATTCATTCCAAATATATGTGAAGAAAAATGCGAAGTCACAATATTTATTAGGACTATTGTTCTACAGAAAACGCAGACTATACACTTACTGCTTTCTTGAAAATGTGTATTAGCATAATTATTGCGTATTTCTAGGATCTGAAATCAATAGCCTCGCAGACAAAACATTCATCATAAAGTCGATTGCAGCCAAAATAATCATGTAAAATTTCAATATTGTGTGTATATCATTTGACCCCATTTAAATTCATATTCTGTCGTATTCCTCTGTGAGTCTGTCGAAAACAGTGTGGCAACGCCGAAGTTTTCACCGACCTCCCGCCTCCTCCGCAGCTTTCCTCTCAATAAAGAATTCTCCGTCGGGAGCGCTGTCTTTGTTCGATTGACCGTAGCCCGTCCTTTGTTTCTGGAAACTCTTAATCCCCCTTGCTGCCGTATTTTCCCTTTAAATGGCGAGGCTCAAGCACACAAAAGGTTCGCTCATCTTTGAATTCTAATTTACACAGGTCGCTTTTGCGAAGTTTGAGTCGTATTAATGAATTGTGAGCCAAATATGCCCGAGTGTATTTTCATTCGAAGTTCGCACGTGCTTTGATCGCTTTGTGCTAGTCTGGGCGGGGACAAACTTATTAAGCTGCCACACTTTTCAGGCTCTCGCTCTTTCGTGGAAATTTGCTGCAGGGACATGTAGAAGTTTGAGATTTCCTCACTGTGTTTTTGTTTGTGTTTTGTTTCTTTTTTATGTGACACCTGACAAGAACGGATTCAACTGATGATAAAACAGATTTTGATATTTCTAGCCATTTGAATTTTATACGAGTAGGCCTCATATTTTCGGATGACATTGATGATAAATCCAAATGGACTGAGATAAAATACACGTTCCGAACTGCAATGGAGTGTGAACTCTCTATAAAGAACTTCTTTACAAAGTAATGTAAAACAATATTTCTAATTCTAATGCTAGCAATATTCAAGTGAAAAGGTGATCTTTTTCTGAGTATCAATTATTGTAAAGACCATTCCCTCAATAACCCGTCTAAAATTATTTCACGTTACGGATCTACACAATTAAAAAATATCGATGTTCCAAGTATTTTGTGCTTGCCTCATGTTTACTGTGGCTTGTATTACTATTTATGTTATTGGTCTTAATTCCTAAGACAATAAATATAGATCAGAAAGCATTAGAGGGAAAGTTGGTTGTGACTCCTCAATAAATTCAGTGAAGGAAAAGCTATTGATACAGAAAAATATATACACCGTAGCTCTATGAAATGTGTAGAAAACTCTGTGCATATTTCTCCTTCACTGCTCTTGGTGGGATGCTAAAACAACAAAAAATGGCTTTATTATGCATGATTTATCATTTACACAACATTACTGCGATACGAGCAGCCCCTCTCTTAGAGGTCTTTAATAACAAAAATTACGTGTAAAAATCGTTTAATAAGGCCACTTCATTTTTGTTTATGGATGAAATGGATGAAGTACGGGCTCGGCGCGTTGGGTTTTGAAAAATGTTGGCCGGACTCATAATTATACCATGGGGCAGAGTTGTGGAGCATTTTCAATCAAGCTCATTAATAAAACCGCTGGCGTATTATTCTGTGTCAAGGAAACATAAGCTACGAGCGGTCGTTATGCATGTCGTGTGGATGGGGACAGAGAGGTCTCAAAATTAAATGACTTGCGACGAGTCCCTGATTTATTGGGCGTTGCTCACACCGATTATCACATTACGCGGCGACAGTGGCGCGGCGCGCGGCGGCGCCCAGCACTTGTTTGGTCGCGAAAAAAAAGAGAAACCTCGTCCGCCAAACACCGCCATTTTAGGAAGACATTGAACATTAAGTTCTCGGTGTTATAATATATCAGATGGCCGAGACGTCGAATAGTTTCTAGCCTGAAGCCGGGATCTCAGCTGAGCTCGTGCACCTATAGTTTCGCTGGTCGCCACCACAGCAACAGGACGTGCGTTCTTGGAAATGAGACGTTCTGTGGCTGGTTATTGTCTCTCGTCAGAACCGCCATGTCTATTACCCACAATCCTACTCGTGAAGAAACGAAATATGGCGTGGTTTTTATTGTGGAAAGCTGTTTTATGACACTTCGTGATGGAGTTGGTTTGGAGTGCTACGGCGAAGGATGGGTTTTTATTTTTTTGGAGTAGAACTGTACACAAACAAAATAACCTTACGACAAGATGTATTGAGCTGCGTTATTTTGACGTACTGGGTAATTATAATCTCTTAATGAGTACCTTTCAAACTTTCGACAATAATATGCTGAGATAATTTCAAGTTATGTATGAGTAGATCTAGGCTATATAATTGAAATGTCTTAATATATCTATGAATGTTCTGTTTTGTTTTCCACACCTGGACAAACCAGTTTGTGATCCTAAGAGGTAGCAAGCGATGCTGTGCGTATCTCTCAAAGAAATTTCACGGTAGCAAATAGAGACAAAGAACTTACTGAGCGAAGACATATGTGATTTATCCTGAATTTTAAATCGATTACTAATTCATTTCTAAGAAAGTTAGTTAAAATATATGCCAATACATTATTCTTCATACTTTAAACTACACTTCGACAAGCAGAGTAAAATATTAAGAAGATCGAAAAGTGCTGGAATTTACTGGCATGTGAAAACGAGAAACGATGAAAAGTTGTATTCATTTCAACACGTAACAAGAACAGAAAACTAAATTGTATAAATCTCATAATTTAGCAGTGAATAATTTAGCAGAAAATCGCGTGGTTGTTGAAATCAAACCAAAGAAATCAACAGTATTTCAAGTGAATAAACACAATAGCACATTTATTTGTGTCTGTTCCTCGTTTTAAACCCGACGTCTATTTCATTACAATTCCGTGTTTCCATTTGCAGCCGCCGACGTCCATTTCCTCAGAAAATCACCCTCGACCTTCCGTGGCCTCGCGCAGCCCTCGTCTGCACCGATTTGGACGAAACCCACACGGCCGCCGTGGCCGCAGCCGCTGTTTTTCCAGGCTACCACTGTTGGTCGGGGCTAAGACAATATTTGCCCTTCAATTCGAGGCCCTTGGTCCCTTCGCGGGCAGGTGAGGGCGAAGGGCACGCCCGCCGCGTCGGGCCCTTCGGAGAGCATCGCGCCCTTCCACGGAGCCTCCTTCCGCTCCGGTATCGAGGTATCGAAGCCAGTGACCCCTCGCGCTGCCTGCTGAGTGCAGTGAAAAGTTTCGGAACTGGTCTGCCTCGTAGGGCCTTTCTTCGCAGGAGGGAACGTTTTGGGACGCGAGATTGAACGTTTTGGCACGGGGAAGTGAAGAGTTGTTAGTCACACCACTCGCTTCTCTTCGAATGTGAAAAAAATATTTAAAAGTTGAAAAGATCTTGTTTTGGCTTCATGTCTAACAGTAATTTTAATTTTTGTATTGGAATATATTGGTTTACTTTTTGTATTAGTATATATTATCGGTGTTTCAGACTGTCAATGGACCACCTGTCCATTCCAGTATCGACCAGGTCGTCAATCAATTTTAAAATATTGTACAGAGTGGCCTTTTATACCATCAATAATCTCTGTTTATTATTACTATTATATTATTTTTATACTGAATACTTTCTAAACCTGTCTTATGTAAAATATAAATTCTGATCATTAATAATATTATCTTAATTCAGATATCTGCTGATAGCAACATTATTGCTGTTTATGTTTTCATCAATAAACCGCAAACACATTTTTATTATTTGGAAGCTTCCAATCTTATGAAAAAAGAGAGTTGTTATAATTGTTTCCCTATATAAAGGTCCATGGTTTCTCTACATTCAGGACGTCATCTCTTTTTTATGATAGTGCCAGAATGAACAAATAATATTATCATGCAAACATCATGTTTAACGTTCATAAGACGTTTTCGTGGTTGAAATGTGAATAAGAACCAGTACCATTCCTACAGCTTGTTTTAACTTCAGGTAACCTCTACCCTCCCTTTGCAATGTGTCCTCTATGAATTCTCCAGACAGCCCACTCTACGGTTCACCGAGGTCACGCTTTTATAACCTTGCATGTTGGACTCATATTTAAACCTTACTACCAAACGAATAAAAACGAGTGCCATGTACGCTTCTATTGAATACAGGTAGCCCCTCGACTCCTGTGACGTTCCCAGCTCATCAAACGAACGCCGACAGCACGATTTCCAACGCCGGCATCACTTGCGCAGCTCAAAATATTTGTCGCTTCCGATTACCGTCCGTTTCTTGCTCGGGCCTACGTGAGAGAGCGCGCTGCTACGAATTTGTATGCGCGTCAATCCTACTCCGCCGCACCCCTACCGGAACAGCAATCTTCTTTCTCCGGGCCCGACCGGGTTTTTGACCCCGGGGATTCCGGAACCTTCCCCTCAACCCCCGCCTGTCGCTGGATGTACCCCCGGGCACCGTTCGCTGCCCGTCCCTGCCTCCCGGCCCAACGAGACGGCCCGGCGCGAGCGAAGGAACAGGCTATGCATATTCTAACGGACCCTTAGCTCAAACAGGAACTGCAAGTTGTAGCGACTTGATTTACAAGTATCACTGTTACACGAACACACACTCGCCTGCTCTCGCGACGGCGCGGAGAGAACAAAACCCGGGGATTGGGAAAGCGGTGAAAGAAGGGGGGAAGGGGTGGTACGTGCGCCTGTTCTCCCTTGTCTATAACAACTGGAGATGGACAGTTTTAAATAGAAAAGAGGCAGCTTATTCATTCCAACGACCTGAATACATAAACGCGCAGCCCGGGCCCGCGAGGCTAACGCGATCTAAACGAGCCTGCAATGGAAAGAGCACCTTATCGTGGTGCGAGGCTGAACAATGGCGGGTAATTTTCTGGGCTGTGCTCCAGATCGGAGGGGAGGACCCGAGCCACTCCCCCCCCCTCGCCCCTCCCCGCCCCTCCGCGTCGTGCGCTGACGAGCCTCGTTGACCCCCGACGGATGTTCGGGTGAGGAGGGCAGGGTGGCGGCGGTGGTGGTGGTGGTGGGGGGGGTAGATTTTTTTTCGCGTTGCACTTGGCGTCGCGCGCCAACTGATTGGCGTCTCGTTAGTGGGATAGCCAATGAATGAGTGGTCCCTGGTTGGCGTAGGTCAGTGTGACTTGATTGGCGTGATGTGTTCTGTCTCGTTTTGTGTGAACCCGAAATAGATGAGAGATTGAATGTAATATATTTATAACTATCTGATGTGTGGCTACGTTCTTTGCTAAAAGTGTTTAAGATGTATTATTGTAGATAAGTGTAAATTATAATAACTGCATTGATTTCATTGTCAGTTTGCTTATATTTTTGTTTCTCTGTTACAGGTAAGTTCTCCCCCGTGAATAAGGACAGCTCAAAATCCTGCTGAGATGTGCAGTTTCTGATATTGGTAAGATTTCCTTAAACCCAGAGAGTCATGAAGAAAGATCGAAGATGCTAAAACTTTGGATTGGACGAATTTATTGTTATAAACATATTCATAAGGATCAATCAGACCCACTTACTACATCCTATTTTTAAATTCTGAATAAATTTAAATCCGAAATTTAAATTCTCGATAAAAACCCTTTTCTCATTTCCGGTTTGAGCGACGCACTGATTCCATAATAATGATATTGGCTTCGTACAACTGTTTTCATAATAATGATTATGTTCATTACATTTTTTGGCGTATGAAATTCTGAACGCCCTATCAATTTCTTTGAAAGATTTTTTGTGACTACAGAAATCACAATGAGAACTTCACGAAATACGTCATTAGTTACAAGTCTAATACGACGACTTTATACGAAAATAACACATGTCGTGATGTCTAGTAATGTTTTTCCATCCCAGATGGAAATGAATTCATTAGCACACTAATCCTTATTAAAATTTCCTCAAAATTTGTATTTCAAAGTTTAGAATTAAAAAAAGTAGTGGAATGCCCTCTCTGGTTACTTTTAAGATTCTCTCACACCCTGATCCTACTCACATTACGGACCTTTGAGTGCTTATTGCTCACACTGCTGGGCGATTACCAGAACACTTTTCCCCGTGTATTATTATCCATTGGGATTTTCGTACCTCGAACACTGAGATACGACATTCCTGCTATGTCGGTTTGTATAAATTTCTTCTAAAATCTCCTTAACCGCGTCGTTCGCTTACTCCAGTAAAATAATGGAATATCCGCAGATGAAGTGTTGACTCACTCTTTTCCACGGCTCCCAATCCCCCTGCGGTGCTCTCTGAATCACAATGTGCGCGTCGTGTCATTTATAGACGTTCGTGATGACTGCCGAGCAGCCGCGGGCGGGAGCGGGCGGGGAGCGGGCAGGGAGCGGGCGGGGAGCGGGCGGGGAGCGGGCGGGGAGCGGGCGGGGAGCGGGCGGGGAGCGGGCGGGGAGCGGGCGGTGTGTGCGGGCCGCCTGGCGCACACCTGTGGGCGATGGGCGATGGGCGATGGGGCGGTGGGGGCGAGGCAGACGAGCGTGGGTTCCCGCGCCACGCCGCGCCGCGCCGCGCCGCCCGAGTGTGTTTAGGAGGCGGTGTAAACAGTCGCGGCGCCGCTGCCTGCGGTTGTGGTGGCCGCGCTGGTGATGGTGGGGGTGGGGGTGGCGACGGGGCGATGGTGGTTAGGGGAGGGGGAGGGGCAATGTTTGCGAAGGCGACCTCCCCGCGGGGTTCTTCATAGGCTTCACTGGCCGTTTGTGTGGGTTGCAGTAGTGTTCAGAACTTTTAGGATTGCTTTTGTGTCGCGGGTGTGTCTTATCAATCTTGTGCAGTTAGCGTATCGTCATTTGTTTAGTTTCGTATTGTTTTTGATGTGATTTGTAAATTATTATTATTATTATTATTATTATTATTATTATTATTATTATTATTATTATCTATCGATTTGTTTACTCTTTACATGGACTGGTAAAAAATTAGGATTTTAGAAATATAACAATATTAAACAGTAAAAAGTAATACACAATTGCAATTGCAAGAGCACTTGATGTACTTTAAAGACCACGAAGTTGTTTCAAATCCAAAGTGTACGTCCACTGAATCAAGCGTGGAGGAGCCACAATCATCACATTACAACTGGACACTCACGATACAATAGCTCTGATACTTGAGCTATTTGCTAATTGTGCAGATAGCCCCATCTTCCATGTTCTGTGTTGCACTTTGTTTTCTAAATGCAAAATCAAAAAAATCATTCTATCACTTGTGTAGCCAAGCTTTGTATCCAAAGCTTCACTATAACTATTAAAGGATTTGAAAATTAAACAACACTGCACATAAGCAAAGAAATACAAAATTTCTACTCGAGAAACTAAAAGGATAGAGCAAGGTTCATACGAGAACAGCAAAAGGACTAAATCGAAGTGTCAGTAAATAAAAATTCAAAACAAGTAAAAAATATTTTAAGACGGACATAGACTTCAAAATTCTATTACAAACAGTATAGAAGTTCTGCACGACTTGGGAAAATACAAAAATTGCCTTTGCAAGCAAGACAAAGCTTAATGGCCTTGATAGTTTATACACGTGTGCTCTCTGATTCAACAAAATCCTTTCCCGTTTCGACATTCAATGGTATCATCGCATTTCTTGGAGAGCTTGAACTTTTTGCATACAAGTGAATTGCTTCCCACTCGACAGTACTGCATCCGCCCTCCCACTGACTTCCCCCGTCCGTCATCCGGATTGACAAAGCATATGTTTGTCTCTGTCGGAGCCTTTATAGTAGGGTCTCCCAAGAATTGCGATATCACTTGTTTCCGCTGCCAACTCTCTAACGCCTTGAAAACAATTTATTTCGCAGCTAAAAAACAAGAAATAGAAATTTACAGTCGTCAACAGAATATAGATGTAATAAAATTTACTGAAAAATACAGAAATATAAAATTTATTATACCCAAAATGACTTTTCTCGAACCTTGGGTTTCAAAAAATTTCTCAAAAATATCAAAAAACAAGCCGACCTCAATACCTGAGATCATAAAGCGGGGTGCGCTTCGACGGTCTCGGCTCGAAGGATCGTGGGTTCGAGACCCGCCTGTTTCTGTAGTAGTTTGCTTGTGTGTGTGTGTGTGTTCCATGCATCGCCTTCCATTCCTGGCTATTCTTGGGGCGAGGGATGCAAGGGCACTTGTACCAAAGTACACATTACAACCGGGCTGCGGGTTCGAATTCCACGAAAGGCATGCACGTAGTGTGTTGTGACATGGGGTTTCCCCACCTTTCAAATCCCGTTCCTTCTTCTGACGAAAAGGTTCTCTCCCCTAGAACCGTCTACATGCAGCCGAAAAAGGGCTATGGTATACCTCGGCAAAGCAGTAACTTTAGAATGAGCCTACGGGCCACCTCTGGTGGCCGAGAAGATGGAGGTTCCCATCCCAGAAACGAAAAGGTATTTTGGGAAGGGTTACGTGACGGAATCCTCCGTACGCTTGTGAAGAATGAGTAATTACAGAAGTGAAATGGACTGGACAAAGAATGGACCGCAAAGTCAAAAAGCAACCTAACCAAAAATACGGAAATAAATAACCAAACAATAATCATATTCTACATGAACCATTGTCTTTCTTAATATTATACTGCTTCAAAATATCTACATTTCAAAACAATTAAATATTTATTGATGATCCCTGTGGAACTCCTGTTTGTGATATGTGAAGGGGAATAGAACGCCTATTCAAACCAGTCCCCATTCTCCCTCACACCTCCCGGTAATCCACTCATCCACCCTTCCCGCCCTCCCCTCTTCCTGCTCCTACTCCTCCTCTCCCCTTCCCCCCTCTTACTTCCGCCCCCTCCAACCTCTTGGCCAGGCCGCGCAGTGATCCGTCTCGAGCGGGGGCGGTGGGGGTGGCGGCGCCGGCGCGAGGCGGGGAGTAGCCACCTCCCCCCCACTCCCCCCCCCTCCGCCAGCACGCCGCCGGGTGAGCGCAGCAAAAACGAGCAAAAATGCTCGTCATTAGTGCTGATTTATGCTCCATTCACGTCGGAGCGCAACGTAAATGGCTACTTAGGTAGCAGTTTTAGTAGCGTTGTCATTGTTTGCTCCGTTTCTCGGGCGCTGGCTGGCCATTGTGACTGACTGGGGACTGCTGCCGACGCTCGCCGCTCGTCCGCGCTGTCTGCCCCTCGCGGCCCGCGCCAAGGGAGCGGTGGGGAGTCGCGATATTCGATTCCACACTACGTGTCGTTTTCAAGAATTAAACAAAGATTTTATTTCCCGTTTATTAAACGATTATCGATATGATCGATATCGATTAACAATTGGAGAATGTGATACATTGGTACATCGATTATCGAAGCTCAAATAATCGATAAGTTTAGTAGTGAAACTCAAACATCGATTTCTCGATTATCGATCCCCCAGCTATCGGCACTATGGGTTGACATAAGAAATAATGTAGTTATAGATTAACGAACATAATGTGTTCCAAGATATTCGCTTACCAAATCTTTTTTTTTATCAATCACCAAGGAAATTTGATTAATTAGTTCTAGAGACTCCTCCCTTACCAAATAAATTAATCCCATATTTATATAACTAAAATGATATTTGCGTATTCATCAAGTTTTTTGTCTGTTAAGGAATTAATTGAATTTGATTGTTTTCTTTTCCTTCGGAATTTTTTTAAAGTGATTGATTGTTAATATAACTAACAAAGACTCTTTCCTGAAATCATCTATGATTGACAGTAAAATACATATCTACAAACCTTGCAAGCTGTCTGTGTTCTTGTTGTGTGGATGAGTCTTGCACTAATGTCGTTCATTGCCCGCGCATGGAGTTTTCATGGTGTACTCTCAATCTAAAGTATTCGCTTTTACATTTTAATACCAGACCCAAAGTATCGTAAGTATATCTGGAAGTATGTGAATAATTTTGATTGGAGGTTGATTACGAAGATAAGACATTAATGATAAGGAGCAGTGGTGGACTGGGAGGCAGGAAAAACTGGAGAACCTCGAGAAAAGCTGACACGAACCTTCTTCTGTGGCCACCACAATTCCACATGACTTAACTCGGATAGGAACTCCAGTCCCAGTTTTGCGAATGGGTCGCCCTAACTCTTCGTTAACCTGTACAATACTTTGCGGAGTATAGTTGGAAAGTGTTTCCCCTTGCTTGCTCGGTACCCTCACCCTAGCCGCCACTTCTGTGACTCTCGCGCTGCGTTGTTTCGCCTCCCCCATCCTATCCTTCTTCCCTCCCTCCCAAGCCTTCCTTCATCTCACCTTCGTTCCTTTCCCCCTCCCTTTTCTTCTCTCCTCCCTCTATCCCCCTCCCTCTCACCCCTTCCCTTCTCTTATCCGCTCTCCTTCTCTCCCACTCTCCCTCTCCCTTTCCCTCTCCCTCCCACCCACCACTCCCACTCATCATACACCGTACCCTCCATCATCCCAATCCATCCCTCCCCTCCCAGTCCATCCCTCCCCTCCCAGTCCATCCCTCCCCTCCCAGTCCATCCTCCCTTCCCTTCCGTCCTCCCCTCCCCCTCCATCTCCCCCTCCTCCATCCTCCCCTCCTCCTCCATCCTCCCTTCCCCCTCCATCCTCCCCATCCTCACTCCCTTTCCTTCCTGTCCACCCCTCCATCACCTCTCTCCTCCCTCCACCTCCCCTCTTCTTCTCACCCTCTCGTCACCCCTACACTCCTTCTCTTCCTCTACCACTCCCCTCCCCTTCCTCTCTCCTTCCCATATTCCTTTGCCTTTTTACATTGTCTCTTTCCGTTATTTTCATCAGCTCTTTTCACCCATTTCTATTCCTACTCTTTCTCTCTCTTCATCCATTTTTTATTCGCTCCCTCATCCTATTTTCCTCAGTTTCTTAGCCTTCTAATTCGTTATTTGTGGTTCACGCCTTCCTCCTCGTATCCGTGGACGTTATCGCTGGCGCCGCCATGGAGGCAAAGAGAGAGAAGCGTCACACGTCGCATGTCACATGTCATGTGTCGCTTACTGCGTGCCAGCTGCCTCTTGGCGAGTTTCACACAGCTTAGCTCCGGTCGCTCGTTTGGCAAAAGTGGCTTTGTGGTTTGAAAAATGTCGGTCTTTCGGTTTTGCGAATAGAAATTTCGCTTCCTTCTTCGACAGTGCGATGTTTTAACGAAAACTAGCTGATGTTATTCTTAGAGAGGTGTAGTACGTATTGTTGGAAACATATCACCGTTAGTTAGAACTGTGCTAAATAGTGTATAGTAACATAATCTATGTAGCGATTTATTACGGTCAAAACTGCGATATATTACAAGAATACTTTGAGACTTTAGGATAGATAATTATATTTAATGTGGTGATTTTGTGAAATGTGCGTTATAAATATTCTATTACGTAAACTCTTAATACAAACCATTATCCATCGTGTTATGAAACACAACCATTTATATTTTTCAACAGCGTGTAAATTGTCCATCATTTTCATATTGCTTGGATTTAAAAACATCCACCCACCTGTGCATACTTTTCTCTACATTTACAGACACTAGGGGCCGGTCTCTATTCGTTTCGAATTTTATATCGTGCACCTAGTCCATGCCCGAAGAGAAATCTGTTCAACGTGAATATATTTCAAATCTATACTACATTGTACTCATCCTTCAATTATGAGATTTGGTACTTTTGTTGTTACATTTAGAAACCTCTTTTCGTTTTCGTGCCTCACATGTTTGACTTACTTGTGTTTGATGAAAATGTAATTCATTTTGTTAACACATAATCGTAGATGTTCATTAAAATGTTTTCCTTTACACGCGTAATACGAGATTACCTAAATAAAACAAAGTATTAAATAAATAATAGTAATAATAATTATTATTATTATTACTATTATTATTATTATTATTATTATTATTATTATTATTATTATTATTATTACGTTGATCATCAAAATTCGCTGTCTGACTTTTCAAATTGTGAAATTCCTAAAGCCCACAGTGAAAACATCTACCTCCTTACTTCCCACAGCCGGGTTTATTCCATTGATTGATTGATTGTTAGTGATTCCGGGCGAGTTAAGTGCTAAGGTGATTAGACCCGTGAAGGTAGTGCATGTTTGTTTCCTCGGGAGGTGGTGGTGGTCTTCCCCCGCTGGATGGCGGTACCCATCGCCAACCTAGCTAGCTGGGTTTACCCCAACCAGGTATATCCCACCATCGGGAACCCCAACCGGATCGCTGGATGACAAGCTCTAAGCTCCGGGTTTATTCGAATTAAGTGAATCTGACCGCTCGAGTCTTGAACCTTTATCTTATCCAATTTCCGTTTTGTCTCTTTTCTACAACTCGCCGTACTTGATTTAGAAACTGCAATGTATCAAACAGAAAACTGATTGGAAGCGGGGCGTGCGGGGGCGTGCGTGAAGGGCGATCCCCGCGCCCACGGGCGATGCGCTGGCGCGCGCGTTTGAAAAGAAGAACGTCAGTTCCCACCTGTTGGGTTTATCTGCCTGTCCATTAGGGAGATAGCTGGATGATAGACGTGGAGAAAAGCGTTCACGCCACAAGCGACTGATTCATTTTAAGAGTAAACGCCCAAGTATAGATCTTTTGCGTATCCTGCCCGGCGATGTTGTGTGAGCGCACTCGGTTTTGATACCTCCTAAAGGTTGAATGTTTTGAAATTGTGGTGCAACTCGCTTATGAAGAGAGTGTGCGTTAGGTTAATTGAAAACTAGTAAATGTGGGATGGAAGGGTTGTACTAGATTGTTAATACGCGACAAAGTAGTTATCTCAGTTGAAAGGAATGCCAGAAAGGCTCGCAGAATTACAGGCATTTTTTTCACTCCCTTTCAATGGGAAGGACACACTATAATAATACGGGTATACGATGTGTTATTTTCTTGAGACTTTGAGAATCCAAAGCGGCCCCGAAAGCTGTTGGCTAGAGATCAGTAATCGCGCAAGAAAATGTTCTTATCAAGATACAATTAGAGGCACTTTTGGACATTGAAGAACCAATGGTGATATTAGCCTCAAAATAGATGACCCATTGGAAAGTTATTCGAAAATAAAATAAAGAGAACGAAAGTAAACGCCTTTAGTGTTATTTATTGCATTACAATGACTCATGATGAAGTTGAAGATGAAGATAATTTAAATGTAAATCAATCATTACAGGGGATGCTTAAGAGACAATTGCTCCCATTGACTAAAGTCTTACGTAAAGGTTTTTTTAATTAATTTTTTTGAGGTCGCATCAACATCTAGGTCATTAGCGACTACTATTGGATTAACGTTATGAAGCTATAAAGATGAAACGAAATTGTGATGATAAGGGGTGAAAGGACGAACACAAATACAACCATGTCTAGGCAGGACTCCGACCGCGGCCCTTCGGTCCGAGATCACCACAACACCTACTGCCTTAGCGATCTCGGCCACCGGGCAGGCGCTTTAAGGTTTGTTTCCCAAGAATGTCAGCGTTTTGTAATTTCATCATTTCGTCTATCGCGCGTGAAAAGTTGCCCGTCTAGCGGAGTGGCAAGTGAGGGCAAACTGGACATGGGTGGAGGCAGGGAACGCAGGCTGCAGCGGGGCTGGCGGCGGCGATGGATGTCGAGGCGACCGATGAGAGGACTGCGGGGAAGGAAACGTGAACGCAGTGGAGGCAGCTGCAGGGTTGGTGTGGGAGGCGCAGTAGCGAGCTGCTACGCAGTGACTGGACGCGAGAATGGAGGCGGCGGATGAGGATTACCAGCGGGAGTGGCACCTGTAGATACAGCGCGATCCTGAGCGGGGAGGGCGGCGGTGAAAATTGTAGCGGGGATGAAGGTAGGGAAGGCGGTGGGGAGGAAACTGGAAGAAGAACGAAAGTACGGTAGTGGGGTGTGTTGCGGGGACGGTGGTAGCGGAAACGGCGGTGGGGACGGCAGCAGGAATATCGCCCGAGGAGCAGTAGAGGCCGAGATACCAGGAGAGGCGGCGGCACAAATGTGGGAGCGAGAGAGATGGCAACGAGAGAGATAGATGGCAACGAGAGAGATAGATGGCAACGAGAGAGAGATAGATGGCAATGAGAGAGAGAGAAATGACGAGAGAGAGAAGGAAATGACAACGAGAGAGAGAAATGACAACGAGAGAGAGAAATGACGAGAGAGAGAGAAATGACAACGAGAGAGAGAAATGACAACGAGAGAGAGAGAAATGACAACGAGAGAGAGAGAAATGACAACTGCGGGGAAGGAAACGTGAACGCAGTGGAGGCAACTGCAGGGTTGGTGTGGGAGGCGCAGTAGCAAGAGCTGCTACGCGAGCTGGACGCGAGAATGGAGGCGAAGAAGCGGATGAGTTACCAGCGGGAGTGGCACCTGGAGGATGCAGCGCGATCGACGGGGGAGGGCGGCAGTGAAAATTGTAGCGGGGATGAAGGTGGGGGAAGGCGGTGGGAGGGAAACTGGAAGAAGAACGGGGTACGGTAGTGGGGTGTGTTGCGGGGACGGTGGTAGCGGAAACGGCGGTGGGGACGGCAGCAGGAATATCGCCCGAGGGCAGTAGAGGCCGAGATACCAGGAGAGGCGGCAGCACGAAATGTGGAGCGAGAGAGATGGCAACGAGAGAGAGATGAGATGGCAGCTTGAGAGAGATAGATGGCAACGAGAGAGAGAGAGAGATAGATGGCAATGAGAGAGAGAAATGACGAGAGAGAGAAATGACAACGAGAGAGAGAAATGACAACGAGAGAGAGAGAAATGACAACGAGAGAGAGAGAGAAATGACAACGAGAAATGATAACGAGAGAGGAAATGACAACGAGAGAGAGAAATGACAACGAGAGAGAGAAATGACAACGAGAGAGAGAGAAATGACAACGAGAGAGAGAAATGACGAGAGGGAAAATGACAACGAGAGAGAAGAGAGAAATGACAACAGCGAGAGAGAGAGAGAAATGACAACGAGAGAGAGAGAGAGAAATGACAACGAGAGAGAGAGAGAGAAATGACAACGAGAGAGAGAGAGAAATGACAACGAGGAGAGAGAGAAATGACAACGAGAGAGAGAAATGACAACGAGAGAGAGAGAGAGAAATGACAACGAGAGAGAGAGAGAGAGAAATGACAACGAGAGAGAGAGAGAAATGACAACGAGAGAGAGAGAGAAATGACAACGAGAGAGAGAGAGAAATGACAACGAGAGAGAGAGAGAGATGGCGGCGGGTGGGGCGACGCGGGGTCCGGCGGGGTGAGCGAGGGGAGGCGGGGCCGCGGGGCCAGCGGCGGCGGCGGCGGTGGCGTCGTTGTCTCTGGGGCTGCGGCGGTCGTGTCTGCCGGTGCGGGCGCAGGGCGGGAGCGGCAGCCGTCGGCACGTGTCACGCGCGAGACTGACAGCGTCAGCCGCCGTCAGCGGCGGCGTCGCGACGTGAGCGCCGCCGACGCGCGGCCTTGCTTCACGGCGGCGTCGCGACGCGTGACGCCGCCGACGCGCGGCTTAGCAGCTTCGCCGCCGCCGCCGCCGCCGCCGCCGCTCCCGCCGCCGGGCCGACGCTTTCAATCACAGCCCTCTCTGTGTGTCGGTGAAGCTGCCGCCGCCGCCGCGGCTGGGGGGCGCGCCCCCTGGCTAATTGTGTGCGGACGCCCGCCTCGCCCCCTCACCTCCCGACGCCCACGCGACGCCGCTCGTCCCGTCGCTGCGCGTCGCGCACCGCCTCTGTTCGCCCCCCCCCGCCCCCACGCCCGTCCTACACACACCTCGCTGCTCTCTTACGCGCTCATCTCCTCTTGATGCACACACAAGTTTCCTTGACACCCTTACTTGCACTTTTCTGGTGGTAATGTCAGCTTCTCCTTATTTGCCTCCTCCTTTCTTTGCTTTGCCAATTGCCAACTCCCGATGTAAGCTCTGTGCGGCACAATCACCTCTCGCTCACGCTCGATCGCATCATTTTTTTCACATCTCAGTTCTGATCAGTCAGGTTGTGCCTGAATCACCTGACGCTCCCTTCATATCACTTCTCTTAGGATCTTATTACTTTATCAATTCACTTTTTCATAACATCTCAAATACAAAACCTCACTCCTCGATCTTCCATCAACTCACTCACCCGTCACTTCACTCCTCCATTAGTTCAGTCCTGCATCAATGCACCTCTCCATCGCTTCACTCTTCCATCGCTTCACTCCTTCATCAATTCACTCCTCCATCACTTCACTCCTCCATCGCTTCACTCCTCCTTCGCTTCACTCCTCCATCGCTTCACTCCTCCATCGCTTCACTCCTCCATCCCTTCACTCCTCCATCACTTCACTCCTCCATCACCTCAGTCCTGCATCAATTCACCTCTCCATCGCTTCACTCCTCCATCCCTTCACTCCTCCATCACTTCACTCCTCCATCGCTTCACTCCTCCATCGCTCCACTCCTCCATCACTGCACTCCTCCATCAACCCACTTCTCTTCTATCACTTCACTCCTCCATCATCCTCCATAACGCCCTCTCCCGAACTTCCCTCCTCCTCTAGCGCCCGCCTGCGCCGCCCGCCTCTTTCTCCACCTGTCCTCCATCACTCTGTCCTCGCCGCCGCCGCCGGTGACAGCCGCCGAGCGCCGCGCGTTGCGCTTCCGCCGCGCGTAATTGCCGCGTCTCCGCCCAAGCGACGCGCCGCCCCGCCACGCCCCGCGCTCAATGCCGCTTTGAAATGAATCCCACCCGCGGAATTCGGCCGAGCGAGCGCGCAGGCGGAGGCGCGGCCGACGCGGCGACGCCCAAACCGCGCTGCGAAAGCTGGCCTTTTCAGGTCTTCGCGATTCTAATGGGATGGAGCTTGGTTTACCGCATTGAACTGGGAATAAATAAATCGTTGAACGAAATAGGCAGATCACATTGTCACATTATGTCACACTCACAGGGTCTAATTTATATATCAATTATTAATCCACAGTACTTCTGTGTCGCTGTTATTCTGAGGAAGTGCTAGAAAACATTCTGAGGGTTAAAGAATCGTCTATCGTCAAATCTCAATAATCAGTATCATTCAAAAACTCGTTTCATGAACTAGTTATATCAAAGATTTACTTCGTGAATAGCTGTATTTATAGAAGTGAGAAATGTATTCTGAGACGCCAAACTGCCCACTGTAAGTTCATGAGGTAATCATGTCTCAGCAATCGTTATACTCTTTGATGTTAACGGGGTGTTCTGGTATGCTTTTAATAGGATGTTTCTGAATTATTTCGGCTATAATGTGTCTACATTCGAGGCCTCAACTATATGAAAAAATATATTTTTAAATTCAATGTAAAAATATAATTTAAATCATAATTTTTTTATTTATTCCAAAACACGATAATATTTCCTTTAAATGAACTTTCACAATTAATTTAAAGTTTTGAAGATTCGAATATGAGACCAGATTTCAAAGAGCCTTTGTCCATCACTGGAATTGTTGAAGTACGCGCATGCGACGCGTGACACCGCCCGGAGCGCGGTTCCGCTCACGCGCCGCGCCCTCCATCGACGCTTCGGCGCGCGCTTATTAAATAACTCGCGCGTTGCACTTCCTTTGTTCGCGGCGGCCGCTCTTATCTCCGCTACGCGACTTGTCCGCTCCACCCGGCGGAGCCCGCCCTCCCAGGCACCCACTCTCCCACTCGCCCGCCCGCCCGCCCGCCCGCCCGCCCGCCCGCCCGCCCGCCCGCCCGCCCGCCTGCCCGCCCGCCCGCCCGCCCGCCCGCCCGCCCGCCCGCCCGCCCGCCCGCCCGCCCGCCCGCCCGCCCGCCCGCCCGCCCACCCACCCACCCACCCACCTACCCGCCCGCCCGCTCGCCGCCCGCCCGCCCGCCCGCCCGCCCGCCCCGCCCGCCCGCCCGCCCGCCCCGCCCGCCCGCCCGCCCGCCCGCTCGCCCGCTCGCCCGCTCGCCCGCTCGCCCGCTCGCCCGCTCGCCCGCTCGCCCGCTCGCCCGCTCGCCCGCTCGCCCGCCCAGCCACCCAACCACCCACCCACCCAGCCAGCCAGCCAGCCACCCGCCCTTCCACCCACCCAGCCACCCACCCACCAACCCGCCCTTCCGCTCAACCCGCCCGCTAGCTCGTTCGCCCGACGACCGCTCGCTTGTCCGCCGCCCGTTCGTTCGCCCACCCACCTACGCATCCTCCCACCCACCCACGCGCCCTTCCGCCCGCCCGCCCGCCCGCCTGCCCGCTCGTCCGCTCGTCCGCTCGTCCGCCCGCCCGCCCGCCCGCCCGCCCGCCCGCCCGCCCGCCCGCCCGCCCGCCCCGCCCGCCCGCCCGCCCGCCCGCCCGCCCGCCCGCCCGCCCCGCCCGCCCGCCCGCCCGCCCGCCCGCTCGCCCTCTCGCCCGCTCGCCCTCTCGCCCTCTCGCCCGCTCGCCCGTCCGCCCGCCCGCTCACCCGAGCGCCCAACCACCCATCCACCCACCCATTCACCCGCCCGTCCGCCCACCCACCCGCTCGCTTGTCCGCCCGCCCATTCGTTCGCCCGCCTGCTTGTCCGTCCACCCACCCACCGACTCGCCCGCCCGCCCGCCTCAGCCTTATCCTCAGTCAACTTCACTCCCACCCATCCACGCACCCACCTGCATGCATGTCCGCTCAATCGGGTGCCCCTTCCCCCTCTACCTACCCACGTCGGCCTGCGGTTGACGCACCTTAAGGAGGTCGGCCGTAATTACAAACACGTCCCCTCCCCATTCTTAAACGTTCTCCCCAAAGAATAAACATCGGTTCGTCAATCCATTTGTCATCTCGTCACAATAGACAGTTCTGTCATAATCACCGCACCTTGGATTCCCGCCGGGCCCATTGTTCTCGGCCACGGGACTATGAATAGTTGGTTAAATATTAGTGTTCAGGCTCGCGCAGCGGCGCTCACGAACGCGCGTTTTCTGCCCCGGCCTCCTGGAATGCTTCGGCCGCATTCTTTTTTCTCGAAACGCTGCACACGTCGAAAGCAGATGCTCAACGCGCTAAACGGATTTACTTAGATCCCAAACTCATTCACAAGTAGAGATTGATGAAAATGGGTTCACGTCCTAACTAGTGGTGCGACAACAACGTATACTTTTTTGCATTATTTGTAACTCGTGCAATTTCCGAAAATTGAGAGAGTTCAACGAAAGTCGAACCATTTTTATAAGCGTATTTCGCACACTCAGAGAAATAAAAATAAAAAAATAATTGGAGCCGTTCTTGAGAAAATCTTATTTTTAAAATTGCCTTTGTTTCTTGTAAAATTGCGCAGAAACTACTCATATTTTTTTAATAATTTGTACAAGAACTTACAAAAAATAAGAATACCTGTGTCCGAATCAAGGGGCCATGGCACAGATCGATCGAGAAATATCAATTTTGGTGAAAATTCCCCCTTTAGTGTTGTTGACAGACGGACTGGTAAATGGACAGACGTTTTGCTGTATGCCAATTATTTGGGATCGAGGACCCACAAAACGTGGATTTTGATCGCACAACATATTAGAGGAAGTTATTTTGCAACATAAAGAAGGAATAATATTCACTCTTTAGGCATTAGGGGCCCACGAGTCATTCTGTCGAAAAATTGCCGTTTTTGCTGCAGCATGACAATACTTTCTCTATACTACGTAAGTAGTATGTGATAATGGAAAAGTATGTGGAAATGTAAATATTATTTGAAAAATATATTATATTGAAGGGTGGGCGATAACAGTTTAAGGAACATAACCAGAGAATATTATTCCATAAAATTACTCTGGGGCTTCAAAAATATTGAAAATGTACCTTCTATGTTACTTTTAGTCTTCACAAGTAAGATTTTGTGACGATGTGTCACGTAATTGTAAATGTTTACCTGCCACCACGTAATGCATAACTCATTTACCGTGAACTTTGCACTTTGATAATATTGATTAAGTACATCTGTTAATTTTTTATTCCGATATTTTTCCCGTGTAACAACAAGTAGTTTATCCTAAAAAAATGAAGTATCAATATATTATAGAATACGTAATTGAGGTACAAAACAAAACAGGGATAATTTTGTAATTTAAAAAAATGCTTGATTCATATTGCATAGTAAAGAAGTTGCAGAATAAATATAACAGTTCAGAAAGAAAGGGAATGCACATTATTACAACATATTTTATTTCCATTTTGTAGGGAATCCATTTCTGAGATTGTATCGGAGTTTCTTGAATAGATAACTGTAATTTTCATAGAAAATATCTTGAGGGTAATTATTAAAGGGAATAGGTTTCACTTTGTGCGAGCTGGTAACAAAGGCAAGAAATATCACTAAATGAGACGTGGAGGTTTCATTCTCGCATCTTTGAAGTAAGACCTGGCTCACGCAAGAGGACTGCGGCGGCGGGGAAAAGATTCCGCCGCCGGATTCTTTCCCCCCGCGAGGAAGCTACTCCGCGAGGAATAAACCGTCTGAGAAAGTCGCTTTCCTCCGGAGTCGAGCTGACATTTCTTGACGTATTTACCAATATCTTTTGTACGCGAGGGCTTTCTCATTACGTTTGTTTCATTGTTCAAAGCAAACGCCGTGTCTCGGGTTCTGTGTGTGCAGAGCGCTTTCGTCAAAGACCGCGGGGAGAGGGGGCGAGGCGCTGGTGGGTGGGTGGTGGGGGAGCCTGAGTGAGCAGGAGACGATACAGGAGGATGGAGCGGGTGTGTGGGATGGGAGATGACGAGGGTGGAGGAGGATGGATGTGGATGAGGGCGGGTGTGGGAAAAGGAGAGGACGGAGGTGAACGCCGAGGACAAGGGTGATTGGGGAGGATGGTGAGGGGTTGTGGAATGAGAGAGACCGTGGAGAAACGGCAGGTGGGTGGGGAGACGAGAGAGGGTGGGTAAGACGGGGCAGGGCGGGAGAGGGCGAGAGGGAACCGGGAGGATGAGGGGGGATGGAGTGGGCGGGGTGGGACGGGATGCAGGAGGGTGGCCGGATGAGAGCGACTTGAAAGCGGCAATGCAGACACAATGCGATAAAGCGGGGAATTAAACTGAAGATGACGTGTGATTAACTTTTGTGTCATTCGGATTGAGCGGGCTTGTTTGCCGGGCCGGGCCAGGCCGCGGGCGCTGGCGAGCGAGCAGGGGGGGGGGCGCACCCCGGCTTCGTCGGCTCAAAGGCTGCCAACCCTCCGGGCTGGCGCTGAAATTAAAGAAAAACAGTCCGCAGACAGACCGCCGCGCTCCGCGAAGCCGGCTGGCTGGCTAGTCTTGTGCTCCCCGCCCTGCCCGCTCCACCCTCCACCCACCTCCTCCCCGCTGGGTGCGGTTGCTCCTCCAAGAGCAGTCTGGGAGCCACATCCAGTGCTGCTTGTTACCCTGCAGTTTGTATCGTTTACCCTAATCAGAAGACGCTATAAATAGTAAATGGCAAATTATTTTAACGTAAATTAGGTGTGAAATTTTCTAAATAAGTTTCAGTGAAATCTGAACTAGCACTTATTTTCTCGGATTCCTTAACAATTCGAATTTTATTTCTTTTGTAGTATTTCCCGTTATACATAATCAGTATTTGCATTTTCTATAAATTGTAGTCAGTAAAAATTTCTTAACTCGAATATTATTGATTATCCATTAAGTTTTGTTTGAGAGTTTTCTTTATTTTCGTTTTGGAAGACATATCGCCGGAAAATAAATATATTTCGATAAGAGAAATCTGAGTTGTCAAATATTTTGTTTTTGTTTTATTACTTGAATTTGTAAGAATTGTAGGAAAATTAATTTTATTTTGTTTTAATGCATTTCATGTTTTGTAGTGGTTGACATTTCCGTAACAAAATTTGAAGTATTCCTTCAGAATAACTAACGCTTGCTAATGACGTAAATATTCTTTATGATATGGGAATAAAAGAAACTTGAAATAAATGCAAATTTAAGAGAAAGAATGCAATTAAATTGTATTAAAAATATAATCGCGCGGTTATTTTTTCAAGGCTCACTGTATTTATAATACATTAGGTAGGATTTATTATAATTGCCTCGTAAGCTTCAAATACAAAATTTTACTTAATTGTTTGGCCATTTTAAACTGCTAAGGTTGTATGGGATGATGACAATAAATACTAATACAGTTCTAAATAAATATTACGCTTCAAATGTTCATTTATACATTATAGGTGTAATTTACAAGTATATGCATTACATACGTGCTATGTCTCGGCACAATCTGTTACAATCTTTGATTTCAATTGCAAAATATATTAAATGCTTATATACCTATATTAACTTTTATGAAATTTTCTACTTTGGAGCTATCAAAGAAAAATAGATCAATCAGCTTTTCTTAGATATTAATGCCAAAAATATAGAGATATACATTTGTACTTCGGAAATGAACCTTGAGGTCAATGTTTGTGATTGTATCTTTTCTTTTAGAAAAGTACTACATACTGTTTACATTATTTTATTGAGTTTAAGCATCAATATTATTACATATAACTGCTCTCTTTTAATTATTTTACGAAAAAATCCATTAATCTTCTTATTCAGGCCAGAAGTGTGATGTAGTAAGCGATGCATTGAGTTGAAAGATTCACATTTTAATGAAAATTTAATAAAAATTATGGGAATGGAAAAATGTGAGAGGTTTACCCCACTCGTCTTGTAACCACTTACCACTGACATATTTCGAATACTCATACAAGTATTTCACGAGGCGTTTGAATAGATGCAATCGTACGCTCTGTTATTTGCATACTCGTTTGGAAGAGGTACATGTCATCGAACCGGCCAATTTAACACGAGAACAAACCGGCTGTCGTTGCCAATCGGAAAGTGGTCGACATGCCCGTATGCGTGGGATGGTTCTTTCATGGTTTCGGAATCGAACGCCGACAGGTTGACTCCACTAATTTTGTCGATCTTGAAACATTTAAACTTCTTAGAAATAATAGCTTAAACAGAAACCCTCGTTAGAACGAATTCGCTTATTACGAATTTCGCCATAACACGAACAAACGGTTGGTCCCGACAAGGGTAAACACATTTGGTTCTGTGTTGAATCATTGACACTGATGCCAGAGAACTTCTTCCCCAAATGACGCGTAACAACTTTCCAAATTATATTAAAAAGGGGAAAACAGGAAACGAACTTAATTTCGGAAATATGTTTTACTATGTAATGCTTTGGGCCCCTTTCAGAATATTCAGGAGGGCCACGGTTTCTGCCCCTTCCCCTGAGGTTACGTCTCTGAAGACGTAAATAATTATCATTTTGTTACTTAGGAACCTACCATAGATTGATTGATTCCACAATGTTCTTGACATTAAGTAGGCAAGCATAGTGGCTTAGCTAAGAATATAATAAAGTTTATAATCTATGTCAATACTTTTAGCTAGCAAATATTGTTTACACTCCCCATTCCAAACATATGTAAAGTACTAATATATTTTATTTGTTTATTCGAGTTGTTTTATGATATACGTATAATTAAATAAATAAGAATAATAATCAAAAAGTGGAAAGGATGTTTTAGTTGTATAAATATATCTAAATTTGTAGCAGGACAAATCCTCTAAACAATGAAATATTCATACCAATAAATAAGGCACCGGTATGAATGTGTAATGCAAATAATGAGTCATGAAATGCGGAAGATACAAAGCCTTCAAGAGTGAAGCACGGTATGTGTGAATGTCTTTGATATCTACTTCACATGTCGCTGTGATTACGAGCTGAAACGGAAGTCACCGACTGTTCGGTACTGATAAACACCAAAGAGATACGATAGAGTGACAGAGTGCGATCTAACTTTGATGCGTAAATATTGCTCTTATTGTCTTGGAATTCTATGTATTTAAGTAATTAAACAGCTTAGATTTGTCTTTAAAAATACTATTTAAGCGTTTAAAAAAGGAGGCTTATCTATTTAAATACCCGCAGCCTACTAATAAGATTGTGCATGAAAAATAGAAGTTTCTCAGGCTCTGTGCTCGAAAAAAATCAACACTGTTTAAAGTATTTCCTTTTTATTTTACTCCGGCTTCTGTAGCAAAAAACATCAGTACACAGTTGCATATGTTTCATCAACTAACCAATTCGAATGTATTCCACCACATGCAAAAACTGTTTGTGAACTTTCATTTACTCTTTTCGAAACCGGAGATTGTCGGTTCTAGCTGGCCTTGCTAATCCGTCATCCATAAAGTAATCCATCATTTTGACAGATCGGTTATGTCTATAAATTTACACAGTACTCATATGCCCCAGTAATATGCTACCGGATAAAAGCGCAATTAATGTAGATCCTTTCAGGACCAAAGATTGCCGAGCAATGTTCATTTGATGCGTTTTGTTGCTGAGCTGGGTTTCAAACTATATTTGTTTCGGATTTGAGAAACTTTATGAATAGTCCCATCTTATTATTTCCCTGGGTATCGACTTCTCAATAGTCGATAACCCGTTGATGGATCTTCTTAGTTTTATCTCGTTTACTGTATCATGACAAATTTCACACGCTTAACTCTTTGAAAATAATTTTAAAAAATATATAGCCAATTGGGGAAATTATAATTAGTTCATCTATACACTAAAAACAGTTCGAAGAGGCAGAGAGTTATTATCAACTGTTTTTTTATTTTGTTTTGGTTTTGTTTTTCAACGTGTTTAGAAGACATTAATTGATCTCAATTTTCGTTCCAGTGATTCCTTCTCAAAATTTAATTGTAGGTTTAACAAATTTATATTTTACAATGTGGCATTTGACTCAAAATTTTTCTCGTTTGAGGGGCTTGGTCCAGTAATAACTCATAAGCCACACTCGCCACCGGAAGACTCCTGCTCTTCGTAAATGTTAATATGTCGATTTTGGTGTGTTACGTCTTGTTACAGTTCCAAGACCTTCGTACATACGAATAAGACAAGGTAACGAGATAAGCTGTGCTTTCACCAAACTCTAGATGTCCACATTTACGAGTAGCGGTATGATTACCGTAGCTGATGTGGCTTATCTTATTATTGCCTCAAACTTTAATTTTTTACTGCATTAATTGCAGCCTTACATGTCCCAATATGCGTGTCCAAACTTGTATTTATTGTATCTATATGATGCAGAGTTCACCTTGTAGATAACTGTTTTGCAAGGTACACATCACCGTGTTGCATAGTAGATATCACTAAATTGCATAGAAGATTTCACTGTATAGCAGATATCACTGTGTTGCCTAGTAGATATCAGTGTGCAACATAATAGGTATACATGGTATCACTGTGTTGCCTAATAGGTATCACTGTGTAACACAGTAGATATTACTGTATTGCATAGTAGGTATTACTGTTGCCTAGTAGATATCACTGTGTTGCGTGGAGATATCGCAGTGCTGCCTAGGAGAGTCCACCGTCTTGTATTTAGTCGACGGCAAGGGGTCGCACGAAGCGCAGGCAAGTACGTTCCGCGCCTCGCGGACACTGCAGCGTGGGCGGCAGTGGCGGGGGGGCGGGGGGGGGGGCGGGAGCGGCCTGCCTAGGTCTCACGCGCGGCCTCTGGGGCAGTTCTCGGAGATTAAGCCCCGCACCCGGGCCACTATTTCTTGGCGGACGCCCGTTCTCTCGAATGCTCGATAAGCGAATCCGACGAGGAAGCGGAGGCGGGGCGGGGCCGGGGGGCGGAGGAGGGAAAGGGTGGCTCGGAGGGTTGGCAGCGCTGGCTGACGCCGCGCGTGCGTGGGTGGGTGGGTGAGGACGCGAGGGCGGGCGTTGCCTGATCGTTGTCGCCGCTGAGGAAGCTTCCTGGCCTAATGCTGTTGGAGACACTGCCGTTGTCGAGGAGGTTCCTGAAGTGAACTGAAGACGCAGTTCCTGACTCCAAAAACGACATTTTTCGTAGTTTCTCTACTAGCACCGTTTATGTTGTAGCCATCACCGTCTCAATTTACGATTCTGCATTCATTCTGACAAAATGAATCCTTAAGACAGGCGATAACCTCCCCATCAGTGCTCTCTACCAAGATGAGAATTAATCAGTTAATATTGGTACCACTGTCTTCGTCTTCACCATCGCTTCCATGATCATCGTCACACCGTCAATAACATCTCATAACCATCACCGTCGTCAGCACCCTCTCCTATGACAGCAAACCGTCATCATCGATATTACGGTCACCTTCACATTCTCCATATCATCATCGTCATCGTCATCGTCATCATCAGTCGGTACGATTGTCTCCGCCGTCGCCGCCACGGCTCGCTCCATCCCCTCCAGCCCCGTTGGCGAGCAGCTGCCGCGCGATCGCCGCCGTCTCCTCGCCGTCCTCTTTCCCCGTCGTCCCGCCGCCGTCCGCAGCCGTCGTCGTCGCCACCGCCGTCGTCGTCGACGTCGTCGGCGCTGGTCCCAGCCCCGGCCCGGCCCGGCTCGGCCCCAGCCGCCCGGTCCCTCCACTCCCAATGCATCACTCAGTTGACACTTGCTGCCACATATATCACTGTACCCCTACCGCCACCGCTCTGGAGGTTTGTATTTGCATATAGCAACACAGCAAAGCCCGGGTTGTGTGAGTCCGTGAGCGGCCGTTGGGTCTGTGTGTGTGTTTTTTCCTTTACCATTTCTCTCGTTCTCTCTCGCGCCGTTAGATTTATTACCGGACTAATGTAGGGAGAATTCCTCTCCTGCCCCTCCCACTTCTTTTCTGTGCCTTTTCTCTAAACCTCCGTGCGCTCTCACACACACAGCGCCCCGTTGCCCTTTAGTATAGTCATAGTATTAATCCACACCCTCCCGTTGCCCGCGCCGCCGCCGCCACCGCCGCCGCCGCCTCCGCGCGCCCAGTATTTCTCTTTCTAGTCGCGGTGGGCCCCCAAAGAGTCCATTTAAAAGACAAACGTCCTATTGAATAATAGTCAGCACCCTCCCCCGCCTTTCTCCCGGTCTCCCTCTCGCCGTCGCCGCCGCCGCCTCCCCCTCTCCTTTTCGCTTCCTCAACCTACTCGTCTATAAAAGAATCCCCGATAAATTTCTGCAGATGTGTGCATTAAAAGCTAGAAGAAGCAGCAGCAGTAAGAAGGGTATTGGTGGGAGAGCGTGCTTCTGCAGGCAGTGCGCGCGAGAGAGCGGGTGGGGGTGGGGTGAGAGGAAACGGGCCTCTGCAAGGGAGAAAGGTTAGGTCTTTAAAATGTCAGCCGTAATGGCAGATATCAATCACTGGTTTCAATCAGCATCAGGCGGCAGGAGTGAGCGAACGACGTCGGGGGAGGCGGAGGCAAGCAGACGGCCCATCTGAGTCATAGCCTGATCGTGCGCCCGGCGATGACGCTGTGGGACGAGGAGCGCACACAGCGGGGTAGAGCGCGCGCGTGAGACAGACAGAGAGAGAGAGAGAGACAGAGAGAGGGCGGCGCACGCGCGGAGAGGAAGCGGGGAGCGGGGCGGCGAGGGTCGCGAGGCGGCAGAGGGCGGGGTCACGGGGCCATATGGACCGCATGTGCCCGAGGCGCCGGGGATAGTTCCCGGCGCCACCACCAGGGCGCGCGCCGTCTGCGACGCGTCGCTGCCTCCGCCGCCGCCGCCGCCGCCGCCAACTACCCGGCCCGTACTACCTCCCGTCAAGCAAACCACCACATTCATCGCTTCCGTAAACACTTCAGTTCCGCGTCCTCACCCTTCTTCTTCCTCGCCACCTCTTCTCCCTCCACTTTCCATTCCAACTCTGCCTCCTCCGCGTCCTCCTCCGCTTTCTCTGTCCCCCTCGCCCACTTTCTCCGGTTCTGTTCCTCCTCCACTGCTTTCACAACATTTCCTCAGTGTCCGCAAGTCCATCTCAAACGATCATCTTCATTTCTCTCTCTCTCTCTCTCTCTCTCTCTCTCTCTCTCTCTCTCTCTCTCTCTCTCTCTCTCATTCTTTCTCCTTCTCATTCTTTCATCCTCTCTTTCTCATTTTCTCTCTTGTTTCTCTTTTGATCTCTTATTTCTCTTTTTCTCTTTCTTTCTCTCTCTTCTCTTTTTTCTCTTCTCTCTCACTCTCTATCCCTCTTCTACCTTCTCTTCCTCTTTCGCCCTCCTCCTCCGTAGCCGCCATCGTTTCCAATGCCCCCTTTCGCCTCAGTGATCTCCGCGTGGCGCCATCACCGTCGCCTCCTCGTCCGCCGCGTCAGCGCGGAGTATGAAGTGCCCCGCCCCTCCCCCTCTCTCCCGGAGTCGCACCTGTCCCTGCCCGTGGGCGCCAGGGTCGTGATCCGGCGCCCCGCAGCCCACGCGGCGACCTCGGCCTCCCGCCCCCGCCCCGCGCGAGCCCTGCTTGCGTTACAATCAGGCGAGGATTGCTGGCGGCCGGGGCGTGTTCCCTGTCGGGGCATCAGTCATGCGTTCAGCCGCCCGCCCGCCCGCCCGCCCGCCCGCCCGCCCGCCCGCCCGCCCGCCCGCCCGCCCGCCCGCCCGGCCTCGACGCCCGCTCTCCCAGGAGCGATCGCGGAGACACGATCGCGGCGCCAAGTGCCCCGCTGGCGCGCCGCGGCTCCTGACGCTGCATCTCATCAGCCCAAAAATGCGTATTCATTTACGATTTAATAAATGCGAATTCCGTAATATGTCTAGTAGTTATTTTTGTATAAGTGAAAAAATGTATTTCCTCGTATCGAGTTACGAGTATATTCGTAATATTTATAGAAAAGACGAACGATAGAGGGCGGGAGAAAAAGATAAAAAGTGCGGTAGCTGGAGATCCGAAATAAAATAGCATATAATTTTTTTTCGATTTTTCAATTAGCGATTGAACTGACCGAAATGTATATAATGTATGATTTGTGAACATTAATTCAGTAAGATATTTTAATACTTCTCCCCAAAAAACAGTTTATTTTTGAGAGAATTGGAGCTAAGTGGAGAGAAATCATCAAGAGTTTCCTTTAGAAAATACAAATAATTATAAGAAGTTCTCTGTATTCGTATGTTAACTTCTCTACTCTATTATTTTGTTAATGTTATGAATCAAATTGTTGGTGTAATGCAAAAAAACTTATCTGAATGGTGTTATCTTTTCCGTTCTGTTCCTTATTTTTTACTTCAAATAATCATACTAAAGCTACATGTTTTCCACTCATGTATGTCAGTTAATTGATACATATTTTATTCTTCGTGTTTATGAACTATTTCTAAAAGAAAATACATGAAAAATTTTGAGTTGTAAAAATGAGATACCGGTATTCGATACCAAACATACGCTAGATTGCGTATCTGATCACTGTACACAGAAGTAATGGCATAATTTGTGTTCCGTATCCTTATATCATTAATATATTCGTACACCACTTGGTCTAGACAGGGCTGTCTAATTAATAATTCTAATAATCGAAATATCAAGACTGATACTCTA
Organism: Teleogryllus occipitalis; assembly: GCA_011170035.1. Classification (NCBI taxonomy): domain Eukaryota; kingdom Metazoa; phylum Arthropoda; class Insecta; order Orthoptera; family Gryllidae; genus Teleogryllus; species Teleogryllus occipitalis. The sequence continues at coordinate 149,988 of BLKR01000948.1, read as the reverse complement.
ACTTATAGCACTGAGTTCCACCAAATCATTTGCCATTTCTTGCACCTGCGGATCGACTATTCGTCGAGATCATCCTACTGTGACATTTCCTCACCCCCCCACACACACACATACACACACAGTCAGTTTCTCCATCCCTCAGGACTCAGACGGTTATTTAGTGACATCTACTCGACGACGGTACATTAAAATTTACATATCGTCGATGCAATTACTCGAGACATTCCTGGTCGATTTATCATTCTTGATTTACTCTCGATATGCCTGTCAGAGCGGAAAATGTGACCAGCGTCGGGCTGGGAGTGGCTGGGCGGCCCGCGCGGGGCGGACCTAATCGATGACTGACAATCCCAGGGGTCATTTAAATTAAGAAATTATGACGTTCGTCCTCGCCCGCGTACGACAGTCGCGTTCCAGCAGCCCGAGACACTGGCGCGTGGAATTTATATAGATCGTTTACGTTTGAGACTAATAGCGGATTATCTTCATGAATAATCCCATCAATTCTAATTCTTACTATCGACCTTGTCCGCGCGGTCCGTTCGTCCCCGCACTCCGTCCTCCGTCTCCTCCTCCCGAGGAATTTATGTTGCTGGGAATCAACACGCGCGAGCTTTCGGTTGCGTAGAGTCGGAGTGGGCGCTTTGATGCTCGAGAGGCGGAGATCAACGACCTAAGAAGTGTGTGGACGCGGGTTTCGCAAAATGGGTAGCGCGCGCCCGCGGGACCACCCAACCAAGCTTTCGCCCAACCAACAAACCGACCGACCAAACGACCGCCCGACCGCCCGACCGCCCGACCGCCCGACCGCCCGACCGCCCGACCGCCCGACCGCCCGACCGCCCGACCGCCCGACCGCCCGACCGCCCGACCGCCCGACCGCCCGACCGCCCGACCGCCCGACCGCCCGACCGCCCGACCGCCCGACCGCCCGACCGCCCGACCGCCCGACCGCCCGACCGCCCGACCGCCCGACCGCCCGACCGCCCGACCGCCCGACCGCCCGACCGCCCGACCGCCCGACCGCCCGACCGCCCGACCGCCCGACCGCCCGACCGCCCGACCGCCCGAGCGACCGCGACCGCCCGACCGCCCGACCGCCCGTCCGCCCGACCGCCCGACCGCCCGACCGCCCGACCGCCCGACCGCCCGACCGCCCGACCGCCCGACCGCCCGACCGCCCGACCGACCGACCGCCCGACCGCCCGACCGCCCGACCGCCCGACCGCCCGACCGCCCGACCGCCCGACCGCCCGACCGCCCGACCGCCCGACCGCCCGACCGCCCGACCGCCCGACCGCCCGCCCGCCCGACCGCCCGACCGCCCGACCGCCCGACCGCCCGACCGCCCGACCGCCCGACCGCCCGACCGCCCGACCGCCCGACCGCCCAACCGCCCTTTCGTGCAACCCCCCTACCATCCTACCGCCATAGGCCCTACCAACAAACCGCTCAATAGCTCAACCAACCGACCTATTCCCCAATCACCCAAGACCTCAATTCTCTTATCTCCCCGTCTGCCAATCGCCAAACAGCTTTACTGTTCTACCACTCACCCTTTTGCCCTCCCAAACACTCACACATATTTTCGACCGCCCCATCAACCAACCAATCAGACACACACACACACACACACACACACACACACACACACACACACACACACACCTACCGACCCTTTCTGTCGCGCAAAAAACCATCGCTCTCCTCAATTTCTCCTCCCCATCTGCCAAACTACTCAACCCCCCAACTTCGCAACCACTCAACCACACAACCATCTGACCAACCAACCACCTGCTCCATCAGCCAAGTGTCTGCTCGACCACCAACCCACCCTCCTTCTCGGCCACTCACTCATCCAACCTACCCACATCACTCATCCACCTAACCACTTATCCAAACACCCGCCCACATGCCTTCCCACTCTCCCTCAACCGCCCGCCTGCTGGTTCGGTCTGCTCGCAGTCCGCCTCCGATATTTTCTGCCTGATGTACCGGTTTCGGCTGAAATTCTGAATTCCGTTTCCTCGTTGCGGAATTTCGCTACGAAAATGCTCTTCGCCGCAGTAGATTCCCTTTTTTCTTACGCAATGTCAAACTGCTGAAGTAAATTTCCGAGTTTATTTTCTTAGGCGGTGATATTATTACCTAAGCACACGGATACGCTTTCTTGTTGCGCGATCTTTGTGATTTCCGAGGGGAGTGGATTTTGAAATTTAGTGGGCGACTGTGGTTAATATATGAAACTGCGTTTTATGTGATTATGAAGTGGTTAGAGTATTAGTTTTTTGTACAATTAAGTGCCATTTTCAAGAATGCCGAAAAGCAGGTTGTTTAAATGGACTCAGTGCCCACAGGTAATCATGATCAAATTTCTTCCTTAATTGCCCTTCAGACTTTCGAAAATGCTTGATGAACATTACTGACATCTCACTCACATTTCATTCATGCACTCTCAGAAATGTTTTATTAATGTGTATTTGCATCCTTAATTTTGGTGTCTCCTTTTGGATGAATAAATGATAGTGACGTCTAGATAATTTCTTAAAGACAATTCAATATTTATTAATTTCCGTAGATTTCCACAAATTTAACTTTACCTGCCCTTTATTGTATTTTTTTCATTATATTTCAAACTGCTGCTCCATACCCATCACAATTTAATTTCTCACCTTCGAGCTACAGAACTCACATATATATATATATATATATATATATATATATATATATATATATATATATATATATATATATATAAATTTCTACTAAACATCATTTTGTGAAGCATATATCTTTCTTGGAAGTGAACATTTATCACTTATCTGAAATATAAAACTTTTTAATGCGTGAAAATAAGTATTTACCAAGTTCATTTTATAAATTCTAAATATCAAAAAAATTTAGAGATAATTTGCTTTAAAGTTCAGTTTTTCGCGAGACACGAAGGACAACCAAAGATGAAATTACAAGTTTTGTTGTATTTGCTGTAGAGGGATTTATAATGGATTGGTAGTAATATGAGGATATCTTTTGGTCAATTTATTACACAAAACATGTCGACTCCAGAAACAAAGAAAGCCTTTTAGGTGAGGCCCAGCGTGATGACTTAAGAGAGTGCAATGGATAATGGGTAAGAGCTGAAAGTTTTTAATTTTTGTTATGATGATCTATGACATGTCGAAATCATTAACGATAACTGAAACTGTGGTCACACCGTCTGTATGATATCTTTATTTCGACCATTAGCCTATTACTTATTACCTTGTGCCATCTGTTAGGTTGTCAGGTTTTCAGGTTTTTTTAGCGATCCTACGACGCTTGATGTCACATATAGAGGGGAGAGGAATAATAATAAAAAACATGTTTCTCAAGGTCTCATTAATGTTAGTTTGAACGTCCTCGTAGAGTATGTTAGGATTAATTTTTTAGTTGAATATGACAAGTTACATGTGAAATTGTGTGTCTGGGGACACCTAGACCTCAGAATGTTCCATATTTTCAATAGCACTCACAATCCTGATACATTTTTCAGGATTTGCAATGACATTCCTACGCTGAATTTAAACCAGTATGAATAAATACTTAATGTCATTGTTATTAAAGTGTCAATGTAATACTGTAATTGGAAATATTGTGTAACTGAGATTGTGAGCAGTTGATATGTAGAAGAGTCTTTTGTTGCAGTCCAGGCAACAAAAATGTTATTTTACCCTTTATGTTCGCGAATGCAAATAAACAATTATTAAATAGGCATGTCGGGGAATATGCGAGACATTACAAAGAAACACTTTTGCCCATTTGTGAGAAAATGTAATACACACGGGAAAAGGAAATAATTTATTCATTACAATTTCATTTAGTTATTGCGAAAAGCTGTGAAATATCAGAGGTATGCTAAGATTTCAAATTAAATTGTCTAGAATACCTGAAAAAATAACATCTATTGATTTTAATATTATTTTTTAGTCTGTTCCACTTTCAACATTGTATGCTTTTGTATTGATTAATCAGCAATCGAAATTGTATAGATAAATCTTGATAAGTTATAGTCACGTCTCTACATAAACTAAATTCATCTTAGGTATGCCAGTGAAATACGATACATGCTGATGATCATTGAATTACATACTTTACATAAAACATACATACTTTACACAAAGTTGCAGGGCTGCGTGACACGGGCGGTCTTGTACCGTTTTGGTACAAACAGTGGACGGACTCGTGCAGGATGAACAGACCGAAATGGGACGACGCGGGGCGGGGACAGGACGGGTGAAGCGGAGGGGCAGGGCGGGGAAGTCATAGGCAGGTGGACCTTGATGAACCGGGGAGGGTGAGGCCGAAATGGGACGATGGTGGGTGTGGCTGCGAGAGCAGGAAGAACTCACCTGCGATGGTGTTGGGTGGCGCGGGAAGGGATGATGAAACACGGAGCAGGGATGGACGGGGAGAAAGGTGGGCGACAGGGGTAGGTTGCGTAGCGAGGCCGATGATTCGGAGCGAGGTGGGGTCAGGTGAATGACGAGAAGCGGGGCTGGGAGGAACGGGGATAGCGGGCAGAGGCGAGCTGTGAGGGGCAGTGCAGCGTGGGGTGGCGATGGGCGGGGCGGAGCGGAGTGAGGCGGGGTGTGGTGAATGACGAGAAGCTGGGCTGGGAGGAACGGGGATAGCGGGCAAAGGAGAACTGTGAGGTGCAGTGCAGCGTGGGGTGGCGATGGGCGGGGTGTGGTGAATGATGAGAAGCGAGGCTGGGAGGGACGGGAGAAACAGGGAGGTGAGCTCTGTGCTGTAGTGAGGGGTGGAGAGGGGTCGGGGAGAAGCGGGGCGGGGCGGGGCGACGGCTGCGGCGGCCATGTTGCCTCCGCACGATCGCGAAGAACCAGTATGGCCGCAAACGGCTCCACATTCCATCACCTGCGAGAGCTAGCCGGTCGGCCGCTCGCCCGCCCCGCCCCTCCCCTCCGCACCCCACTCCGCTGCAGTGGTCGTTGGCCACTGCGCCGAAAGTTAACGACACAATAATGGGTCGGATGCGGCGCGCAAGTGCTGCGCGGGCGGGCGGGCTGCCCGCTGGGAGCCCGCTGGGTTACGCTGCGATCGCGCGCGGAGAAACCTCTTTGAAGCAGCGGAACTGATGTCACGGCAGCGCCTCTGACCGGGAGGTCCTGGGTTCGAGTCCTGACGGCGACAGGATTTTCGACATTAGCTCTTCAGCTAGGTCGAATTCAGTCGCTGTCTGGAGGAGAATTCTAGCGGCCGGCTGCTCTGGTCGGTAGCTTTCCGTGGTTTCTTCGATCAACACCAGGCGAATGCCGGAGCAGTACCCTACCAAACGGGCCACGGACCACGCGCGATCTTTCCTTCCTCTTCCGTGTCCTCTCCTCTCCCCTTACACACACACTTACACTAACATGCACTACACTACCACATATTCCGGGAGACTAGAACTTGTCCCGGCTGGGGCAGTGCCCCGCTGGTGGGAGATTTCTGGTCAGGGGGAAACCCCACTAGCCGACGGTAGGTCGGCGCCGGATCTCGCCATCCAGCGGGGGAAGATCACCGCGCACCTCCCGAGAAAAAAACATGCACTACACTAACGGGACTAATGACCGAAGCAGTTGCCGCGCCCGGAAACATGAAAAAATCAATCTATCAATTGAAGCAGCGGCTTCTAAGGGCCGGAGATGCTCAGCGCTTGCTGATAATGACTGACACGGAGATCTAAGGGATGAAAAGATGCGTAAATCAGGCGGTTATATTTCACTCATTGGAACAGTATTACGCCACATGTCTTCAGAACTTTCTTTTCAGTGTGCTTCTTTCGAGTTAAAACGCAACGTATATTCTTCATCTGATTCTTCTCTTCATCATTCTCTAATTTGACTACTTTTTCTTTTATTTTTTCTTCTACTTCTTTCACTTCCACTTCTTCTTGTGGTAAATCTGACGGACGACATTCCTGGGTACTATGGAATGATGAATGATGATTTGGCAGTTTATTCTCGACTGGATGTGGTTTGCGTTTCTTCCAGGCCACTATAAAAATCTGAAAATATTCATGTATTTTACGGCGATTGATACTGCAGTCATTGACTCTCTACCTACAGGTGAACACGTACCCTACAAGATGGTTAATTCCTCATGATTCATTGGTTGTAAATGAAGTAAGAAAGTCGATAGATGGGCTACGTATCAAAAAGTAAGTCCTAAATACATAAGTGGGAAGCGTGGGAAATGATACGACCGACTCATGATTCATAGAATCATGCGTCAAACATATGGCGGAAGTAATGGTCAGTTCCTGTTTCGTTACGAGACTTCAAAATGAGGCCACGGGAACAATCAGCCAAACCTTTGCCTGTTTACACCGCAACACTTGTGAAACGTCGGAATGAGATTGGTGTTCTTTGATGACATTGTCACTGTGTAAATAATAAAAGTCAATCTTCTTACATCCATTTCAGAATAAAGACAGATGTGTGTTCTTTCAGGAGCGTCCAGCGTCACACCTTATCACAGATACTGAGAAAGCGAAAAAAAAAAAATGTTGGTTTTAAGGAAGGGAAGTTAGCTCCACGCATTCATTGCTCTGCAACAGCAGTCTCCATTCGTTCACATACATGGTCTCGTGCTTTTAAGAGTCACAATGAAGATCATTAACTTTTTTCAATCGGTTTGCAGTAGGAGTTTTTAAGGATTTATGGCCAAACTTTCAAATCTCTAAGGAGTTCTAACGTGTAAATTATAGAAGCTCTTGTTAACTTGGTCCTTCCGTTTCTTCACAATCAAGCTTTGTCCTGATAATATTAGGAAACTTATGATTCTTATTTTCTTACAGTCACAGTTTGAATAATAGAAGTTAATTTGGCACATGGAAGTTAATAATGGAAGTTCCTCACAGACATTTCCTACCGTTTTCCCTCTAACCTTAGCAAACCTGTAACTCGTGTTATTTGATATTGACAGTGAAAGTGAAGTTCAATCGTTCTTTCACTGTTTGCCTATTAATTGGATATTCCAGGAGCTTCATCCGACAATCGTATTGAACCTCCAATACCAGCATTGATTGTACTTACAGCGCACTTGCATTCCTTCGCATTAAAATTGTGATTCACGGTCTTAACTGGAGACGTTGGCAGTTACGTTGATGTGAAGATGAATTAAATCATTCTTTCATTAACTACGTAGTAATTACAGAACTGGTCGCTTCAGGAGCCTGCTCAGTGCACCTTTTGAAGCCATCGCAGCCAACCACTGAGAGTGTGGAGACGCTCGTTAACTCCACACTCTCGTTCCTCCACATCCACGCTGCGCGTGGGCGGGCGGCGGGAAGGATTACTCCGCGGGTTAATGAAGAATATGAAGAGGCCTACCAGGCGTCCCACAAGGCTCGGAAGGCGGGCGCGAGACGCGAGACGCGGAAGCCTTCGTAATAAGCGAGTACCGCCGGGCGGCGATGCACGCCCATAAATCTATGTTTTTCCCCGGCAGCGGCCGCGGAGACAGAGGCGGTCGCGGGTGGTGGGGGAGGTGGGGTTGCGGGGCGGCGGAAGAGATGGAGCGCCTGGGATGACGCGTTCTAGGGGGTGACGGACGAGCGGGGCGATGAGGTGGCAAAGGATTTAGTGGTTGGGTGGGTGGCACGGAAGTGAGGAAGGTGGAATTGAAGATGTGAGTAGAGTCGTGTACCGTGTGAGGCCGAGAGTGTGTTACGATTGTTTGCACTCTCTTGAGACACGTGACGGAACGTTTGAGAGAGAAAAAAACGATATGTGGTAATGAAGGTATTGGTAACGAGTGCTATTCTAGTGTGTGTGCTATTTCACTACAAGAATCTTGTAGCATTTTACATAATAATTAGTATATATCTAATGAAACGCCAGTTCAAAATACGCTAAGTTAATCCTTCGTATTGCAGTAAGAATGTAAACAACAGTAAGAAAGTTGTTATAGAATGTTAGAATGCAGAAAGTTAATTGTATCTATTATTTACACCATATGAAGTTGATACCTACGACAGAAGAGCCTAAGAAGTTTCTCTCATCCTGGGATGAAACAAGAACAGTGAACATGGAGGGACAGAAGAAATGAAAGTTAAACTAAATGCTAAAGAAAATTGGGAATGATAGATTGAACTTACGATAACAGGATGACAGTGACCGGACCAATGAACGTAGTTGAAAGAAGAGAGCTCTCATCGTAGACAGAACGAAGAACCCAAAGAACATGAGACGAAGAAAGTCGCCAATGAGCGGGTTGATTTACAAGTATTAGAAGGAAAGGTTATTCTGCAGACTGGAAGAATGAACGAAAGATTGTGACACAGGAAGGCGAAAGGGGTTGAGGCGATGTACGAGCGTGACAGCATACACTTATTTCCGCTGACAGAACGAAGGGACGAAAGAACAGGAACGGAACGGAGGAATCCGCGAGTGACCTGCGCGATGTGTGAGAGCGCGAGAGGACCGGCTGGGCTCCGCAGAGAGGAAGTATCACGCGCACGGAAGCGCGGAGTGGTTACGAGCCCGTGGCGGCCCCCGCACCCGCCCCCACCACCCCCACCCCACCACTCCCCCGCCCCCGCCGCCGGACAGATTTTCCTCGCTCTTAAACAATGCATAACTTGGACTTGATCGATGGGCGACGGGGGGATCCATCTTGCTGTCACGGCCACCACTTTGGGGCCATCTCGCCGCCGCCGCCGCCGCCGCCCTCCACCCCCGCCCCGCCCCCGCCCGTCCCTCGACGCGGCTGATGTGGCGGTATGTCGGAGCGCCGGAGGTCGCGCGGGGGCGGAAAAGCAGTGACAGAGCTTGCGAGCGGCGCTCTTAGACGCTTGGCCAACTCGCCTCTTCTGTTCCGATTGTTTCTTTGGGCCATGCCACTTAGAATTTGAATGTATCGCAACCTTCTTGGAAGATTATTACAAACAAAATTGAAATTTAATGTAGTTTATATCGGCATGTAATGCCTTGGTATATTCGTTTATAATACATAACATATAATATATTCATAACACATATTTTACACATGTATTATGAATGTTTTTAAATATATGTTATTTCTATTTTAGGTGAATAATAACAAGAATTTATTACTTAATTTTAAATATCAGTGTTTCTTAAGTATTTAGAGAACCATCTAAGACCAATTAGCAAAATCAAAAAGATAACCTCAACCTAGATGTAAAATACTGAATTTTGCACCACTCCAGTTCGGTATCTTCATTAGATGTGAAATTTTTAATAATTAATAATTTATTTTTCTGGCGGCGTGAAAATGACAAATACTTGGTCAATTATTTGAAAAATGTCACGACGCAGTAACTGCATTCACGCGCATTCGTTTAAATTAGTTCTCGTCGTCACGGTGTTTCAAATGGCAACTTTAAGATCTGATTTTAGTTGTGGCTTTCTTGTGAGTGTCGTCAGATATATTGCTCAAAGAAATAAAAGAAAAACGAAGTATTTTTGCTTATCGAACATAAACACTTTACTTTATTTTAAGAGAGGGAAAGAAAGACAAGCAAATATGCAATTACCAAATCATAGTATTTTTATAAAATAGCCAAAGCCCTATTTCTTGATTTGATAACTTCTACTTTGCTTTCAAAGATTAGAAAATAAATGAAATGTTAGTATTGTTTTTTCGATATATTAATAATAAAAACGTGATATATTCATATTATACTATTTTTCACTTTTGAAATAATGTAAAATATAAATTATCAAGAAATAATAATTTAATTATTCTAAGACCATTAATGGATGTTTTAATATTTTTTTGTTTATGCTCCATTATGAATCCATCCACAGTTAATTATTTTTCAACATAATCTTTACTTTTTTCTTGTGTCCTTCTACTATCCAAGTGGGGATAGCGGTCACACATAAGCATCTTTCGATGCTTGCGGGGAGTTTAAGGAGTTTGAAGGTCACGCTTCATACTCCCCTCACAATTCTTCCTTCCTCCATAACGACATTCTCATTCTTCGGACCGAACCTGGTCCTTCACAACAAAATGACCGATTCCTCATTGATATAATAAAATCACGGGAGATTCTGGATGCCGCATGCAGCTGCAAGTATCCTGCAGTTTGTGTATGGGTGGTGGAGTAACCAAACTATTAAAAAATCAATGTATACACATCAATAATGTTATTTCCACAAATGTTGATTCTCTCTTAAATAATCTTGATTCTCTCTTCAATAATCTTGATTTTCTCTTAAATAATCTTGATTTTCTCTTAAATAATCTTGATTTTCTCTTAAATAATCTTGATTTTCTCTTAAATAATCTTGATTTTCTCTTAAATAATCTTGATTCTCTATTTAAAAAATCTTGATTCCCTGCTAAAAAATCTTGATTCTCTATTAAAAAATCTTGATTCTTTGATTCTCCAGTTGATTTCCGAGTTGGTTCTCTTATGAATCCCGCTGCCCCAAAGGGGTGTATTTCTTGCGCTTCCATCTTTTGGGAGCAGCCGCCCGTCAGCGCGGCGTGGACGTGAAACCAGGCCCCGTAACAGCTGGCGCGTGGCCTATCGCGCCCGTTGCGGTGTAATGGCGCATTGTGGAGCGGCTGCCCGCGAGGGATTCCCGGCTTCGCTGTCATTGTCTTAGCCCGCGCGCGCGCCCGCCCGCACGCCCGCCCACACGCCCCGCGGCCCGCGGCCAGCACGCGTGCCTACGCGCATGTCGGCCGCGCTGACAGCGGAAGTCGCGACGCGAAGGTGGCTGGGCAGGTGGGGACGGTGAAGGGGGCGGTGGCGCTGGAAGCGGCTGTGGAGGCAGGGTCGGAGGCAGGGTCGGAGGCGGGGTCGAAGGCGGGGTCGGAGGCGGGGTCGGAGGCGGGGTCGGAGGCGGGGTCGGAGGCGGGGTCGGAGGCGGGGTCGGAGGCGGAGGCGGGGGCGGAGGCGGGGGCGGAGGCGGGGGCGGAGGCGGGGGCGGAGGGAGTAGCGGAGACAGTAGCTTTAGCGAAGGTGGGGGTAATTGCGGCGTCGGGGGTGGGAACGGGGGCGACGAGGGTGTGGTGAAGGTAGGCCCGCAGGAGTAGCGGCCGTGGTTGTGGAAAGAGGTAGGAGTAGGGACGGTAGCGGCGGCGGCAGGGGCGGTTTCGTTAGCGGAGGCTGGGTTTCGGCGACGGGGGCGGTGGGAGCGTGGGCGGCGTTGCGGGTGGCGGAGGTAGTGGTGAAGGCGGTGAGGACGGTGGGTGCAGGTGAGGTAGCGGGGCGTTGGTGATTGCAGCGCGCGGTGGGGACTCCAGAGCGAGGAACGGCGTTGGAAACACCGAGTTGCAGTGGTGAGACAATTGCCGGCATGCTTTTATACTACCAAAATGTTTACCGCACGCTTGATTACTTTATCAGTGCTTATAAGTTCCAGTAGTGTTATTTGCTCCTGTACACATTTATAAAAATGTAGTTGAAGTCAACTTTGCTGTTCAATAAAGAAAACTGGGTCTCAGAGAGGATGACTTTGGGTAAATGTGCAAAAGCATCGGTTTTGGAGGGTTTTTTGAATAACAAATTTGCAGTAGATCCGTGTCATATGAGATTATTTCAAGGCCAGAGTTTACCGTTGCTTTCCAAAATTACAACCGAAATGCGTAAATTTTTTTTTTTTTTTTTGTATACCATCATTATAAACGACCCTTTTCGATACCCCGAATCGTGCATAATCCAGTATTTTATCGCACGCTACATGACGTCATCGCCATTATTAAACGCGACATGACGTCATCACACATTCAGCCAATAGTAGCGAGAGAATCGTGGGGAGGTAGAAGAAGACGGAACAGCCGACCACCGTTTTCTCGCACGGATGTCAACAATGCCATCTTGAATTTGATTTCCAGAGGGCGTTGGATGTCAAGCACCCGAGACGCCAGAAGAAAGTTGTTTCGCGAAATTAAGTTTGATTCTCTTGTAAATTTATAATGCTGTTATACAAAAAAATAGCGTATGCAACTCGTTTATAATGTTGCTTTATTGCATTCGTACAAATTTGAAAACTCGCTCCTAACGTCGCTCGTTTTCAAAACATGTACTCATGCAATAAAGCTTAACATTATAAACTAATTGCATAAACTACTATTAACAAGTATGATCTGAACTTTCATCTCCATCTGTCTTTAATCCTCGAGTCATTGACTGCTGATATTGCAACAGGGGGAGTTCAAACTCTCATAGGACTGTAATTGTCTTTTTAGAATATGTCCTTCTAACATTAAATTACAATAATTGTAGTTATGATTGTAGCTAATGTTTGAACAATGAAAACGTAGCCTCTCTCTCGCTTTTCTGCTCGTTTCCTGGTATTATATTTATGCTTGTATCAATTATCAATATATTTCGTCTACCTGCCCTCGTGTGTTAATTTTTTATTACGGCGATTCATCACGGTGGCAACACCAGTCACATTTTAGCAGCCCGCCATCTTTCCCTTTCCTCCTGTTCCTTCGTACCTTCTCACTCCGTTTTGAAATCTACACGACAGCATTCTACGCAGCAGGTGTATCGCCTTCCGGAATGTCCACGCACGAATCTCTCTTTTGTCTGCTGTGCCCTTTCTCCTCGCCCTGGGCGTGGTATTCTGCCGACCTTGCAGCACCTCGCTTCTTCTGCCAGCCCCCCGTCCCCGCCCCCGCCTCTGTCTCGCTATTTTCGCGTGTCGCCTCCGACGCGTCTTGTGACATTCAGAATGAGAAATCGTGAAATCTGTTAAAGGGTTCCCTCCTTTTGAATGAGTACTGTTCATCACTTCTCTCTCTCGTTTGCGAAGCTTCCGACCCCGCCCTCGCTTTCCCTTCGCGGCGCCACCGTCGCCTCCAAACCTCGACCGCGCCGTAGTCGCCGCCAACTCCATTTTCATCCTTCCCACACGAGACATCTCTGACTCCGTAATGTCTCCCCTCTTACCCCTTGTTCCTCGTCACTTGCAGTTTCTTGTACTTTCTTTGCCCCCGCCTCCCATGCAGTCCTACCACCACTTCCGAATTCTTCCTCATCCCCTCCTTCCCCTCATCCCCCTCCTTCCCCTCATCCCCCTCCTTCCCCTCATCCCCCTCCTTCCCCTCATCCCCCTCCTTCCCTCATCCCCCTCCTTCCCCTCATCCCCCTCATCCCCCTCATCCCCCCCTCCTTCCTCTCATCCCCCTCCTTCCCCTCATCCCCGCCTTCCCTCATCCCCCTCCTTCCCCTCATCCCCCTCCTTCCTCTCATCCCCCTCCTTCCCTCCTTCCCCTCATCCCGCCTTCCCATCATCCCCCCTCCTTCTCCAACCTTGCAATCACCACCCTTACCTTCACCTCGACTTCTCTCTCGCTTCCTTCACTTCACCCGCACAACTACCAGTTCCACCTGTCACACCGTTGCCATCGTCAGCATCTACTTCACCATCTGCACCTCCGCCACCTCCAAAACCTTCCCCTCCCCGCGAGCGACACGCCTCCTCCGCGCTCTCGCTTTCGTTGTGCGCGAGAACTCCTTTTGTGCGTAAGTCAACGCCCCAAGTGTGGTGTATCTTGCGCTCAAGATAGCGACGCGACCACATCGCTCCCTGGCATTGTGGCGGACGAGTAAGCGCCGCCGCGCGCCCGCCCTTGTTGATTTGGGAGCGAAACATTTGCTGTCGCCCGCCGCCCCGCCGGCGCCACTCCGCCCCGGTCCGTCCCGCTCTACCGCGCTCCGCCCCGCCTCGCTGCCCCTGCTTCGTCTTGCCCCGCTGCGCCCCGCTCCACCCCGCCCCGCTGCCCCGCTTCGTCCTGCCCCGCTGCGCCCCGCTCCACCCCGCCCCGCTGCCCCTGCTTCGTCCTGCCCCGCTCCGCCAGCGGTCCATTCCCGCTGCGCCCCGCCCGCCCGCTGCGCACCGCTGTACTGCCTTTGCCCCGCTTCGTCCTGCCCTGCTGCCCCCACGCTTCGTCCCCGCTGCCCCCGCTTCGTCCTGCCCCACTACCCACTCTCCGCTCCACCACGCTCCTTCCCGCCCCACTCCTCCCCGCCCCGCTCCGCTTCGTCACGCACCGCCTCGCTCGGCCCTTCCCCGCGTCCCTCACCGGTCCATCCCGCTCCCAGCTGTACCAGCTGAAACCCCCGCCTCCAGCCATCCGTCCCGTCTCTTTGCCCCTCCACTCCAGACAACCCGTCACTCCTTTCAGGCCCTCCACCTCTCCATTGTCCCGGCACTCCTCCCAGCCACTCCTCCCAGCCACTCCTCCCCTCCCGCATCCCTGATACAGGTCTCTGCCTCTGGACCCCACCACTACACCCCGCCTCTCCTCTCCCCTCGCCTCTTCCACGACGCTCATCTCCTCCCACGCTGGGCTCCTCCTTCCCTTCACGAACCGCCTCTTTACATTCCGTCCCACGCCGTCCCGTCCTGCCATTAACGTCCTATCCGCACCCCTTCGTAGTCTCCAACTGTCCCACCCGTCCCACTCTATCCCTTCTCCTGTCGTCTGCCCGCCTCACCTCTTGCTCCATCATCTCTGCCTCCCTCCGCCATATTCTCCCTCCCATTAACACCCTCCCTCTTTCACCTCCCTCATTCGCGGTCTTGTGATCTCTTCTGCCCTCTGCCGCTGTCGGTCTCCGCCGCCGTTTATCGACCTTCTGCCGCTGCCAGCCGACCTCCACTATCCTAGATCACTCTCTTCCCAGCCTTGGTCTTTGGGTGATGGGCAGAGCGGGGAAATTAGCACGCTCGTTATTCGACTGCAATCTTGTATTCTTTTTGAACATTTACACGTAGAGCTAAGTGTCATTATTAGTTTTGAAAATTATTTCCATATTTTAAAATCCTAAAATATAATTACATCGGTTGTATTATTTAGATTTATTGTAATTTTTATTGAAGCATTTAATATAAAGTTTTGTTGTGGTGGTATGTTATTTATTGTTCGGTAGTCTTGAAGATTAAAAGGTATTTTGAAATCAGTTACTGATCTCGGAAAATATTATTAAGCATGTTTAACTTTTACTAATAGCGTTACTGTCTCTTTGTATCCCTAAGCCCTTTAGAGAAAACCATAGACAAGTGGTATACTCTACATATTTCATAACGTTCGACGGCAATTTGTTCAAATTCTTTTGAATCAATTGAGTAATGTTAACGATATGACACTTCTTAATACTCAAATTAGCCTAAAATGAATCATATATTTTAATTTTCTTGTATGAACACTGCGTTTCATTGAAAATCTTTGAAAAAAGTGAATTATTAGCTGCTTCACGTACTAAAAGACACAAAATGTATGGATACATTCCTGATTGTCCAACTGGTTAAGAATGTTCTTTTCCAGACAAGGAGAACTCGCGACAGGGTTAATTATGAATTGAAATTTGAAAAACGTTCACATTGTAGTTTTGCATGAATAGTAGTGAAAACATATGTAGGATGTATTTGAAAGAAATCCCTTAGGACGTGTCGTTTCACCCATTTCCTCTAAACTAAAGAGAAGAAAATTGAGAAATACGTAATGATATCCCAGTAGCATGTAAATGTTAGCCATACATTCATTTCTCATTTAATTTCACTCACGGAAAGATCATAGTGTGTGTTCTGGAAATATTACAATAATGAGCAGTGAATCAAGCAGGACGCACGTGAATGAATTTTTTTTCTTCTAGAATTGCCACCCAAGCAAACTAATAAAGCTGAATATGAAAGCTAGATCTCGATTCTATTCTGCGCTGCACAGGTAGTGCTACTTTCACATCCCTAATTATCGCTATTGAATCTGCACATCATGCGCCCTTTATGCGAGGAGAACGGATCCTTAAGAGGTGAACCGCAATGACCAGCAAGCTCTTCGTTCTTGAGAGAGTTCGGTTCTAGTTCCAAGCGGCTACACTCCCCTCCATGATCAAAGCGCTGAGAGTATCTGAGGTTTCCCAGAAGTATGACATATCAACACTTGCGACTGTTACATATGATTTTTTGTCGAAAGAGAAGCCAGAACATAATGTCTCTTTTTACTGATGTAGAACTCAGCAAGGGTAATCCGCGATTTTTGTGTAATACAGATTTCATCATCAGAGTAAATTTCTGTTTAGGAAAGCTTGCGGGTAAATATTCCACTATTTAATATTAAAGTTATGCTGGACAGGCATTTTTAGAATTCTAAACGACAAATAGGCATTTTTTGCCGTACCACTGAAATCTAAAGCGGATAATTGCGTAAAATAATTGTCTTAACATTAATACCGTAGGTGTAGTGCATGTTATATCACGGGAAATGGCAGTGTTCCCCTCCAGCTACAACCGCCTTGCGGGGTTTTCTCTCTAGGTATCTAAGCATGGTTTCTCCCCAGCCACGTCAAGTTCTATGTTCCCGACTGGTTTCCCGTAAGTTGTGGTAGTGTAGTGTTTGTAATTATACATGCGCCTACACATGACCTCACACACATAGATAGGTAGATAGATAGATATATAGTTAGATATGTAGATAGGTAGATACGTAGATAGGAAGATAGATGGTAAGATAAATAGATAGATGGGAAGATAGATAGATAGGTAGTTAGATAGATAAAGAAAGAGGAGGGGCAAGTTTGAGAATGTGCAGACCGCGCGCGGTCCGGGTCGTGACTCGAACCCGAATGCCTCCAGATCAATGATACAGCAGAGGCAGCGATGTTTCCCGTGAACTACCGCAGTCAGTGAAGTCGCAATAGCTCAGACACCGAATCAAAATACCTCATCCCGATGCCGGCGATAACGGTGACTGATGTCTCAGTCCCGTGTCGAGTCACACCGCGCGAACCGCGGGACCGCCCGCGTGGCGACCTGTACGTGCCGACCGCGCGGCGGCGCGGGGCGGGATTTTCCAGTCCATCGTGTGCGCGGCGACGGCTCGGGGCTTCGAGAGGGACGGGACCCGTCCGTCAAGGCTCGCGGCGGGCGCCGACGGCCGGGGCTGCCGCCAGCACCGCGCCCAGGACGAGACGGAACCGCAAGAGTGGGAGGACGAGCGGGAAGGTGCAGAAATGGGGCTGCACAACATTCGGGAAGGATAGTGTAGCGTCACGTTGGCGGCCATGGGTGGAAGGAGGAGCGAAAGTATCGCGTACCTGCGGGCTGAATAGCCTTGGCGCCCCGGCTTTGGGATATATTTAGACCAAGTGGACGCCAGCTTGACCTGGAAGGTCACGAGGTAGACGCGGGTCTCCCTCCTACAAGGACGGTCACGTGACGGCTACACTCTAGGTATTAAATCGAGCCGACGAGCTCACACGGGGTTTTGTTCTGGAATCCTCGCGCGATGCGCAAAACTTTACGCCCAGGCTGGAGAGTGTCGTGCCTCTTGCACGGGTGACGAGGTGACGGTAGTGGCGCGGGAGAAGCGTCAGTGGAGGCGGGGCATCCCTAGCTATGTGGGGTATCCACAGGGAAATACTCAAAAGTGTGTAGTTTCGGAGCAGAATTTAGTTATTGTACATACGTGTAAACAAACTTGTACATACTTGTAAATGTCTGTGTGTTTTTCTCCATGACGCCACAATAGTCCTGCGAGGAGAGCAGGAAGGTCCTATACTCTCAGGCCATCTAAAAATGTTGTTATATTAAACTCATGTAATTATATAATACATAAGAAAATTAACTATAATTTCACACAATACACACGTGCATGCAGGCATACATACGTACATACATACTACATATACGCGATCCATTGTGTTCTAAAATAAAATTTTGTTACAATTGTTATTTGGGACCTGATACTATCCAGCGGGGTCCCTAAGCACTTAGTTACTTTATACATTATTTCGTTTTTCTCTTGAGGACTTTGTTGTGAAGGGAATAACGAAGAGAAAACAAGGAAAAGTCAGAACCAGGAAGAAACGAGCATAAAAGGAATAACAAAGATGATACAACAGAGTCCAAAACGAAATCGCTAATAGGAGAGGACTCTCAGTGTGAGAAGAACGGAAGTAGGTATAAAGAAACAGGGGAGAACGTTATCGAGCGAAAAAATACAAGGATCGGATGGTGATCAAAAAGGCCTAAAGTGAGTTGAAGTAAAAGGGATTGTAGAAGTTGTGTGAAACAAGTAATAAAGTCGTAGAGGTAATTGAAAGAGGAGAAGTAGTGATTTAGGTCGATGGGGAAGCATAATGGAAAGCAGAATGCTGTGAAAATGGTTCCGATGGAGACGGGATGACTTTTCGTCGAAGAGAACTGGAAGACAAAGAAGATTGTCAAAGCAATGGGGGATGCCGAAGGACATAGAAGGAAACGGATTTCTCATCATCCTAGCTAAGTACTTCTTTCTTCCGTACGCATCTACGCCTCGAATAATTTGGTTCCACACAGCTAGTCTCTTTTACTATGTTCATTACATACTTCCCCAACCTTCAGGTCTAGGCGGAGCAGAGCTGGCCAAACGGAGCAGAGAAAGAATAGGAAGTGGAGACTGATGGTGGCTGTCTTGGCGGGGTGTGGCTAGGATTGTAATCGCTGAAAGGACGTATCATGGGCAAGTGGATAGGAGGTCTTTGGAGGATGGAGGGATGGGTCTCAGTGCACCGTGGGGGACGGGCATGCACAGAATGGAGGGGAACAAATGGGGCGGGGAGCGCGGAAGTGGAGGGGAGTGTGAAAGCGGAAATGGTGATTGCGAAGGCGAGGGGTGAGGCTGTGTGGCGGGTCAACGTAGTGGGGCTGCGGTGCGGGAAGAAGGGCGGGCGTGTCTTGGCGGGGATAGCGTAGGTAGGGCGAGGCGAGGCTCTGGGCGGAGCAAAGAGGGAGTGGAGGGGAAGGCAGGGACGGGGAGGGTCCGTGGTGCTGCTATCTGCAGGTGGCGGCCCGCTTCCTCTTCCTGTCACTCCGTCCATCCATCACACGAGCGGACAGCCCGAGGCCGCCGCGGGCGCTCCGCCCCTCCCTTACCCCTCCCCTCCCCCCACCCCTTCCCCTCGCCGACCTTCACCTCGCCCCCTCCTTCCCCCGCACTCACCCTTGTTTTGCGGAGTTTCAGTGGCGCCAGGCTCTGCCCAAGTGTCTTGAGAACTCTAGCCGAAAAGGGTCCCAATTCAGGGGTGGATAATTTCATTTACTGTTTTGTGAGTGAACGGCGTAGAATTAGCGATCTGCGAACCTCATGTGTCTATGGTGCTATTTTAAGGCTTTAATAGTATATTTTTATTTTGGCTATTTTGTACCGTCATATTGCATTTATTGTTTAGTGTTTAGTTATTGCACAGTTTATTGGATAGTGATTATCTCGCTGGTATGATAATACTCTGATTGAAAGCGTGTCAGAAAATATGACAAGTGCAATTGTATTAACATAATTGGTTTAATGCAGAAATTAAAAATTCTCATTAAAAAATATCAATACATTTTCTAGAGCGAATTGTCCGTTCATCATTAATAATTATTTTTATAAAACTCATTGCATGACTGTTTTGGTTTTATTTTCTTCGGAGGACTGCAATGTTTCTCGGAAACATTGTGAATATTTCTCAATAAGATAATTTCGAATTAAGAATGATTTATTCTAAAAAAAGGAGCAGGAACTACGTAAGTGTTCATTTTTACAAAAACGCCACATTCTTGTGTTCTACTTAAATAAAATGTTAAATTTACGAAATGTTGACCTGCTGAATTCAAAAACGCCTTAAGTTTTCTTAAGATTCTTCCGTTTCAAAATTTCTCCGTCATTTAACTGACATAATTACCCTATCACCTCATTAGATCATCACTCGTATACCACAAGGTTATGCAATGTAGTCAAAGTGTCTCTAAACCTTGATTCATAAATAAATAAGATTTTATATGCGTATTATATTTCCGGCAAAAACAATCTCAAATAGCACGTAACAAAGATACAGCGTGGCCATCCGACAACTTTTTTCGCGGCGGCCCCGCCGCGTCATTTCCCCAATGACTATCTGCGTTATCTGCTGCGCCGGTGCAAATACGACCTGAGGGAACTTTAGGGGGTGCAGGCTATTGAGGTCGACGCGCCTGTAAGGAGGATGTCGTGGTTACAACACAATGATACATCAGTTGGCGACGTTAACGAGCGGCGACAGATAGACAGCGATGCCTCCGAGCACATGTTACGCAGTCACCGCTCAAACGCTCACGAGGAGGAATATGCGTGAGGTTAATGAGGTGCAGCTCAGCCTCGAAAATGCTCCCAATCAGAAGCGCGAATTCTTCTTAGCAGCTCGCGTTTACTCCTTCGATGGGGTTACGTTTGACAGATGTTTGTTAACAACGAACTCCGTATCCTCGATTATAATACCTGTTACCTTAAGGTGTCCCGATTCTTCTGGAATAAATTTGACTACAGAGACCGAGAGAACTGGCTCAGGTCTTCTGCTGAAGTCACTGCAGTGCCATTGACGAGGAGGTCCTTGGTTCGAGTCCCGACGGTGGCAGGAGTTTCGACACTAGCTACATAGCTATGTCGAATTCAATTGTTATCTGGAGGAGAATTCTAGCCGTCGGCTGCTCTGATCGGTAGTTTTCCTTGGTTTCCTCAACCAATATCAGGCGAATGCCGGAGCAGTACCCTAACAAACGGACCACGAGCCGTGCGCGATCTTTTCTTCCTCTTCCTTGTCCCATCCTCACCTCTCACACACATACACACTGGTTGGGGAGAACTCCGGTAGCCGACGGCAGGTCGGCGCCGAATCTCACCATCCAACGAGGGAAGATCACCGCTTCCATCCCAGGAAAAATCATGCATTACACTTAAGGGATTAATTACCTTATCAGTTGACGCGCCCGGAATCAATAATCAATCAAATGAGTGCATATTGTGCTATTAGTTTCGTGTTCTGGATACTGTGGGCTCTGAGTTTGTGATTAATGAAACGTACCTCACCCGTGAAAATGGTGGCTCATGAAGTAGAAATATTTCTGGAATGAAGATGTACCGGTAGTTTGATTGTTATCTTACAGACGAAACACACGTATGTGTGATTAATGAGGTACATCTCATTTTTGAGAATGGTGGTTTTAGATGTACTAAAAATTTTCATAAGCTGGATTCGAACGTCACAAGAAACTGTGTGCCACGTACACACGTGACAAAAAGCTTGTTAGAAATGCCATGTACTCCGTGGGATATATGTAAATTTTGTGCCTCTTTCGCTTCCTCGCATTCTTCCGAGGAAATATTACTTGAATCGGCATGTCAAAAGATATAATTGGGTTAAATAAGCCATGAACACGATTTCGAGTAAAAGTTATGAAAAACAGTTACATTGACAAGCGAAATTACATGAGATGGATATTATAATTCAGCCACTCTGACTGGTATTATGATTGTCATAAGTATTATGACTTTCATAAGTATGCTTTGTCTTTATGAACAAACGTTTGAAACGCTTCAAAATGGTTTCATGTACTTTTTCTACGTTGACAAAAGTATAGAAATATGGACACATGGAATGGTTTGATATGCCCCCTTTGATTCTCCGTGTGCATCCCTAGTTCAGTGCCATGTCCAGGCGATGGAAGCCACTTGACAGAACCGCACTCATTCGTCGTCGTAACTAACGATGCCCAGACAGTGACCTTTCATCTAAAAAGGAAGGACACGACTGGACCTACAGCCGAAACGTTATTTATGGGTTGGGAATATTGTATTGATTAATCATAATGTCGAGCTCGTTTGAACTAACAATACTCACAAAAATACTGCAATATTTGCAATAATTGGGGAAGTACACCATTGATTGGTGCGCCACAGGGTACGCTCGCGCACGGCAGAGTGCGCTGCAGCGCGACTGCTCTGCCCACGACAGTGCACAGACTAAAAAGCATTACAATTACCGTTTGTAAAATGTAATTTCCTGCTTGGAGTGATCAAAATCACATCAACATTGCTCGGGCTATAATATAAATGCTGCGCGCAATCGATATTTGCACCGTCATATGTTCCGCACGTTTACCTGCACGAACACACACCTGGACTCGATGTGAAAAGAAAACTGTTAATAATTATGATAAAAATTAGGTAAATAACTGAGGGGAAGGCCCGCATCCCCCCCCTGTGCCAACCGATGCCCATTAATAGCATGCACTTTGGTTGTTCAACATATACGAATGCACAAGTTAATTAAAAACTCACCCAAAGTGCATCCACTTTTCATATTGAATTATTGTCGCATTTTACGATTTGATGAACTGTGTAAAAAAATTACTCATGTATATATAGTAGATGTTTCCCCTTCCCCAGTCATTTTTCAAAGCGCTTCATTGGTTGTTGACAGTTTATTTTATGCTTCATTTGGTCCACAATTGAAATTGAATGCGCGCAACCGGTGTGCCCGACGGCGAAATACACAGAGCGCTGCCGACCTGTGTGACGCTGGCCCATTTACGCGCCCTTTTCCGTTTTGGAAAAATAAAGAACTATTATTATGCGATTGGGTGGACTCGCCGGACGCACACCCGCCTCACTGTCCGCCGTCCTCTCTCTGCAATTGCCGCGCTCGTTGTCCCCACCCACGGGCCGCGATGGCTCCCGCGAGTCCTCGCGCTCCGGCGTCCGCAGTCCTCGCGCCGTGTGCTCTCTCTGCAATGTTCATGCACGCTCGATTCGGGCGCGTGGCACTGTTTCCACCACATTCCTCCTTATTTGTTGTACGATGCTTTGCTTTCCTCTTGCACACCGGCATGCTTTGCCTATCACGCTCTTGAGCACGTCGATGTGGTCCGTTTGGTCGATGTGGTCGATGTGGACCATTTTGAAGGATGTCTTGTCAGTTTCCATAGCTACGATTTCGTGCGGCTCACTGTTTGAGACATTGCGAACCTCCTCTTTCGTGGTAATTTGTCGGTCTCCTTTTTCTACAGCGATGATGAGCGCAGTCTCTGGGATCTCCACGCCGGGTTTCTTTGGCAATTCGTTTGTGCCACTGTTCTGTTACTGAAACTGAATTCTTTGCATTTTTGCAAGTCTTTTCATGTCCCACTTCTGCCCAATTCACAGCTTTTCCCGGGTCGCTACATTTGTTACAGCTTCCTCCCTAACGCCAATGGTGCATTTATCAACGACTATTTATATTCCGATTAAGAAGCTTGCAATTTTTCCATTAAGATACCCGATATCTGAATGGAAACATCAAATCTTAGGATTCAGTCTTCCGGTCTTCTCTCCGTAATGGCCCCACACCCCTGCAGCCCTCCTTTGTTGGCTTCATTCCAATCACTGTTATCGCCACTATGAGTTATATTTCGGCGCATTTCTCCGGTCAGTTTTCTGTCTTCAGCTATACATATTAATTGGTCTCTGGATTAAAATAGGTGTGTGGCTGTCACTTGTTTTCTCACATCCTCCCCATCGCCTTCTTCTTTCGGTTCTCTGTCCCCTGAGTCCCCTCTGTTCTGTAGGAACTCTGCAGGCCCCACCCGAGCTCTTTCCGGCGCCCCTTCCGGAAATCAGGTTTCTTTATTTCCTCTTCGACTCTACATTCCACCCGCGTCTTACGTTAATTTCACAGAACGATCTATTAACTGCTTGCGTTTCTTTGAAAGTTTTTAATGTTCTTTGTAGGTACGTGGCGATTCGGAAGTAGATATTCCAAGCATTTTCGATCGACGATTTTGTCGAACTTGAAATTCGAAAACACGTAGATAACTGTTCGAGATGAGCTTCTTCTTCCACCGGATGCGCGGAGTGGGTACCCGGACATGCTCCAATGGTTTTCTTACATTAATTTTGGTGTGCCAAATTTTCAGAGAAAATCTTGAGAATATTGAAATACTTAAAGATTTAGAATCAGCCCAAGAAAATATTACTTTTACTTGCAGATGGAGCAACGACTATTCAGCGTCCCATATTTGTGATCGTGAAGATAAAAGAAAAATATAATACATTCAAAAAGAAAAAAAAACGAGAAAAATGAAATAAAGAAAAGAAACATGAAATACAATGTGTAATATTCCGCTTCCATTCGCATTTGAGTAGATAACTTGTGACGAGTTTTCAATGTGTCAGAATCAAACAAAGCACTCGCAGTTATAATTATTGTGTCCACGGCGACTTAAATTTCGTGATATTGACCTCGACAAAGGAAGCCAAAAATTGAAATTACAGCCCCTCCCCAACCGTGGTAGGTCGGGGAGCACAAACCAAGCACTCATGTGGCTCTCTAACCTCAATTAACAATTTGATGTGGCGCGTAAAAAAGAAGCAAAGAAAGCGCAGCCGATATAAATAAAAACAGCGGCGAAACGGACAGCTCGCTCGGGGCAAGGATAGGTTGTTGCCGCGCACTCCACCGCCGCCTCCGTCGCCACCAATGCAGCTGACGAAAGTGGCGTGCTCGAGGCACTGCCGCTTCCGTCTGGTTCAATAAAGAGTGTTACAAAAGCTGCAACGGCTCCGGCCCTATATTGAAATCCGGTGGCGTTTGAGAAATGCTGTCACCGCCATTCGCGCCGACCCCGACATCAAACGGCCCGTGCCCGCGCCCGGGGACTCGTCCCGACCCCTCGCCCATCAGCGCCGCCCGCCGCCCGCCGCCCCCGCCCGCCGCTCGCCGCTCGCCGCTCGACGCCCGCCGCCCGCCGCCCGCCGCCCGCCGCCCGCCGCCGCGCCCGCCGCCCGCCGCCCGCCGCCCGCCGCCCGCCGCCCGCCGCCCGCCGCCCGCCGCCCGCCGCCCGCCGCCCGCCGCCCGCCGCCCGCCGCCGCCGCCCGCCGCCCGCCGCCCGCCGCCCGCCGCCCGCCGCCGCAGGCACACATCTTCACCCCACTGTCCACATGCCCATCCTTTCCTATTGATGTCAGACCTCGTTTGCACAAAAGTGTCTTCATTTTTCTTCATCATTCCATCAACATTGTCATCATTCGTTGCTATTCACTTCACGACTCCATTCCCCCTTCACTGCGATGGACACCCTCATCTTACCATTGCACTCGTTCATTTCCCTCTCCGTTGTTGTCACTCCTTATTTGCTTATTTTTCTGCCTTCATTTTTCTACAATGCCGCTGTTCATTGCCACACACACCACTCCTACATTCCTCCGCCATTCTGCCTTTATCTTCCCCTCCATTACATGTTGTCATCTCCTTTTTGCCTGTACCTCCGTCGTCCTCATGCTCTTTTATCCCTATTGTTTCTCCTCATTTGCTCATTGCTATCTTCGTTTCTCTTCTTCCCAACTACACATGACAGTCGCGTTGCTCCATTTCCATTCATTCCTCATTCATCCTACTCGACGCCTTCATTCTCTGAAGTTATCAGTTCTCATTTACGCAGCACCACCAATATTCCTCCGTTCGCCTACTTCGCCTCCACTGCTGCGGCGCTAGATTGATTGATTGATTGATTGGTTTTTTCGTGTTTCCGAGCGCGTCAACTACTTTGGTCATTAGC
This sequence comes from Teleogryllus occipitalis, assembly GCA_011170035.1. Classification (NCBI taxonomy): domain Eukaryota; kingdom Metazoa; phylum Arthropoda; class Insecta; order Orthoptera; family Gryllidae; genus Teleogryllus; species Teleogryllus occipitalis. Next base: position 124,645 of record BLKR01000948.1, on the reverse strand, counting down.
CCCGTGAGTGTAGTGCATATTTTTTCTCGGGAGATGGCGGTGATCTTCCCCCGCTGGATGGCGAGATCCGGCGCCGACCTACCGTCGGATAACGGGGTTTCCCCCAACCAGGACTCTCCCACCAGCGGGGCACCGCCCCAGCCGGGACAAGCTCTAAGTTCCCGACCGGTCTCCCGTAATATGTGGTAGTGTAGTGCATGTTAGTGTAAGTGTGTGTGTAAGGGGAGAGGAGAGGACACGGAAGAGGAAGGAAAGATCGCGCGTGTTCCGTGGCCCGTTCGGTAGGGTACTGCTCCGGCATTCGCCTGGTGTTGAAACCACGGAGAACTACCGATCGGAGAAACCACGGAAAACTACCGATCAGAGCAGTCGGCCGCTAGAATTCTCCTCCAGACAGCGACTGAATTCGACCTAGCTGAAAAGCTAGAGTCGAAAATCCTGCCGCTGTCAGAATTCGAACCTAGGACCTCCCGGTCAGAGGCGCTGCAGTGACATCCACTGATGCACTGAGCTACCGCTCCCGGTGCGGCGCTGGAACCCAGCAAGGAAGCTATGATGTGCTCATTGTTGGCCTCATTTGGCTGTATCTCCATTTCCTTTATACCCGTTCTATCTTGGTCACTATTTCTTACATCTCTCATTTTACCTCCTTCCTATTGTTATTTTCTCTAATTTACCACTGTTCCCATCTTCTACCGTAATTTTCCATTTACATTCCATGTTCTTTTGCATCCTCATTCGTCATTGCGACCCCATTCTTTTGTGCGCCCATGCTGCTTGTAATTCTCATTCGCGTACATTCCACCGTTTCCCTCTCGCCCCCTCAGCGACCTGTCTTTGGTTTTGTCTTCCTGCACCTTCGCTGACCTTCTCATTTACGCCCCACTATTCTCGTTCACCATTCACACCAGCTATTTCATTGTGCTCAGTCATTTTACCACTCTTCACCATGTTTAACATTTAACTTCTCTCGCCACATTCTCTCCCAACGCTCAGTTTAATTAACTCTACAAATTTTTCAAACTAGCACGCAGCAATCAGTTCTAACAATTCAATGCTACCCAAAAAAATATTTTACTATCGTAGTCCAGTCACTCATTAATTCATTATTAGTTTATCCACTCCGCATTTCTTCCTTGCGACTAGGCACCTTAACTGCACCTCCTTTATCTTCTCAATGTTGCACATTTTCATATTCATCTTAGTTATATCATTTGTCCCCTATCCAAATACAATATAATATTAAATCCTATTATTCACAGTTCTTTCAGTGTCTCTATTCTTCTGAAGCTGGTTTCATTTGTCGAGAAAGAGAATAGTTACTTATTTCTGGTTCATAGTGCTCTGAGCAAATTCCTCGTTCTACTTTCCATGTCTAATTCGTGATGTAAACGCTGACAACACAGCGACTTCAATTCCTAGTGTCCCTCTACTTCGTAATCTTCAACACATATCATTACTTCCGTCACCACTACCTCCTTAATTAGCCTTTTGATTTTGCCTTTACTACTTGCTTTTTCACTCGAATATTTTATCACTGATTCTATGTGACTTATCTCGTTTATCACGCACTGCGCCTCCTCATCTTAAAGAAGAAATTCTACAACCTCGGACGTGATCCACTCTACTCTATTTTATTCTCCGCACTCTTCATAGGTCTCCAACAAGTCAGCCCCCTTGGTCCATGCCAGCTCCCCCTCCGACCCCTTTCAATTTTTCCAACCCATTTGCTTCCCTCCACTCCCCTGCATATTCATCGCCCTCTTTATCCTTTGGGGGTCGCGTGTTCGACTCCGGCGCATCGGCAGCCCCCTCCCGCAGCGACACGGCCGCGGGTTTGATGCGCGACTCCCCCGCCCGCGGCGCCAGCGTCGCGCGCAGCCGTCGTCACTTGTTTCTATTCTCCGCCCCCTCGCTTGCACCGCCCGACCCCTGCATCGCAGTGCACTTCCCGCCCCTCTCCCTTGCCCCACCCCCACCCCTCCTACGTGTTTCCCCGAGAGGGCTTTGTTTGACCGGACACACACACCCGCGTGCGTTCGCGTGCACGCGCGTGACAGTAACATTCGCGATTTCGTCATTGCTCATCGCGCGGCGGCGGCGGCGGGCGCGGCGAGGTCCGACGCGGTCATAGAGACCGGCGCTCGTCGCCGCCGCGAATTAAGGCATCTGACAGGCGCGATTTTCGCCTGTGAGGACGCTCCGTTTGTCCCGCGAAAGCGCGTGACATGAACATTCGCGGTTTCGTCACGGCTCAGCTTGCTGCTGTAGTGCGCTGCGCTAATTAAGTTACGTGGCGCGCCGCGCCGCGCCGCGCCACGCGGGGGGCGGGGCGGGGCGGGGAGGGGCGGGGCGGGGCGGGGCGGGGCGGGGGTGGGGCGGGGCGGGGCGGAGCGGGGCGGAGCGGGGCGGGCGGGGTGGGCGGAGCGGAGGCGGGGCGGGGGCGGCGCGCGGGGCGGAGAGGGGTGGGGTGGAGAGGGCGGGGTGGAGAGGGGCGGCGGAGAGGGCGGGTGGAGAGGGGCGGAGCGGAGAGGGGCGGGGCGGAGAGGGGGCGGGAGCGGGCGGGCGGGTCGACGCGGAGCAGGGAGGGGCGGGGGGGGGGAGCGCGGAGCCGGAGGGGCGGAGCGGGGTAGTGAAGAGCCAGTGAACGGGTGGCGAAGAGGGTGCATGGGACGGGGAGAGCGTTGAGAGAGGCGAAGCAGGTAGAAGGGAAAGTGAGGAGTGAAGGAAAGTGGGAAGCGTGGGTAAAGAGATGTGGCGGGCGAAGGAAGGTGGGGATTGGAGGCATGAGGGTATCAGAAAAGTAGGAAGGAAAAGAAGGAAGGGAATAGTAGAGAGCGGGTAGAATTAATTAGTATGGAGAACCGGGGAAAGAGATGAGAGGTGGAGTAGGGGCGGTGGGAAAAGGAGCAAAGAAACCAGAAAAAGAAGAAATGCTGTGAGCTGTGGGAAGCGGGGAGTGCGGAGAGAAACAGACGTCAAGGGAAGTGGGGAGCTGAAGAATACGGAGAGTGGCGTTCTCCTAGGAGCTGGAGAAGCTTGAGCAGCGGGGACAGCAGGGAACGGGGGCTGTGGGGAAGCGGGGAGATGCTGCTGTTCTGCAAGCGAGCTCCCCGCCTCAACTCCGGAGGCCGGGGCTGCGAGTCCTCTGTCTTTCTCCCTCTCCCTTTCCCTCTCTGTCGCTCCCCCTAGCGCGTTGCCAGTCTCTCTCTCGTCTGTCTGAATCACATTTGAACGCTGACAAATTAAAATTTCTTGTCAAGTGCTGTGTAATGGACATGGCAGGGGTTTCCGTTGCCTGCGTCAGGTATTAATCACTGGTTTCGCGGAGGCCCGCAACGCGCTCGCATTAATGTTAGTGGATCGTGGGAGTTGTGTGGCTGTTTGCGTAGTTACACGACGGCGTTGTGTTGACGACCGGTATCTGCTTCCGGTGTGCTGTTTGTCTTCAAGTTTGCTCACAACAAGATTAGCTTCTAGTTTTCCTTTCAGCCTACTGCTGTAGCCTGTTTCCAGGTTTTATCGAGTTTAAAGTGTCAATCATGTGCCGTAAATATTCAGGTATGAATGTATTGAGTGACAGCATTTTTAAGATATCTTCTCAAACTACGTAAAAAAAGGTAAATTAAATTGAAAGAATTACTTGTTTCTAGATCTACATTTTTGTAATGGTATTATTTAGCAATTATACTTCTAATATACAACACCAACTACAGAGTTACTAATTTATTACGTTTATTACTCGAGATTATAAAGAATGATTAACTGCATCAATTCGCGTTTTGTAATCGATACACTCAAATTTTTACCTTTTCAACCATCCATGAGGCAGGGATTATGCAGTTTACTTGAGTTGCTTCCCACGATATCGTGTAACATACGAACAATGAGCATATATTCGTAACTTGCCTGAATTTCTCTGACAGTACTTATTGTTCGTAATATACGCAGTCATTCAAACCTTTATTCAGATGCGTGGATGTTTGAAGAAATCCTACTGTGTTGTCTCACATTCAAAACAACTGCCTCGAAAGTCTAACCTTCTAATTTCTTCTTCTCCATCCAATTTCCCGTCATTACAGGCTCTTAAACATTCGAAACCACTTTCCTCTGAGATTTTTTTAGAACGAATTGTGAAACGAAACGCTCCGATGGCTACTCTTCGCACCATAAATTCAGTCATCGCACGTCTCGCTGCGGTACCCGTATATAAACTGCTCCATCTCTTGCACGAGGGGCGTAACCCAAAGCTATAAGCGAAGTGGCAAACAGTGTTGCCAGACCAGAAAGTTCCCTTCCGAATTCAAGATATTTTAGATTAATTGATTAATTAATGTTTCCGGATACCTCATCTTCCATGCCCATTAATCCCGTTAGGGTAGTGAATGTTTATGCCGGGAGGTGGCGGTATTGTTCCCTCATTGGATGGTGAGATTCGGCACCGACCTATATGTTGGTTTGGTGGCTTATATCTCTCCGAGTATTTCCCACCAGCTGGGCACCGCCCCAGCCGGGACAAGCTCTAAGCTACAGACTGATCTGTGTGGCAGTGTAGTACATGTAAGTGTGTGTGTGTGTGCGCGTAAGTGTGCAGGAAAATAAAGTGGAAAGAAACATCATGAATGGTTTGTAACCCGTTTGTTAGAGTACTGCTTCGAGATTTGTTTAGTGTTAATGGGAGAAACCACGGAAAACTACTGATCAGAGCAGCCGGCCGCTAGAATTCTTCCAGGCAGCGATTGAACTCGACCTAGCTCTTTAGCCAGAGTCGGAACTCGAGCCCTAGGACTTCGGTTACAGAGGCCCTCGATGGGAATACTTACTCTAAGGTAAACTCAGCCGATAAGATGTTATAGATGATCTAGGGGGAATCTGATGATACTTATAATGCTACTAAGCGTGAAGAAGGGAGTTTTACCAAGTTTCTCCCCCCTCCCCCTCTTCCTTGACCAGATCATCGGAGAACTGGTTTGGCATTGTCTTCCATAGGTGAATTGTAAGAGTGGCCCTCAGCGGTATGTCGATGAGAGAGGAATGTTTGTGTATAGATGATGGTTCAGATAATACATGGTGGTATATGAAGACAACTATGCCTCCACCGCATGGAGAAAACTTCCATGGCTTGCGGGAGATTCAAACCCACAGCGGGAGAGACAACTTCGTAAACCTACGAGATCAAACTCCAACTCCTACTCTGTTTAAGTCGGTTGGGAAATATCTATGAGATTTTATGTTCGAATGATCAATTACTATTTATTTTCAAAAACGAGATATGTGTATGAAAATTATATTACAATTAATTCAAATATTATTTTTCCTTTAATCATAAATACAATATAGAAAGTGTAAGCAACCAAATACTCCAAACAAAATGTTCAAAGTAAAAATATATTTTAACAAAATTATGTTTTTAATTACAATCGTTCCCTCAAAAGATGTATTTATGAATCTCAAGTTTCTGAAGCCACATGCTTAGAAGTACATATATGAGAGTAGCAATACACACATGGAGCAATCAACAGCTCTTTTTGACTGATTTTCAATTCATTTATTAGTTAACCCTCGTCTAGGTGTATTATGTTAAGAACGTAATGTAATGTTCAGCAGGATTTCGTGAAATTTAGGATGATTCTTAAAACGAACAAGAATATTTAATTCCCGAACCATCAGACAACACTGCCTTCAAACCTGACGGAGGGACATGTCCGACGTTCGAGCAGACTGAGCGATGAACTGGAAAGTACCTCCTTCACTTCCATTCTGCGGTTGAGGAGCGGCGGCTTCCGCATGCAAAACAGTCTCCAGCAATTATCGACAGCCATTACCAAGCGACCGCGGGTTCGGGAGGTTGTCTCACGGAGGCCAACGTGCGAGCCGCGACCGCGCGGAGAGAAAAAAAAAAAAAACGTTCTCCGTGTATTAATTTAAGAAGCTTGTCCGTCGTAGCAGATTGGGCGCGCGCTGGTGCGATGAGAAAAACTAATAGCACATCTCGAGCGGTAACGGCCGCGGGTAGTACGACACTTGTAAGAAATTGGGACCAGTTTCCTTCTGCTTCTTGCGAGCAGTGGAGGGCCGGGCGGGTCGTTCACCTCGCGAGGACGGGTGAGGACGGGTGAGGACGCGGCGGCGCGGGTATTCTGCTGTCGCGGCGCGGGCGCGACGCGGACCGCCCAGCGCGGCGCCGCGCCGCCGAGGCCGAGGACGCGGTGAGGGCGGAGGACAGGGGGAGGGAGGTGTCGCAGCTACGAAGACGCTGAGATGTGGACGCAGCCTAGTGGAAGGAGAGGGGCAATGCGTATCTGCTGAAAGCCCAGCTGGAGGAAGTCATTTCTAGATTCACCTGCAGTCAATTTGAAGTAGACCTCCACCATGTACTTTGGAACAAAATTAATCATTATGGAGATTAGTCTATACTTAAATATTAAAGAATCTGCATGATGCAATGAAGCCAGAGAATAGAAGTTTTTGTATGACCCTAGGTATAAATTAACTTCTGCAAATTTGAAAAGATTGGTTAAAAGAGGGATAATCTGTTTTAAAGTTCAGAAAAAATACAGAGACCAGTTGTTGTGATGCGAGTATATTTGATAATATTTTAATTTTGTCCTTTATTTGTTAGCTATTATCAACATCCTTTCACATATAGTGTGTGTGTGTGTCTATGTGTATACAAAGATCTTTTTACTTTAATATGCAGTGTGCGCGGGTTTTCTCGTGGTTTCCGATTTGGTTGTTAGCTAACAAAATATCGTTGAAGTAGTTTATTCCTTCAGGTTTCTAATATTTCCCATAATTTCAATATATACAAGGATTTTCTTGAAAATATGATAAAATGTAAGAGATCATATGCTTCATTAAGGTTTTTAAACGCTTTCATAGGGAGTCGGGAACCGGGAGTCGGGAACCGGGAGTCGGGAACCGGGAGTCGGGAACCGGGAGTCGGGAACCGGGAGTCGGGAACCGGGAGTCGGGAACCGGGAGTCGGGTGCATCACGTGGGAACGTGCTCGCGCGCGCAGATGCTGCCCGCGCAGCCAGCGCAGCAGGTGTTGGAGAGCCCTTGAAGAGAGAGGGCGGCCCTGGGCGTGGGGAAGTTCGTGTGTGATATTGAGCGCCTGCAGATGTAAACGAAGCGGCCCCTCCAGAGGGTCTGCAGCCTGAGGTTCCGATTAGTTTTTGTACGGCAACGTAATGATAACCAGGATGGGGCGAACTGAGGCAGCCCACAGGTTACAAGCACACTTGAGTTCGCAAATAAAAGCATTATTTTCTTCATTCATTTCTATCTACCTTAACATTATATACAAAAAAATTTAAACTTTACTAAATGTTCAATATTTCATTTTATTTTCTTTCAATTTAAATTATTTGGACTTTTAAGAAAGGCAAGCAAGAAAAAATTTAAAATTGATTAAGTGCTTCGTATAATTTTAGAATTAAGTAAAATTGTAGTTCTTCCGTTGACATGGTTATTAGATAAAATACAAAATTGTTAATATTAATTTTAAATCTTAAAATGTAATAGTTTCAGGTATAATAAAAAATAGACATTTTATGAAAATTGCAATGAAATGCAATTAATTTGTTTGGTAGCATTGTGGAAGGGCACTTACCATACATCCTTCCAGGGCTTCGAATAATAGAAAATCGGCTCTGGAGGTAACTTCATTTCCGTCAATTTAGTAAGTCAGAAGAAAAATAAAATTGGAGTAAATATTGTCTCGTTATTTATAAATCTTCGGTAGCATGAGTTTGTACGGAAGTACCTTTTCTGCCAGGTAATGCAAACTGTATTTTACTGATGACAAGATGTATTAAGGATTAAGGACGAAATTAAGCCGTTATTAAGAAAGTTATGTGCTTGGTTCGCTCATCTCATTTAAGACATTTTAGATCCTTGGGTAGCAATTGGGCTAGAAAATTCCAGCACGTTGTGTCCGTAGACTACTGCACCAACACTTCCTTAATATGATGACAGATGGTTGTCAGTTGTGAAATGTAAGTGAAGAATGCAGGGTCAAGATACAGCCACCATATATTTCGCTCGTTTGGTGCCATCTGTTGCATCATGGAGGTTATCTTCGCAGTGGTCTTGCGCGAATGTCAAGAAGTATTCATCAAAATATTTAATCTGATCTAACTTTCTAAAATTTCTGTCGTATATACTAATAGTAATATATTCAGGAGTGTTAATTTAATCGGCAAAATATGAAAAACATAAGATTTCCATTAGAGTTGTAAAAGTAACATCTTACCAAGAAACTTTAACAAATGTACTCAATTATTTCCTTTATGTTCAAGAAATAGAAGAAAAATAATAAGTCATAACAATACTTCACAGAATCTTTTCTGTACGTCAGAACATACATGTAAGTTATCAAGAGGTTACATCAAGCATCGTAATGGCACGACTGTGCACACCTATCCTTGGCCTACTTCTTAATACCGGCGGTTTATTGCACGAGTGCAATTGAGTATAATTTTCGTATCGATTACAAAAGTAGCTGCGGGACAAGCGATGCCGGAGCGGCATATCTCCCAGAAGAAACCGAATGCTGTCTGATTACGATCTGCGCGATTAACCTTTCTGCGCCGTCCAAGTGGCTTTCTCAAGACGGAGGGGAGTCGACTGCTCTTCTCGACTCCGGGATTCGTTTTTGTTTGTAGAGTAGTGACGTTAGAAACAGTTGGATTTTAATTCTTAATTACATTTCATTTTACAAACGGTGTATGTGAATTTCAGGCTCTCTTCCTCAAAGGTTGGATTGATTTCGTTGAAACACACACTACTTCACACTAAATAGTATTATTGAACGAATATTGTGTTTGAAATGATTCGTTTGAAAGGACTGAAGAGAAAATATAGATAATTGAAAGAAGAGTGTTATGGACACATGAAAACATTATTTGATACAATATTATTGCGAATGAAATATTGTGAAAGTTTACAATTATTGAAAACGGATGTTTATGTTAAATATCTCTGTACAAGTGTATGCGGCTGTAGAACTTACCTTTTAGTATGTGGTTAAGGATAATGAATCTAAATAATTTTCAGATTTCTAACAGTAAGTACTATTACTTATAGATCGGATATTGTAATATGAAGTCTTTATTGCCAATCCACAAATGTCGTCCCAAACATTTGTATAGAGTAGGTTGTCACATTTATTTCTCATCTAAAACATTAGTGGCTGAGGCGCTTGAATTTACAGTTCTGTTTTGTTGAGAAACTGAAAAAGACTATTCAAAATGGTCACGTACGTTTAATCTACTTTGTAGATACCGAGAAACGTATCTTCCCTTTTTCAATGACTTATGTCACATCTCCATAAAGCAAAATTAATATGGAATAAAAATTAAGTCGTGTTCAACAAAATTTTCTTTTTAGGTAAAAACGATAAATTTAGACAATTACTGTAAAACAGCTTTAGTCCCCGAGACTGTGTCAGAATCGCCGTTTCCGTGACACGGTTTTTTTCCTGTTTGCCTAAACAGCTACTCCACTCAGCATCAAATAAACGCGTCCAATGGAGAACCTCTCTTTTTTTGAAGCCGGTTAAAAACAAAAGACCGCGACAGATCGCGCGTCCCACCTCCCTCTCCACCCCTTCCCTTTCCCCCTTCCCTCCGACCCTCGCGCCACCTGCACGCTCTGATTTTCACTTCCCTCTGTCTGCTGTCTCTCTGTCTGTGCACGCCTGTTTTTTCGGAGGCTTAGCTGGCGCCGATTGAATCGTGACGGGTAACAGATCGGAGGCGGCGGCGGCGGGGGGCGAGAGGGGACGACACCGCGCACCTGTGGGCGAGGCGGGGAACTGAGGCGGGGGCGCCAGCCCGTGCGGAGCACCGCTTTACGAGAGGGTGTAATTCACCGGGCAGGAGTGATGCGTTGAAACGCGCGGTCGGGGTTTTCGCAAGGTGTAAATGTTGCGTGCGGGCCGCGCCGGTTAGACTCGCCTCGGCGGCCGGCGAGCGAGTGGGGGTGTGTGGGGAGAGGGGGGAGGGGCCGGAAGCGAGCCGGAGGGAAGCTGGCAGCGGCCGCCTCCGGGACGGCCTCCGGAGGGCGAATGCAAGACGAACGGACGGTCCGACGGATGGAGTACATCCGTTGATGTTGACTAATCTATACGGGGCGAAGCTTATGTGCTTGTGTCTTTGACTATGCGTAAGTGGACTGAGGGGGTGAATTATGGCGCGGGGCTCGCTTGTCCCATCAGTCACAGACCCAATACAATGGAGACCACACTCTCTCTCGGCTGCTGGGTAGCGGGGTCTGCATGCCTGGAGCCCCCCCCCCCCTGTCCCGCCCGCGCCCGGGGCCGGCGCCGCCGCCCGCGACTGCCTGGGACGGAGCGGTTCTCTCCCTCGGTCTGCGGCGCCGCCCCGCCCCGCCCCCGCGCCGCCTCGCCCGCTCGCCCGCGGGCGCCGCCCCTCCCCCACCCACGCCCCCGCGCCCAGCCACGAACAGTCTGCGTCCCACCAGCACCCACCCCTCGCCTCCGCTTCCATCGTCCTAGTTTCCCATCCATGCCCCTGCTTCCTCCTCCACATCCTCCATCCCGTCTCTTCCTCTGCGACCACTGGTGTCTCCGTCTGCGCCTCGGCCTTCACACCCTCTCTCTCCCCCTGTCCCTGTCCCTTCCTCTCACTGTCTCCGTTTCTGATCGGTCTCCGTCCCCACTTGTCTCTGTCTTATCCCTTCGTATTCAGCCATCTTTCTCGCCATCACTCTGTCGTCCTTCCCATCCCGACTCTCCATCCTCCCTCGCCTCCTTTACTGCATTCCTCTCCGATCACGCCTGGACCTCCATCTGCTCCCACACATCTCTTTACCCCATTCATGCCATTGTCTTCTCTGTGTTCTCTTTCCCCAAATTCCCTCCCTTCGCTCACCCTGCCCGCCCCCTGCGTTGCTCGGATGCTGCTCAGTTTGCCCTCGAGACTTCATTGCACTCGTTTCTTTTCCTGTCGCTCCCTTCTTGTCTACCTTCGTTCTCGTGACCCTGTGACCTCACCAGAAGACTTCTTTATCGTCGGTATGTCAATTGCCGTTGAGGACCATCTAGAGCAACGCAGCAGTATGATGCGTTTTGTCATGTTCTGTCACTTTTCACTGCAGCTATATATTTCTTATACGTAGGGATATGTTAAACCTCTTCATGAATTTTCTGTTTATCTTTAAATAATTTATTTATTCATTAAAGGGATATTGTGATATTTCTTATTGTTTTCTGTTATGCTTCTGTTCTTGCAGGCGATCAATTTACGAATACTTTCTTGACAGGTGATTTTCCTTCAAAATGTTTCCGTCGTGGAATTCTATTTTAAATTTCTCACTTCTATAATTTCTTTAATCTGAAAGTCGTATAATAGACCAGATTGTCTTCTGCGTTCATTCTTAGCCCTCAGCAGTAATTAGCAAGGCAGCCCAAACATACATTCCGCCGTTCTATTTTTCATATTCTTCGCGTACGTTTCTTCAATGTTCTGTCAACCTTTTCTCCGCAACTCGTCTCTCACCCATCCTTTCTCTTGCTGTTCGCGCCCGGTCTAGTCTCCTCTTCCCAGCCGCTCCTCCGGAAACCGCCCACTCGACCCGGAGATACGGAAATAATGAGAGGATGCGGTTATCCAGCCCGGAGAGGAGCCTTCGAATCCGTCTCGACCCGTCTGCCTTCGCCGCCGCCGCCTCCGCCGCCGCCAGCGCCGCCCGCCCGCGCGCTCTAATCCATAGAAACAAACGCACGCGCCCAAGAACAAATGCCGGCGATCCGTCTCGACGGCGCGGCGGCGGCGGCGGCGGGGTGACGCGGCGGCGGCAGCAGCAGCAACGGAGACCCACCCCCGCCTCCCGCCCGCCCACTCGCTGATACTAATGAAGCGGGTAGACGTATGGCGGGCCGGGGGTGTGTTAACGAATGTTGTCCATCATGAGACTTTACGGCGTCAACTCACTCTAATATCCTCAGAGCGCAGCAGATGTTTGAGGTGTATAGGTTATTTATTACCGTAATATTTGAAGGGGCGGCGGCGGGTGACAACGAGGCGGGGGTGGAATTCTGTTATATTTTACATGAATATTAATGAAATGCCCCCTCCCCCTCCCGCCCGGGCCGCCGCGCGCCTTATCTCGTCTGGGCGGAACCCGCCTTCTTTTCAGAGTTCTTTGCCCATAAATCGGCGGAAAAAAGCAGTCGCCGGGATGACAGAAATCAGTAGCTTTAATGTACTTGACGTTTGAAGAATGGTCTCTTTCCTATGAAATAACGAAATTATACCTTATGGATTTGTAAATTGAGCGGCTGAAAGTTATGACCCTCACATCTTAAATTGGCCAGAATGATACATCGCAGATTCGTGGGCCGCAGTAATACTTCTCGAGTGGTGGAGAAGGCGGAGAGGACGGGGTTGAATCGATTTTTTTCGAGAATTGTGTGTTTTTTTAGTTCGCGCGAAGGAGTTCTGTCACTGCTTGAAACGATTCTCGTGATGACACTTTGTTGTGAAGTTCGTTCAAAATTCTGTAAACTTCTCTTTGTCTTTTGTAGCTACTCCTAGAGCAAAATGTACGTAGAAGGACGAAAATCTTTCTGTAAACGTCCATATTAAAACTTTTCGAAAATATCTCTTTCTCTTCTTTGTTGCCAAGGAGGGGATTCAATTTTGTTCTGTATTTCATATACATATCTTTAGAAAAGGTACGCCGCAACAGTCTTGAAGCTTTGGATTAGCTATCTAAATAAAAAAATTGGATCTCGTAATTTGTGTCACGTATGTGCACTATTTCATTCATTTTCTTAGCCTGTGTGTACTAGACCTATCTTCGGAAATAAAATTTATCTCCAGACTCAGTGTTTAAGTGCACTAAGGTACACTTTATTTACAAAGTTTGAAACTTTAATTGAAATGTCATTCTCCCTCAATTCTTAATTACCCAAGTTAAATTCTATAATACATTCGATGTATTTTACGATTATAAATCACATCACCTCTTCTTTCACTATTGATTACATAAATGAAAATAAATGTTGAATGATATTCTCATATGAGTGCATTGAGAAAGCAACTATTATCGTAAAAATGTTTATATTTTGACTAATCTGATCAATTTTTGGATTGTATGCAAATATGACATCAGAATGTAGTAAGACTTTTTTATCAATGAAACAAATAAAATGATTTTCTCTTCATATTTTTTCTCAAAAATATGAGTGAAATTTTCCAGGCTGGTAGGCCGTGATCCAGTCGGGATTGACGGCCTACCAGCTCGGAAAATTTCACTCATATTGACTCCGGCCGTGAAAGCCTACGATGCCATCTCAAAAATGTCTCCAAAATGTGTATATTCTATCATTCCTAGAAAACGGACAGTTCTTCCTCTCTTTACACAACCTATTAATTCTCTACAAATCACTAAGAATTATTCAATTCCACATTGTAAATACTAAACGACATTTTTCTATTTTCTACACATTTCAAAATACTAGAATATCAAAAATAAACTTTATTTCAAAATCCAGAAAAATAAAATTTCTCTAAGAAATTCCAAAATCTCACATGAAACTAAAAAGCTTTTAACCAGCCCGAAGAAAAATCCAAACTGCTCTTGCGCCCCGAACCCCCCCCCCCCCCCAGCATTTAACGCATCCGCGAGCCGCCCGCCGCGCCGAGGGCGTTGGTACAGCAGCGGCCGTGATAAGCGGCGCGCGCCTGAACAAATGCCGCGCGTTATCGCGTCCTCGCCGCCCTGCCGCTTGGGGCGCTAGTGCCGCCCGTCGCTCGCCCCTTCGTCACGCGTGACGCGCGTGCGTTCGTCACGCGGGGGATGCGTCACGCGCGGGTGAGTTACGCGTGACAAGACCGGGGTGTCGTGGGGGGAGGGGCGACGCCACGCTCGCCTAATTTGGTTTTAAGGCGGCTGCGCTGGAAAAGTTCTGCTGCTGCGTGATTGGGGGTGAGTTTTATAACTAGGGGGTGGATTTTGATGGCCTAAAACATTGCCAAAAACGATCAATAAAATGCTCTTAAATTTTTTTTAAAATGCCCTTAAAGTACAGAAAAATGACGTAAAAAATTTGATCAAACCCAGTTCAGATGAACTCAAGCTGCTGGATATGTTACTGTTGTAATCGAGTCTTACTTTCGTGCAAGTGAACTCAATTTTGGGTTGGGGCTGTTCTTAGTTATCTGTCGTCAGGAAATCTGTCTTTAGTTATAGTGAAATCGGCCGAACCAACAATGGCGCTGATAGGTGTCACAGAAACATTAGATTACATACTCACAAAGGCTGACATTACAATTTCTGTGCGAAGAAATCGTATAGGCTACTCAGGAATTCTATGGAGAATATTTGTTGAATCTCGTAAACATTATTTGAAACAAGTACCAATAACGAAAGTAAAATAACAAATAAACTAGTAAGTAAATACCAATGTAATTAAAATTGATCATAAATACCAATGTAATTAAAATCGATGAAACCGGTGAAAATGCTTTAAAAATGACGGAAAAGGGGAAAAACTGACTTAGTCAAAAGCGACGAAAAATGCAAAACAAAAATTTCATAAAAATGGGCAATTTGCTTTTGTCAGAACATAAAATTAATTTTTGAACTAAAAGGCATTGTTCTAAAGTGAAAAGGAAAAATAATATTTCATTAAAATCCGCCCCCTAGTGATAAGGTTTTCTGCCTCATGGCTTCCTGATATTCACTTTTCGTAAAAAATAGATTTGTGCTATTGGTAGTTGATTGAAAATAATATTTGCATGGTTTTACGTAATATGAATACTTCGCGAAATCTTCTTTCGTCCAAAATAAATAACACGTAAGTAATGGGCAAGGATAGTATCAAGACTGGTTTAGAATGGTAGGATGGTAGTTTGCAATATGTCTGTACTATCCTGATGTTTCATGGAGTAATCCCACAAAAGAGGGAAAGTCTTGGTGTGAGGCTTTCGCCAATCCCGTAAAATTAGAATCGTCTTGGGCTTTTTATGTAACACTTATTTCGTGGTGTGAGAGGGAGAATGTACAAAGCTTAATTTCAGCAAATGGGAAATGAAATCAATGTTTGTTACTGTTGATGTTTTGAGATAATTAAACAAAACATTATACAGTAACCCGGTTCATTGCTGAGGAATGATACGGAATGATTTTGGATCTTTTCGATTTTTTGCTACTATGGAAAAAATCTACATCCTGTATTCCGGACACTTCATCAAGCCGCGACATCCTACGTTGAGAGTCCTCGTACTTACAGTGGTCCTAACACTAACAGTGTGGACCAATCACAGGGTTCCACTAATGTACTGATACCCACTTAACATGGCAATTTTGTGAGAAATAGCAGATATACAATCTTTGTCATTCATGGAAATTAGAATGCCACATCTTCAATTAGTGAAATTCTAATTTCATGAGCCACCGAAACCGCCAAAAATTATTGATGTGTGTAAGGACGGCATCTTACTTGGATAAAAAAATGTTATTAGGTTCATCCCATTTTAGTAGAAGTAATGATATGCAGTATTTTATTTTTCTAGAAGACCGTAGAAATTATTCTGAACTTCGAAATCCATTAATGTTTTCCCTTGATTACCGAATTTCCTCCACTGGAAAGTTACCAATATACGATGTGAAATGAGAATTGAACTGTATGACATAACGATTCCATTGAATCACATATCCATCAACATTAGCCGAATGACGTAACCTAAGGACTCCAATGCGCACGCTGTGAACACCGCACCCAAAGAACGAAGGAAGCAACAGAATCACGGAAAACGACGGGAAACGGAACAGCGCCAACCGGATTACATCACGGCCGCCGCCGAGAGCGGCAGAATCAAAACGACCGCGCGAATGATCGCGTATGATCTGGAATGATCTGGCAAATTTCCTGCGCTGTGTACCGCCACTGCGACGTAGCTTCCGTGGCCAGTGCTGCTGCAATAGAGTCCCAACACCACCGGTCGCTGCAAGCCTTAACGCGGACTGAAACGAGGGGCCCAAACATTGGCATGTGCCTATTGTTCCGCGGGATCATTGATCAATCAAATTACCCATTAGCTTTCCTGCGTGTGCCGTTAGCGCGCGCTATTCTCTGCCAAAGTGTTGCAGCCCCTCTGTGTAATGGATTGCGCCGCTACGCGTTAGGAGGCGTGTAATTTATGTCTTGTTTACTTCTACGATCCCGATTTTTATTTTTTATTTTTTTCGCGTGGCGACGTTTTAGTGCTATTCACAAGACGACCACGGCTTCGATGGTGAAATTGGTAGCGGACTGTTATGCACGTGTTTGCGGATCGAAGCCGGGGATTAGGAAGAGCGAAAAAAAATTGTCGTGCTCCATCCTTTGGAAGGGAAATAACGCTGTTTGTCCCGTATCGTAGATTTTGTAGCGTGTAAAACAAATCAGGTCTAAATGACACCGAATCAGGTATAAATGATCCCCCAGGACAAAATAATTTTAAAAATTATATTCTTAGTAAAATATTCAGTTATTTCAAGCATTGTAAGCTACAAATATATAACCACAGGCCTGCATGCAAAAATTAAGTTTAATGGGTATGTGCATATTAGTACACACTTCCATTAATAATGACAAGAATTGTTACGAAAGGACATTTTCAATAGTATTGCCAAAGGAGAGTAACGTGATAGGAATGCTGAAAATGTCATTCGTACATCTTAATAAAATAAAACCAGTTGTCTGATGTAGATTCGCGGCACGTAAAAGAAAAAGACTAAATGATTTTTCCTATTACGTTAAATTTTAGACGAACATTCGTGGCTCTACATGTTATTGCACCTCCGTTCACATCGTAGTGGCATTGTACGTCATAATACTTGGTCACTAGTTGCAACAAGCATGAAACGAAACTAAATTCACGGCTGAAATGAAGATCTTGAGACTGGCGGTAAACAGACTATATAAACAGCACAAAACACAACAGAAGACGCGAACGACCTTTGTTACTAAACGTCTGGGATGAAGAACTGCCGGTTTAAACCCAAGGAATCGCTTGTGTCGTTCAATCGGTGGAGTCGTGTAATTTGCGCCGTAAATGTCTCGTCAACGACGATTTGCATCTGCCGTAACGTGCGAGAGGGCTTGTGTTGTCTTGGGCACCGCGAAGATCACTTGTGTAACCAGATTGTATTTTTTGTTTTTTTCTGTTTTGCAGGTAAGTACCTGGTCAGGAGTACAAGGCGTATGAGGGGAAACTGCAGGCGGTTTCGCGGTGCCTGCAGGCTCCGCTTAAGAGGCAGCTGTTAAAGGTGGCAGAGCCTGCCGATGATGACAGAACGTGGTTTTCGAGCGATGGGAGGTAACTTTCACTATGTTGCTGTTTATTGGCGGTCGTTCCTATGGATTGTATTGGGGTAATACGGGTGTGAAATCACTTGGTAACAAGCACAAACGTATCATAACGTAATATATCTCTTTTGATATTTATCTTGCGAATATCCTTGTGCTAAATAAGATTGGTGGCATTTTTTTGTACGAAGAAAATACACGAATTGAAAAATACATAATGCGTTGACATGATCTATTAGACAATGTATAAGGATAATAGACCTCTCCTGATATTCTTTATATTTCAATAAACAGAGATTCAATTTCATTACACGGAATAGAAGTGACTATTGGACATTTTCACGAAGCCATTCATGACATCTAAAACGATGGTAACTATTTTATACGTTTTATTGTAGAAAACACATTTTAGGAAAATGGAAACAGTGATATCAAATACATTTTAACTGAACGCACGAACTAATATCCTCTCTATTTTTTTATTTGCGTTCAAATAGAAACAAATTAGAGAATAAATATGAGACAATAGAGAAGATTGTAGGAAGCAACAAAATAATATGCAAAGAAAATTATGGGGTAAAATAAAAAACAGAAAATATAAGAAAGAAAAAGAAAGTACGAATATGGTAGAGAAAAGCTAACAGTATGAAAATTATAAGGAAAGATGAAATTATGAGATAAAGAAGAAAATTCAGAATCGAGACATTGATCTTTTACAGAATACAAATATTGGTTATTCAGCAATAAAAAACCGAACATTTGTGGAACCGAGAATGTAAATGGAAAAGAACTAGAACAAACGAGAGGAAACAAAGTCGGTAGTAAATTACCATCGATTCGGAGAGCCACTCCGCTCCACAGAGTAGAGACGTATCATTGTCAACGGATTTAATGAAAGAGTGCGAACAACTTCCAGTGGGCGGCATCGGCCATCCAGAGGAGAAAGAATGAATTCAGACGAAAAAGAAAATATATAAGGGAATAATAGTTAAGGTAGCATGAAAAATAGAATGATTAGGGGAAAAAGAAGGAAAACATGCGATGGAAAAAATGAAACTACGAACATGAAAGATAATGAAATCTGAAACATTGGATACACAAATGTCTGATTAAACTTTCATTTTCAATGTTTATCTAATATAGTAGAAACAATACGATGGTTACGTCGAGGGAGAGGGTACTACAGGCAACAACAAGCGTTGCTCATTGCTCAGGAACAGAACGGAGTTTTTCGATGCGGGCCTTACAGTGACAAGTGCTACGCAACTGGCGTTGTCATGACTATCTGTTCGTGTAGAAACCAGAACAGAGACCACCAAGTTCATTGATTTCGTATTTAAATGACTTTATTCAAAGAATTTTACCACAATTTACTATCTAACAAACTGCATGCATTGTAAATGAGTTATCTATTCTCGAAAGAAAGAACAAAATACGAATGTAATTTATGTAAAGTTCTAATGAACAAGAGAGAAAAAATGGGAGACGAGATATCGTATATTCTCGTATTCCGAGTCAAGGTGTCTTTCCTGATTCGCCGAGCCACTCTGGCCTCCGGCGCCGAGCCTCGTCACTGCCGCCAGCGAGTGGTCTAATGAGAGCGTGAGAGCGGGTTCAGGCGGCGCGGGGGCGGCGGCGGCGGCGACCGCGCGTCATTTGTCACACGCCGTGTCAAATGTATTGCGAGGGCCTGCCTGCCGCCGCGGCTCCCCGCCGCCGCCACCGCGACCGCGCGCGAGTGTATCTTCAACACCCCCGTCCGCACTCGGGACTATCCGCTAATGAAAGATACATCACCGCGAGAGGCGCGCGCGGCGGCGGGTGGGGGCGGAGGAGGTGTGAGAACGCAGCGGTGACGCCGGGCTGTCCGTTATAAGGGCGGACCACTGGTCACAATAGGGGCTTGTGACTGTGAAACGATGAGGGGTAAGGTTTGCAAGCTGGAAGGGACTGTGGTAATGCAGGTTCTTGATTCAGGGAGACACTTGTACTGAATGGTAAATCGGTGGAACTGGAAGTTATTTTACCACTTCGAGCCTTTTTAGCAGGTATTTATGTCTCAAAATTTAAATGCGCGATTTTTTTAATTGGCATTGTGAAAGAATTTTCTGTTCGCAATCTGTTAACAACGATGACCGCAATACTGGCGATGACTACAATACATCGATGACTGCCATCGGTGGCGATAGTAGCTAGAGAACCACCTTCATCAGTTGTAATAGAAGCTAAAGACCCCATTTCACCTAATGGTGAAGTTAGACCTGAAGAGATCATCGGTTCTTTTACGCGGAGATTGGAAACATTAACGGAGGTAATATTTGGAATATCGATTGTTTTTGATCGAGTGATAGCCAGATTTGTAGATGTAGTCTCGTGGAGAAAAAGTGAAGGAGACTGAATGCCTTGCATTGCAAGAGCAAGAAAGAGACATAGGAATAAAACTTGAATGTGTTCCAGCCACCCAATGGAGTTATCAATAATGATAATGATATTGAGAAAGCTGCGTATTAGTAATAAATTTCATGTCGAACTATAATGGAGTTTATGACATTTTAAATCATGCCTAAAATCTAGAACGTCGGTTACTGTTGACACGACTTCCAAACACTAAGCATTATCGAACCGTTACCATCACATATATCCTCGCACATTTTCTTTCGCTAGTTCGAGAGGAGTGGGGGTTTTGTTATTTTAAAGACAGACCTATTACATTCAATATGAAGCTCGTTTTTTCGGTTCAAAATAGTTTTTTGTTAACATTTAAAATATTTTATATTTTGTCAACAATGTTCCTTACAATCATGATTCTTAATTCAACTATTAGTTGTTAGTACAGAACTGGGGATAAATATTTCGGGGCTCAAGAAAACTTGCGCTTTTAATATGTGCTTCCCGCATCCTCTTGACAACTTCACTCTGTGTCAGAAATAATTCACAGTCAACCTTTTTTATCCCTACATACCCCTGCAGTGGATTTGGTGGTATAACGGTTAGCTTTCTGGACTGTTGTATTCAAGTTTACGGGTATGGAAAAGATTGTGATCGAAGCCGAGGATTTTTAAAGGCGAAAAAATTCCTTCGTACGCCTTCCTTCGGAGCGGAAGTAAAGCCGACTGCCCCATGCAGTAGATTTACTGCATGTAAAAGATCCTGAAGCTTAAAAAAAGCCTCTGAGCTAAATTCAAGTCGCCTGTTTCGTCGCCCAAGACAATACCTCCTTTCTCCGCTAGATGGTGAAAGGAGTGTACCGAAATTTGCGACCTGATAGCCCGATTCTCGCGAAGCCGGGAGCGGTAGGTCAGTGCATCAACTGATGCCACTGCAGCGCCTCTGACCGGGAGGTCCTAGGTTCGAGTCGTGACGGCGGCAGGATTTTCGACATTAGCTTTTCAGCTAGGTCGAATTCAGTCGCTGTCTGGAGGAGAATTCTAGCGGCCGGCTGCTCTGATCGGTAGTTTTCCGTGGTTTCTCCGATCAACACCTGGCGAATGCCGGAGCAGTACCTAACAAACGGACCACGGACCGCGCGCGATCTGTCCTTCCTCTTCCTTGTCCTATCCTCTCCCCTTACACACACACACACTAACATGCACTACCTACCACATATTCCGGGAGATCGGTCGGGAGCTTAGAGCTTGTCCCGGCTGGGGCGGTGCCCCGCTGGTGGGAGAGTCCTGGTTAGGGGAAAACCCCACTAGCCGACGGTAGGTCGGCGCCGGATCTCACCATCCAGCGGGGGAAGATCACCGCCATCTCCCGCGAAAAAAGCATGCACTACACTAACAAGACTAACGACCAAAGCAGTTGACGCGCCCGGAAACACGAAAAAATCAATCAATCAAACCCGAGTCTCGCCACGTAAAATAAGGCATTAACTAACATACTCCTTTCAAGTATTTTCCTGTCCATTCACCATCAGCGAATTGCAGAGTCGTTTAGTGGGAGGCGCGCCGGTGATCGTCCGGTGTCGACGGAGCTGCAGGGCCCGCCCGCGTGGGAGGGGGCGGGGGGGGGGCGGTGGTGACGGAGGGCGGCGCCGGCAGCGCGGTGTCGCGTTGCGGCCGCACTCGCGTCACCCGTAAAGTGCGGTTTGCCCCCCTCCCCCCCACCACCACATACACACACGCGTCGCTTCCGGGCAGCTGACCCCTGGAATTGAAAGAGCATAAATCGCCCGCGGGCCCGAGAGCGTTAATGCGCGCGCTCGTGATTCGCTGTTTAAGAAAATTATGGGCTTAGAACATTTGAATCAGTACGTCATCGAATCCGCGGGGAAATTTGGAATTCTGGACTTTTATCTCTTATTTAGTTACTATCTGAAATCACCAGAATAGACCCACTCATCAGATCCTTATTAAAAATATATTTCCCTTCTATCTTCCTAATTAAGTTTTCTGAAATTTTTCTCCCCTGAGGTCTCCCCATAAAGGATTCCTGCCCCAAAAATGTAATTTTGTAGAATTAAGATATTTGAATTAACTTTATTTTAAGCCAACAATGCGTAGAGTGTGAAATAAACTTTGTAAAATCTGAAAATGTTTATATTTGTTTGATTTATCGAGATAACAGTCGCTGACGTTCATTACAAACCGAAATATTTGTTCGCGATTTGGGAATGTACGCCATACCTACGAACTAATTTAGACTCTAATTGGAAAACGTTTGTTCCAAATGTGAAGAAATTCTCAATAGTAATGCAAAGTTCAGATCGAGAATGCATTAAGATTTGATTTCTTAGAAAATATTATTACTTACGACTTAGTATTGATATTTTCCTACTTACAATCGAGGGAATCAATTTTTTTTTTCCATTTAATGTGTGCTTCAGATACAATCAGTTATACATTGTCGAAGAACAACCGTCCATTGAAGATACGTGGAAACTAGTCAGGAAAGTATTTTATCAAGTTCGAGGATCTAACCGAAGTCTGTATTTAATTTGAAGATAGAGAACGTTCTAACGTGTTTTGAAACCGCGCTTTAAAATCATTTGTCTATTATGAGGTTTTATAATATTTGGTAAGCTGAATCCATTTTGAGTAGAGCTGAGAATTGTACATGAATAACGAAGATAATATTTTTCTGTTCCTATCTAAAGCTGTTATGAATTTTATTCCAACAAAGCACATTTTTATTTCCTTCTTTCCGCAAATCATCAGCTTAAAAGGAACAAAGTGTTATTTGTTTTATGTAATAAACTATAAGAATTTCATTTCAGAAAAATCGTGTTGCTGCCAAATGCGAACAATTGTGTTAACATTTGTATCTAAATTAATTTTCTTTTAAGATCAAAAGCTACTCTTAAGTGTATTACTGCATTATAGACTTTCGTAATGTGAATACATGCCATTCAATTCGTTTAACAAAACACTGCGTTCATTCAGTTCTAAAACCGTTCTAAATATTCCGTTGTCCATGTAAAATTCTTGAAAAGAACAATAAGTATTGCCCGAACACTTCATCGTTCCTCGCTCACGAATCCAAATCAAATCTTTAACAAGCACATCAAAGCCCTACGAAACACTCAAGGCCTGGTTATTCAGGTGCCACAAGCAACATTCTCGTGCGTTGAAGGTGCCAGTTTTCACCCTTCCTCCGCCCTGTCTTTCTTTCTCGTCGCAAATTCTCCAGGGAATAGGTGACCCGCTGGGCGGGCAAAGGTGAGGGCGGTCGCTCAGTGTGGAGACCCGCGGCGCCCCGTCGTCGTCGCCGCCCGCCCCACAAACAGCCTTTCAAGTCGGCCGGCCTTTGTGTCTTAACGGCGGGGCCTTAGGGACAATTTTCTTGATTGACGCAGTGTACACGTCATGAAAGAATAACCGTTCTTACCCGGCGCGTCCTCGTTTGGGGGGAACTGATTAGCAGTCGAAAGCGCGCCCAACAGCTGCTTGTGAGGGGTGGGGCGCCACCGCCCACCGCCTCACCGCCCCTCACTCCGCCCCATACAACGCCCCGCTCACCGCCTCATATACCGCCCCACACACCTCCCCTCTCACCGACTCGCTCACCGCCCTCCACGCCGCACTCTTTACTGTCCCCACACACCGTCCCGCTTTCCGCCTTCTCACACAACGCCCCCCACCGCCCCACATACCGACCTGCTCATTACCCCCACACACCGCCTCGCTGACCGACCCGATCATGGACACGCTCACCGACCCGCTAACCGACCCGCTAACCGACCCGCTAACCGACCCGCTAACCGACCCGCTCCTAACCCCGCTCACCGACCCGCTCACCGACCCGCTCACCCCCGCTCACCGACCCGCTAACCGACCCGCACCGACCCGCTACCCGACCCGCTAACCGACGACCCGCTAACCGACCCGCTCACAGCCATCGCACCGCTCCACATATCGCCCCACACATCACCCCCATACCGCTCCACTCACCGTCCCCACACCGTCCTACACATTGTCCCGCTCACTCCCCACACACCACACCGTTTACTGCCCCACACACCGACCCGCTCACCGCCCCACTTACTGCCTCGTGCACCTTCCGCCCCACACACTGTCACCTCACCTTCCTCCCCGTCACCTCCCCAGTGTCACATTCGTCGTAGCATCATCCTTTCTTCACAGAATAGCATTCGTTGTAAAGGAACAACTGCTGGTTCCTAAATATATAGCCGTGAGTTGCGGTATCCCCCTTTCTCCTCCCGCACTCATATGTTGTAAGCGCCCTCAATGTTTGCAATCGTAATTCCAACCTCCGTGCCCCATCTCACTTGTTAGAAAGGAAAAATTGCCCTCGACTCAAGGTTTAGTTCTGAATTCTAATACCACCTTTCTGTTCTCGTGTCCGTCATAATTAATATTATTATTGCCATTGCCTCCCACTGGCATCCTAAACCCTACCATCGTCCAATCTACCGTCTCTTCCATCCCCAATGGAAAAGAAGACCCGGTTTTGGACCTGAATAAGACATTTTCTGTTTCCATACCGACCTTCATTCAAGTGACAGTCGTCGCCTTCTGATCTAACCCTAATCATGAAAACGTGTTTCTGGTCACCATAAACCATATCTGTCGTTTACCTTTCAAAATGTGTTTCCCATTTCCTCTTGTTTCCACGGGTTTTCGTAATATTCGTCTTCCCTCTTGTGATATCACCTGCTTCTGCTGTCGAATTCTTATTGCATACACTTTTATTTCCTTTCTTCTAATAGGTCGAATCTCCAGCAGATCATTCAGAATCTTACTGCAGTAGAACAGGAATCATTTGATTGATATTCCACATTTAATCTGTCCCAGAGTTGACTTTCTTATTTTCATCTTAGCTGCTATTCAAACACTGTGAGATCATCCCACATCAAGTCCCACACCCACATATTCTTCTTCCCCCTTTCCAGCTTTCGTTTTTCCACCCGGTTACTTAGTGCATCTTCGAGACTGTTATTCTTTCATTATTTTCTACTCTGAATCAGTCTTGGTCACGTTATCTTTCTTAGGAGATGTTGATTGTTTTGATTGCCCATTGCGACCAGCTCTGTCTTGTTTTATTTACCCATTCCTTCTTGAGCATGCGTATCAGATTCGGTTCCTTTTTATCATTTCACTTTCGACCTTCTCATTTCCCTAGACATTACATCTCCTTTGGCAAACATTTTCAATCTCCAATGATTCTTGACCCGTTGTAATTATATGTCTAATGGTTTTTGAGTTCGGGTCACAGTAAGGAAAACAAACATTTTACATTGCCGATGTTTCGCCCAAATAGTTGGCCTTGATCAGGGCTACAGAACAGATAAAACATTTAATTTGCAGGAATATGTATAGTGAACAATTTCATTAGAGCTTAAATTACAATTAGTTTATTAACAATATAGTTTTTACGTGTAAGGTCATCAATAATGTACATCGTACATTCTGCATGAAGTGTGCTTACTAAGTGTGTTTTACATGTAGGATAGACAATTTCGTATGTTCATGTTTGACAAGGTGGCAACAGTATTGTAGCCTAACACACGCTAGCAGAAGCGTATGCACAACACGTGCAAAATGTCTATCTCAATTGAATCCAATTTGATTTATGTGAGATGGAATTTCATAGACAATGGGGACATGTACGATGTACATTATTGATAACCTTACAGGTAAAAATTTTATCTGTTCTGTAGCCCTATAAGGGCCAAATATATGGCCGAAACGTCAGCAATATAAAGTGTATTGATATATTTTCAATCTCCTACACTCGTACTTCTTTAATTCTTACTCTCGCCGTATTCATTCTGCATCATTCTCTAGCTAATGTTTTCTCATCTGCTTTAAGTGTTCACATTTTTTTCTCCTACCTCCGGCATTCTCTTTTTGTGATCCGCTCCGCACTTCTCACGTCTTCCATTTATTTTTCTCCCATATTCCTGTCTGTAATAATGTATCTACCGGACAACTCATTGATTATTTACAATTGTATTTGATAATTCTACACTACCTCTTCATCTTCTTCCATCCTTTTCTTCCTTCTTCCCATTCTTCTCTTTCTCTCTCACCTTCTCTTTCTCCTTCTCCTCTTGTTCTCCCTTCCCATCATCTTCCTCCATCTCCACTTCCTCATCCATCACCGCCACCTCCCTCCCCTTCCACCTCCTTGGGCCCACCATCGATCGGCATGAGCTTTTCTTCCAGAACTGTTGCGCCTCAAAAATGACAGGCAGCGTGAGCACAGAGGGAGTATTGAAAGGCGTCGCTGTAATTTTGAGGGGCAGGCGACGGAGAATGGAAGAGTTCTAAGTATTCAGCTGACTGGCGAGAAAACCGTGTGCCGCTCTCATCTGATTTTGAAGACAAAGCGTATCGATTCTTTCCAAGACGCCTTCAATTAAAGAAAACATTTTTTAAATAGTAGTTTGTATTCTATAGGAGAAAAGAATTGCTGTGTAAAAGCTGATAAGGAGGAAACGTCCTATTTTATTAACCTGATTTGAAGAATTAATGTTGCTCAAAATCTGTTTACAAAACCGTAATTGTAGCAAGAATGTACTGTCATAAATATCGATTTAAACTGTATTATTTTTTGTTTATTTTTCACTTAACCCTTTTTGTATTGATTCATTTTTAGTATCTCAGAGAACATAAGTAAATGCACCTAATGTAACAAGTTAAAAAGGTAATGAACCTTGATCATTGAACAATTAAACGTGAAGGAATGATAAGACGGCTTGTTATTTCCAATAGTGTCTTAATTGCAAATGAGCATAAAATTTGTTGTTTACGACGCATATTTCGAAAAGGTATGGGAGTGTGGGTTGAAAATATTTCATTCTCGTATCCCCAAACCCGGAGTGTTATTGCAGTACGACAATGGAAATTGCAGGACAAACTGAAGCAAACAGAATAAAACTAGTACCTCCTACTCCTTTCAAACATCTACGTATTGTGGTAATTCAGTGATATACACGCTCAATACTGTTCAACACACGGTTTAAAACTGATTTCAGCCCGATCGCAACGCTTTTACGTATCATAACATAGCTGTCTTCTAGAGGAAAGGAAAGAATATGTGAAACGGAGAACCGAAGATAAAAGGAGAACGGAAAGAATGACGTTAGAATGGATACTATCGAGACAAAACGGAGATTCGCACTATCAGTTCGATTCAGTAATTTATTTCCAGATACCAATAATTCAACTTAATAGGCTTTGTAACATGCCTCTGCAGTGAGGCCTGGTGCTAAAGAAAAATGCGCAGTCAATCGGTACTGCACTGTTATCATTCAGTCGTGTTTCCCTCCCACCTACTTCTCTTTCTCCCCCCTCCGCCGCCAGTGACGCTGCCGATTCCTCGTCGAGTCTTACTCCCCGCCCCCGGCCTCACCCGCCCTGCCACCAGGAGTATTAGATACCTGCTTTTGTTGTCGCTACATCTCCAATGAATAAATAAATATTTTCATAGGTGATTTCCCTTTTAAATGGCGCTTAATGACAGCTCGGCGAAAGTGCAGGACTCCGTTCTCGCTCGCGGGCCGAGTTCGTCGCCCCGCCCCCGGCGCCACCCCCGCTGCCCGCGCCTCCCGCGCCGCCCCCATCGCCCTCATCGCCGTCATTCGACCCGCCTCCTCCATCGCCCCCGCCACCTCTACCGCCTGCGCCGCTTCCACCCCCCACTCCGCCCGAGTCGCCGCCCCACCGCCCCCACGCCCACAACGCCCCCCTCGCCCACACCGTCCCCTCGCTATCGTCGGCCCCCTCGCCGCCCCCTGGCCCACTCGCTCCCGCCGCCCCCCTCGCCCCCACCGCCCCCTGGCCCACTCGCTCCCGCCGCCCCCCTCGCCCCCACCGCCCCCTCGCCCCCGCCGCCCCTGTCCCGCCCTTAGCACTACCGCTCCCCGCTGCCCCTCGCCGCCCCCCTCGCCTCCACCGCCCCCCCACAGCTTCCTCCGCCCCCCGCAGCCGCCCAAGCTGTTCTCACAACCTTCTCCGCCTTACCGCCCTCATCGCCAACACCACCTCATCGCTTCCACCACCCGCTCGTCCCCACCTCCTGCCCCCCACGGAGCTCCCACCACCCCCTCCGCCGCCGAAGCCGCTACCCCCTCGGGGCACAACCGTCAGACTCCCCTGACCTCGTCCCCCATATTCGTAATGGGACAGCTTTCTGAACGATCTCCGCTTGCTGCGGTGAGAGGAGAAATATGGTGACGGGGAAGATTGTTACGTAATCCTTGTCTTTAGGCAGTACATGATGGAACAGCCTGTTTGCAGATGTGTTGAAACGTGGAGCCAGCAAATTTCAGAATTTGCAATTCTGCTATATATTAAAATATTTTAAATGCATTGTCAGGCTTGTGAATTTTGTGTTAAAAGTCTTAAAAGAGTTGGGCACAACATGTCAATGAATGAATGATCGCTTTGTACTAGTTTATTTTGTTTCTAATGTACCGGAAGATACAATTATCTTTTTATCAATTGACGAATCAGAAGAGGTCATACATATTCTAACATGATCAGATGTATTTAATGAGGCGACTGAGTATCTTTACTGATAGGATTTTTAACATTGGAGATTTAGATTTTGAAGGATTTCATGCCATTTCCCAATTTGTGATTGTTTTGTTTTGTGATTTCTATTGAACAACCTATTGAAGATTTTGCTTTATCCTTCATAAAGTACCGCTCAGATATTTGTGAGAAATATCTCAAAACTTCATATTCTATGTTAATGATTCCCTCTAAATTGATAATCGCCATACAAATATATTCGTTTATGGAAATATCATTATTAGATTGCATTTTATGTTGTAAATGTTCTGTATACCTGTATTATGTATTATTTTGAAACAACTCTTGTAACGGTTTTAAATACTACGCTGATATTTTAAACAATTATTGGCAAAATTATTGGCTGTATTGAAGACTCTCTCACTCTGAAAAAATAATGGTCAACTTGCTTTTATTAAGAAATATGTGCTACATGGTTTCTAATAAATTTTCAAATCCTCGGAAAAGTTCATTAATGAATTTCAATATTTGATTTAAAGATCCAATAGATAAAATTATACCCTTTGAAAAGTCTTTCCGTAGTGAAGTGTGACAAGATCTTGAAAATGAAAACAAGATAACCATCGCGTTCTTTTTTGATTGATTCTAGACAATGTGCGGATAACCGTAGCGTTTCCATTATTAAGTGCCCCATTACCTTCGTCCACAGGGCAGCGAAAGTAGCGCCGAACGGACAGCACGGGGTGGCAAGGGGCTCCCCGCCAGTGGTCACGTGACAAACATGATGAATGCGTGTCCATGTAAGGCTCAAAGTATCGACCCGGTGGCGCGGCGGGAGCTAAAGTAAACAGTTTCGCGGCTCTGAAAGCGTCGCGTCACTGGGAGATGGCAACTGGACATTGATTTTCAAACGACGCGGCGCGACGGCGGCGCGCCCTGGCGGTGGCGCGTGCTGCCACGGGTGTGACGGTTCTGGTGTCACGCAGGGGTCGAACTCTGGGCCCGAATGGAAAAACGCCTTTCTCCATTCTCTGTTCCCTCAACGTCTTCATTCCGCTGTCTAATGACAGTGGAATGAATTCGTCTTCGGCCCTTATTTGCCCTGTGTTTTTTTTCTTTCCGTTGGCGTCATTCTGTCATCATCGCTCGTCAGTAGAGGACTCTTTTGCCTTCGCTTCGACTCGTCTTGATCATTTCAATATCATCCTGTCATATGCGTTCCCTCTTGAACACTTCGTCATCAAGCCATCATCTCTGTTCCGGCTTTATCACTTCATCAACCTGTCATTTTCATCCCGTCGTGATCACTCCGTCATTTCTCACATCTTTTTTCTTTCTTTATCACGTCTTCCATTCGTTGTGATCCCGTCAACTGTATCTCGTCTTGATTAGTTTATCGTCATCAAGCTGTAATCTGTCTCATTTCGTCATTTCTCACATCTTTGTTTTTTCTTTATCATTTCTTCACTTCATTGTGATCCCGTCTACTGCGTCTCGTCTTCATTAGTTTATTGTCTTCTCACCGACGTCCGATGATTTTTATCTCCACGTCATCGTTCTGCTTGCTTCATCTCATCTTCATCGCCTTATCGTCTTCGATATGCATGGTCTCTAAGTCCTCATGTAGTCACTATGTGCCGCCGCTGCGCGTCGTCTTTGTCGTTCTTGTTATTCACATTCCTTCCTCGTTATTGGCTCGTTTGTTAACTCCTTGTTGACTCATTTTTCCATACGTTCTTTTCCTACTCTTCTTGCTCCCGACGTAGTTATTCGTCAAGTATTTACTGGACCTGTCTTTCTTGTTAATGCGTTGTTATTGATTTCTTTTGTTTAGTCTGATATAAAGCGTTTGTGTGTTTGTTAATATAATGTACTTGTATGTTCACCGTAAAGACACATTGTTGGGACCATATCCTAGTGATGCCCTGGTTCTTTTATGGGGATTGAAAGAAAAGTTGGAGTCCACACGTTCGTTGAAAACACGGGTGATCCTAGTCATCTACTTGAGACACATATGCAAGATTGAATGATATCGTTAGAATGTGACGAAATTGATTATTGACCTCAATGAGATTCACACAATCACAATCATCAATTACACACCAAGTTGCAAATTTTTAGTACAACTTTCTTTGTATTTGATTTGTAGAATTTTCGTTTCAAGCCCCATTTTGTCGACCAAAAGTTAGCTGCTTCTTTATTACCTCACTTCCCAGCCTCTCTATGCTCACATTTGCTACAGTAGAAGCAAAATTCTCTCTTGTAATATTTTCGCTCTTATTGTAATAATGAATTAAAATGTGTCTCTCTGGGTCATCTCGTAGTATTTTTTGTGAGCCTTCGTATTGCAAGGTAATATTTTGAAAGGACTAGATTTCTAATGGTTTCATGGAAATATCAATGTCTTCGTAGTTGAATATGAATTACCTTCATTATACGTTCAAATCTTTGTCTAATTGCGAAATATTTTACTCAAAGTAATACATGTCAACTGGTCTCTAGGATGTTAATAGAGAAAGTAAGAATCGCATAAGAACATATGTGAGAATCTCGCGAACTTAGTATTCTCACTCTGTGAACGAGTCTAGCAACTGTCCACGCCGGGAACTCCCGGTTTTATTACCTACTGTACTGACGAGAAACAAGACAAAATCTTCCTATAGTCATTGGGAGGCACGCACGTCTCATTATTGCAAATAGCCCCAGATTGTACATCTGCTGTGAGGCTTTATAGTTCCACACACTTCAGAACACGACCATAAAACCCATCTAGTCAGGTTTTCTGGAACCACGTCCGAAACTGGTCGAAATTATATATTTGCCCCTCTTCTCTACTTTTGCCTTCTGTCATAAATAAGCAAGTCTCTGCTGTGCTATTGTTTGTCACGTAGCTGGAAACTTTACCAGGGAATTACTCGTACGCAAAGAGAAAAAACCGTGTGTAAAGAATACTTAAAGTTAGTCGGTAGCCGCCAACCTTCCCGAAAAATATCTGATGTAATTGTGCTTTGAGATAACTGATGTCATTACTTGGAGACAAGCTCTCGGACAGGGTATAGATTGATGTTTGTTAGTTTGATATTTCTTGTGATGTCAACTACTGTAGTCATTAGACCCGGTCGTGAAGAGTTTGACCCTGGAAGGTGGCGATTTTCCGCTTCGACTGGATGGTGACACAACACTTCGGGTCTGGGCTTTCCCCCCCAGGTATCTCCCTCAGCGAAAACCTAACTGGTCTCCCGACATGTGTGTAAGTGTAGTGAGTGTAAGAGATACGACAAGGAAGAAGCAGATCCCCGCAATCCGTGGCCCGTTTTGGGGATATTACTCCGGCATTTGCCTGGTATTGATTGGGGAAACCACCGAAAACTACCGATCAAGGCAGCTTGCCGCTAGAATTTTCCTCCAGACACACCGGGTGAGGTTAGCTCATTGTTGCTGACACTGCAACGATTTGGACTAGAATGTTTTACTGTTTCGTCACTAGCTATATATCGGGGTCTATTTCAGCAACATTTACAATTAATTCATATGTTCAAACTATTATATAATTAAGCGTAGAATCAAGTCTTGCTCTTGACATGCTACTTCCATTTTTTTCATTTGATTACTTTTTCTCGTACGTTATCGGTGATCTGACGAAAGTCTCAACTACCAATGTTATTTTTCCTCGAGATCGCTCTATGATTCCTAATATCTGAAATAAACATATCTAATCTTCAAACATCAGCAGTATTTATAACGCCCTATCTACCCCTCCATCTCCCCCTCCCTCCTCCCTCTTTTTGAACGCGCTCCGCAGCCTTCCGCGTTTCGTAGCTGTGGCAGCCACATCACAGTCGCCGCTCTGTCCCTCTCGCTGCGCTGTCCTCTCTGTGGCTGGCGGTGGATCGCGGACTTGCCGTCCTCACGAGGACAACGGAAGAGATTTGGGCGAGGGGAGGGGGCGGGAGTGGGGGCAGGTGGAGCGAAAACGAGAGAGAATGCATCAGTGGGTACAGGAAGGAGGAAGGAAATGGGGTTGAAACGGGAATAGTGGCGGAAAGGGAGCAGGGGCGGCGTTGTGATGGGGCGTGGGAAGCGAGAACGGGGGCGGGATCGGGGGCGGGATCGGGGGCGGGATCGGGGGCGGGATCGGGGGCGGGATCGGGGGCGGGGGCGGGATCGGGGCGGATCGGGGCGGATCGGGGCGGATCAGGGCGATCGGGGGCGGGATCGGGGGCGGATCGGGGCGGATCGGGGGCAGATCGGGGCGGGATCGTGGGGCGGATCGGTGGGGGCGGGATCGGGGCGGGATCGGGGGTGGATCGGGGGCGGGATCGGGGCGGGATCGGGGGCGGGATCGGGGGCGGGATCGGGGGCGGGATCGGGGGCGGGATCGGGGTGGTATCGGGGGCTTTATCGGGGGCGGGAGCGGGGACCGGAGCGGCGGCCGGAGCGGAGGCGGGAGCCAGGCGAGAATGGGGACGGGGGCGGGTCGGTGAGGAGTGGGAGCGAGTGCTCGGACGAGGATGGATCCGGGGCAGGAGCGGGGACTGGACTGAGGACGGGAACAAGAATTAAAACGCGAGCAGATACCGCAGCGGATAAGAGCGGGAGGGCGGGAGCGGGACGGGAGCTGATGGGGAGGGTTAGAGCGGGGACGGGTGATAGAAGAGAGGCTGTCCACTGTTCGCACGTCCTTCCTCTCGCGTGGGGCGGCCGCTGGGCTGTCTGTGTATTTATAGCTTTCAATCATTTACCTAATGAACCGCCCACGAACCGCGCGTGTAAGCATATAAATGTTTGATGTCAAACAGCTGCATTACTTGAAACTATATATGAACATCGAGAGCTTGGTCGGTGACCACTGTGTGTGTGTGTGTGTGTGTGTGCGTGCGTGTGTGTGTACGTGTGTGCATGTACGCGTGTGCGTATGTGTCCGTGCGCATGCGTACAAGCAAGCATGCGGGTATACGGAGAGTCATTTCCAAATCGAAAGCGACTCTGCGCCTAGGGGCGAACCGAGATGTGAGAGATGGTTGATGAAATGTGTAACGCTCGGATCTCGTTTTAGAAGGGAATCAGGATGTTATTAATTAATTGATCAGCGTTGAAATGGCGTCTCAATGGACTTATTTTATTACGTAAAGTTACATATTACGTCAAATGCACCTAATAAGGAAACTATTTTTCAGTATGTAAAATATTTTTTTTTAGAAGAATGGGATATGGTCAGCTGTAATTGCAGATGTAATCTGAAGATTAACGGTGCTTTTTATGAATACTTTTCACTCCAGTTAGACCGATGGAATATTCAGGATGGAAGATATCCAATTGAAATAAATCGATGATATTTAGAATAGACGAATCTACAATAAATAAATCGTACATATAAAAATTAAATTATGATATATAAGGAAAAATATGCTTGAAACGGGTAAGATATCTATAAGTTATTGTAGCAAAAGTAACATGAACTTCCTGAATCATCGTTATGACCATTTTCTTTCGATTTCAGTTCCGGTGCCTTAGTAGCCTACCAGGAATTGAACTATGAGGCTCTAAAGGAGTGATTGAAGCAATTGAGAGAAAAGATGCCGAGATATCGGAACAACTGTCACAAGTCCGCTTTGTCTACTAGTTCCACTCTCTGCGACCAGAATCTTAATCGTAAAACTTAGAGTAAAAGAACTAGTGCGCTAAAGGTATCTCAACTTTTCTATGGGGTCCAGGTGAAGCTTCAGTCCATAATTGTCGAAAGCATGTTCGCGGAATCACGCCGTGAGAAGGCGAAGTGTATATTTTTTAAGTAGTGGAATAAGGCATTGTAATCCAGGGAGGCGAGACAAATTATTTTTCTAACATAATAATTCCACATTACTGATTATGATAATTATACTGTGAACAATCAAATGATCAATTTATTTGTGAAACAACGACAATTTGGGAGAATATCCAGATCATCGTAGAAACAGGGGGTACTCTTCATTCTTCACCCGAAACTGCTTTTGTACAAAACGCAGAGAAAAAATAAACTCAACTTAACTCAACTCTTTCTTTAAATAAGAATAACCCAACGGAAAAGTGACCGCGTGTAAGACAGTAAGAAAGTTGGCCCTGTAA
The DNA here is from genome assembly GCA_011170035.1 of Teleogryllus occipitalis. Lineage (NCBI taxonomy): Eukaryota > Metazoa > Arthropoda > Insecta > Orthoptera > Gryllidae > Teleogryllus > Teleogryllus occipitalis. Next base: position 90,271 of record BLKR01000948.1, on the reverse strand, counting down.
TTTCTCTAAGTCTAGGTTTAATTGTTTGATTAATTGAATATTTCGTGTTTTCGGGCTCAAGAACTGCTAATGTCATTTGGCGGGGAAGGGTAACGCATGTTTTCCCTCAGGAGGTGACGGTGATTTCCCTATGGATGGTGAGATTTGGCTCCAACCAACACGTCGGCTAAAGGGGACAAGGACTAAGCTCCGGGCTGGCCTTCCGACATGTGTGGTAGTATAGTACTTTTAAATGAAAGTGTGAGTATGTAAAAGGTAGGACGAGTAAAAGGAAGAGGATGGAAAAATCGCGCGCGGTCCGCGGCCGGTTTCTTAGGGAATTGGTCTGGAATTCGCCTGATGATGGAAGAAACCACGGAAATTTATCTATCAGAGCAACCGGCCGCACGAATTCTTCTCTAAGTAGCGGTTGAATTCGACACAGCTATCCAGCCAGTGACGAAAATCCTGTTTCCGCCGAGGCTTGAGCCCTAGAACTTTCCGGTCAGAGGCAAGGCATTGACTTGAATAGACGTCCTGAGCACCTGAGTCGATATTTCTTTAAATGACAACAACCCTATGGAAAAGAGACGGACTGTAGGACAGTAAGAAAGTTTTCCCTGCAAAATAGAATCTAGCAGGGGGAATCTAGGGGGAGGTCTAGCCTCCCTGGCATGCTCCGATAAACCACCCTTAATTCTGCGCGTTCTCTAATCCTCGCACCGCGGTTTGAGAGTTGCGTGCACTTTTTGCGGCGTCCCGCGCGCTGCGCGTCTCCTCCGCCTCCGCCGCCTCCGCCGCCGCCTCCGCCGCCTCCGCCTCCGCCTCCGCCTCCGCCGCCTCCGCCGCCTCCGCCGCCGCCACCGCCGCCACCGCCGCCACCGCCGCCGCCTCCTCCGCCGCCGCCTCCGCCGCCGCCGCCGCCGCCACCGCCGCCGCCGCCGCCGCCGCCGCCACCGCCGCCGCCGCCGCCGCCGCCGCCGCCGCCGCCGCCGCCGCCGCCGCCGCCGCCGCCGCCGCCGCCGCCGCCGCCGCCGCCGCCGCCGCGGCTGCCACCGCCTTCCGAGTGTTTCCATTAACTGGTATTGATTTGACGCGGGGCAGGCCGCCTCGCCTCACGGGCCCCGTCGCTCTGTGCGCAGTGACCCCGTTAGGCCGCTTTGTCTCGTGGGCGCCCCCCCCCGTTGGGCGCATCTTCGCACCTCCCCCTCCGCCCTCCGACCCGCTACCGCGCTGCTGCGATAGCTCAGCGGCCGCACCGTTGACCTGCAGCGTCATTTCTGAGGCCGGGAGGTCCTAGGGTTCGATTTCCGGAGATGGCGGATTTCCGACTCTTGCTATGTAACTGTTTTCTGAACAATTATGACTAGGGGTCGAATTTTGATGAACAAAAACATAGCCAAAAATGATCAATGAAATGTTCTTAAAATGCTTTAAAAATGCCCTAAAACCAAAGAAAAATGATTGAAAAATATGATCAAAAACAGTTCGGATGAACAACTGAAGCTGTTGGATACGCAACTGATGTAATCGAGGCTTCTTCCAGTCATTTGAGTGAACTCAGCTTGCAAACTTTTGGTTTGGACTGTTCTTTATCCGGAAATCTCTGTCTTTAGTTATTCCGAAATCGGCCGAACCGGCAATGGCGCTGATGTACGTCACAAAAATTATATACTTACAAAGGTTGAAGGCACAAATTTCTGAACAAAGAATAGAATAGGCTAGAGTAATTCTGTGAAGAACATTTTTTGTATCTCGTAAATATTATTTGAAGCAAATACCATTAAAATGACATTACAATCGATGAAATCAGCAAAAAATGTATTAAAAATGACTGAAAAAGGCAAAAAATGACTTGTTAGTCGAAATCGACAAAAAATGCAAAATAATGACTTATAAAATTGAATCATTTCCTTTAGTAATATAAAATGAATTTCTAAACTAAACGACATTGTTCTAAAGTGAAAAGAAAAAATGAAATTTCATTAAACTCCGCCCTCTTATTATCACCTAAATCATCACTATTCTATCCACTCTGACTCCACTATCTCTCTATCATAATCATTTTCACAACAAGACCACCTTCAACAGCCTGAATATCATAGCACCGTCGCTACGCAGACACCCCGCCCATTTCATCCCACCACCACCAACAACAATCCAGAATCATCAAAGATCACCAATTATCAATAACAACAATACATCAACTTTAACGACAACAATAGAGCACCAACAAACGTCACCAAATAACAATAACAACAATACGTCAACAAACATCACCAAATCTCAATTACAACAACAATAAAATCATAAACTTCAGTTTTAGTACCGCCAATTTCGTTTGTGCTATTAGCACCATTTTTAACATTCCATTCATTCCTTCACTTACGACAAATATATTATCACAATCATCATCTACATAACGTGAAGTTTAATCAGCGCCTCCATCAGCACCAGCAGACACTCCTGTACCGTTTCCACCACGACCATCACCACCTCCACCGCCGTCGGTGTAGAGGCGCGCGGCAGAGGACAGCAACCCCCATGGGAGGGCGAGGGTGAGAGGGCGGGGCGAGGCGAGGCTCGTGCACGCTGTTCGCTTCGCCGCCCCCGCCGCCCCCGCCGCCCCCGCCGCCCCCGCCGCCCCCGCCGCCCCCGCCGCCCCCACCGCCCCGCCGCCCCACCGCCCCACCGCCCCACCGCCCCACCGCCCCACCGCCCCACCGCCCCGCCCCCGCCGCCCCCGCCGCCCCCGCCGCCCGCCGCCCCGCCGCCCCGCCGCCCCCGCCGCCCCCGCCGCCCCCGCCGCCCCCGCCGCGCCCCGCCGCCCGCCGCCCCGCCGCCCCGCCGCCCCGCCGCCGCCCCCGCCGCCCCCGCCGCCCCGCCGCCCCCGCCGCCCGCCCCCGCCACCCCCGCCGCCCCCGCCGCCCCCGCCGCCCCCGCCGCCCCCGCCGCCCCCGCCGCCCCCGCCGCCCCCGCCGCCCCCGCCGCCCCCGCCGCCCCCGCCGCCCCACGTCCGCCGCCACCGCCGTCGTCGTCGCCTTGATAACTCCGTGACGTCACTGTCATCAGACAAATGAGCGCGGAGACCTCCTCAGTCGGAGGACAGGCTGCTCTGACGGGCCGCCGGGCCTCGTCCCGTCGCCCGGGTGACATCGGGACAGCTTATTTCAGTTTTTATCTCTTCCTTCCCTGTCTTTCTTCCTCGGCCCCGGGACTCGGCGGGCAGTGGATGTGTGTGTGTGTGCGTTGGTGTGCGGGTGTGTGCGACCGTCGATGCGGGAGTGTGCGTCCTTATACCCTTTCTTTTCTTTTGTCAAGCTTTTGTCATTTTTTCCTCGCTGCCGTTCCTTTCGCCTCAAAGATGTTCGCCTGTCTGTCGTGCAGGGTGACGTGAGTAAGAAGAACACAAGAAGCGTAATAATGTTCGGTGACAGTTGTCATTCGCCCTCCTCCTTGTCTTTTCTTTTGGAGCTCCCTTCTCCCTCCCCCACCCCCATCTCGGCCACCCGGGCTCGCCGCTGCCGCCGACGAACCCACCTCTTTCAACCCCCCGTAATAGAGACAACTTTTATTTCTGGTTCACATTTTAACGGCGTCTCCTGGCAGCTCTGTTCGGCTGGACGGACTCGGCTGTTCAATTGTTTCATTTGCTGGCAGCCGCCCTTCCTGTTCCGCCCTTCGTGAATTTTCCCTCCTTCCCTGTCTATCTCTCTCGTCTGATTTTCTGAGGGAGAAAGGAATCGTTGTGTTCCCCAATTTTTTTCTGGGGATATTTCGTACTGTTCTGCTCGAATCTTCGGGAAGTTGTAAGTGAATTTTGAAATCATTACTATCTTATTAACTAACTAATATAGTCGGTGCCCTCATCTACTGTGCGAGTAATGTGGTGAAATCCTTTGAGGATATTGAGTGCGAATTTTGTTATTGTCGAAGTCGTCAATATTTTACATTCACATTAATTTTCAGTGATTTTTATCATCGATTTCAGCAGGTTCTTTGAAAATTATAACTTACTGTTCGTCATGCTTTGTTTCCAACCTTCGAACACATTTATTTGAATTCTCATCAAGTAAAAATGAGACTTGTATATTCGTATAGTATAATTAAGGTACTAAACTCTAGTAATGCCGACCTGGATGGCCGAGGTAGCTAAGAGCGTCTACCAGCTCTTCGCTTCGGTCCGAAAGGTCCAGCCTTGGGTATGGATGTTTGTCCTTTGTCTCCCCATATATATGGGGTGGTTGTGTGTGTGTGTGTGTGTGTGTGTGTGTGTGTGATCGCGGAGGGCCTCGCGTTCTGCTGACCTCAGATCAGAGGAGACCGCAAGTGTGTTGATGTCTAGTGAATGGTCAAATATGCGTTCCATCGGGACGTAAAGGGTAACCGGCTGTCGGCCGGATGAAAGCCCTAGTTAAAAAAAAACAACCTCTGGTGATGCTATGTTGTTGGGAGTATGTATGTTTTGGGGGTAAATTAAATGGAATTACTAATGAATTTCAGTTAATGAAATCTTTTAATCCTTTTAACTGCAACCGACTGCGTCCTTTGCAGCTTCTCCGGATATCCAGCAAAACCTCACCGGATTTTCAATCTCGCCTCGCAGCGAAGAAACCCCCGAGTCGGCCGCGGCGGGTTTCTTCGCCCCTTATCCTCTCGGAGGAGTTTCCTCCCGGTCCGCGCTCTTTTCAGTCGTTCTTCCACTCCGATGGGCCGGAACGGCGTACCTGATGTTCATTAATTGTCTCCAAAGTGACCAACGCGGTCACAGGTGGACGGCAGCGAGGGAAGTCGTCGGGTCTTCTACGAATCGTCGGTAATCGGGAAGATCAACGACGCAGTGACTAATGTGCCAGCGGGCAAAAGAGCAAAGGCGCTGGCTCAGAAAAAAACACTCTGTGGGTGAGCGGGGCGCGGGGCGGGGAATGGGGTCTCCGAGGCGACCGGCGGCGGCGCCTCTGGCGGCGAGTCGTGGAAATATTCGTGGAGCGTGAAGACCCGTGACGACGCGCTGCGAAAATACCGCCCCCGAGGAAGACGCGCGCGGACACGCGGGTGATTGACGCGTCGTGGGCGGTGGGCCGTGGAAGCGACGAGCGGGGAGCGGCTGAGGGCGGAAGATGTGGGGGAGGGGCAGATGGCGGCAGCCGGAAGAAGACGATTCCTATTGGGAGATGGAGGAAACCGAGAACGCAGTAGAATTCATATCAGTCCCAATAGAACTTGTCTCACAACATGAATAGATAATTGAACAGTAAGAAACTTCACGTGTTCTGAAATACGTCCAACAAATCTCGAATTTAGAAGTTTTATCTAATAATTATCGTACATTTCGAAACATGCTAATTTCTTAATGCATTGTTCATCAATCGTTGGCTGCTAATGTGATAATTTTCACATTGTCACGTCTTGTTTCCCACCATCATAAGTGGCCCGAATTGGCAACATTGGTCCCACTCTGAGATAACCAGCAACTCTCTGCCCGTTATTATTCTAAATTTTTCTCCGGAACCTCCAAATCATTGGAGACCGTTGCCTGTAAACGCGCCTAATCACGTAACGCCCAAATAGTCTGGATTTAAGCAACTCTCCGACATTATTTTGAAATCTTCAATCATCTTTCTGGACTTTGTGCCTTGTTCGAATCGGTCACGAAACCAAATCAAATCCAAAAAACTGACTGCACAATATTACTCTTAAATAGTCCCCAAACTATCCACTATTTCGTATCTTGTTCGACGTGGCGACGATAGTCTTCAAATCCAACCAGATTTGAAAACCTCTCTGTTCGATCTTAGTCTAAAATAGTGGCCCCTTTGGTCCCTCGTTCGCGCTGTCGTCGGCGGAAGCGCGGAGAGACGCGGGCAGGTGGCGCCGCGCGGGGGACGCGTTCCACCTCAAGACACCCGGGGGGGGGCGGTGCCTTACCGCCCGAGCGGGCACGCCCCCGGTGAAGAGCGTGTCGGATGCCGCGCAGGAAGAGGGCTCCGATTACATGTTTAAGTAGCTGGGGAGCGGGCGGGAGGCGTGGTGAGGACGGCGGTGTTGACGGGACGACGTTGGTGACGACGGCGGGGACGCTGGTGACGACGGCGGTGTTGACGGTACGACGGTGGTGACGACGGCTGGGATGATGGTGACGATGACGGTGTTGACGGGACGACGATGGTGACGACGGCGGGACGCTGATGATGACGGCGGTGTTGAAGGGACGACGATAGTGACGACGGCGGTGTTGACGGGACGACGATGGAGAAGATGGCTGGGACGATGGTGACGACGGCTGAGACCAAGGTGACGACAGCAATATTGACGGGATGACGATGGTGACGACGGCGGTATTGACGGGACGGCGATAGTGACGACGACGGGGATGCTGGTGACGACGGCGGCGTTGACGGGGCGTCGATGGTGACTATGAGGCGCCATTCCGCCCTTGGCTCGTGCTGAGTGAGGAAAAAAGGTGAGCGGGTTTGGTCGGAAGAGGGTGACGTTGGTGTCGAAGTGGATATCAACACAAGTGGAGGTTGAGACCGAGAGAACGGCCGTGTTGTTGGTCGGGGAGACGGTAGCGCTCGAGGATGTAGTGTTGAAGGAGGTAGGAACCGAGGCGTTCGTGTTGGTTATGGAGATTCTGCTGGCCGAGACATATAGGAGATTCGGTGGAGAAAGAGTCATTACAACGGAGGCTTTACAGCTACACAGGGTGACGATAGTAGGGAAGATAGCGGGGAAGCATAGTTGTGGTGGCAATGAAGATTAAATTAAATTATAACTAAATTAAACAATAAACGATATAACGTAGCGGAGGTTAGTCATGTGATAAAATAAGACAACAAATATTAAAAATTACTAAAAAGGAGGACATCTAAAATACAAAGAAGGACGAGAGGTCAATTGGCGTAAAAGGAGAACTGACCTCCCAAATGCAGGACGGTTGGCAACTCTAGGTCTGGTGGAAGTTGGTAATCGTGGGCTGGAGGTAGGGATCTGGTAGGGGTGGTCTTGGATGTGAGATGGCTCGGGGGTGGGATTGAGATGGAGATGGGGGAGGAGGAATGGACGGTAGAGGTGAGGTGGGGTGGGCCAGAATGTGGGGATGGGTTAGGGGGTAGGGATGGGTGAGGAATGGAGGGTGGAGGTGAGGTGGGTTGGTGCTGGAGGTGAGGATGGGTGGAGGTGTGTGTGGAGCGGCCTTAGGCTCCGGAAGCCCAGTGACAAGCGACAAATTGAGAGTGGATGTAGCGCGGCGACAATGGGTCGCGGAGGCGTGCGCCGGGCGAGGGAAGCGTCCGCGCATGCGGGCTAGTGCGTTTGTGTGTGTCTGTGTGCGTGGCGGGGGAGTGGGTGCGACAAGTGAGCTCTTCCTGGGAACAACGCGCACCCATTTGAACTTCAAGTACCTGAACGGAAGGTAACGGAGCACCAGCGTGTACGACATGAGCGCATCAATTCCGAAGAGTTGTTGAGTTCGTCAACCGAGGACCAGGAGTGAGACATATCGAGAATGAAACTTGTTGCTTTCATGAGAAAATGTGTGGTTGAATCAGGTTGGTATTAGAATATTTTGTTCATAATAACAGATTTGAAGTATATTTTTCACAAGTTTAGCGGGTACTTTTTGGAGAGACGTTTTGTTGAGGTATTTGGAGGACCAGTTCGGTTCGTAAGATTGGCATTTGACACGCTATGGTATCTGTATTTCGTTGTAAGTTCTCTGTTGACATTTGATAATGTATTCAATTGTTAATGTAGTAGTCAATATCATCCAGAAGGCAATACGATTCAAACTTCAGTTTTGTCGGTCATGAAGTCTTTAGTATACACAAGGCCACCATAATCCCTAAATCCCAGTGGCTGTTTCCTATATTGTACGAACGTCAAATTATTGGGGTACTTATACCATATCTGCATTTCCACTGGTTTACTCCAACATTTTTCTTTCTAGTACAAGTTTTCACCCATTAATCTATCAATCTCTTGTTTTACCCGTCACATTCCACAAACGACCTTCCAATGTTTCTTTTCCTCCGTGGCGTCCCATGGAAGCAGTGTGTACTTGCAGGGTGACGTCCGTAGCCGGTGGCCAAGTACACGCGGCAATGGCGTGTGTCATATCGCGATGTTAAGGTTGATATTTACGCGCGACCTTTCCCGCGCGAGTGGACACAGGGCCTTCAGCGGCCCCCGGTGCTCGACGTTTATCGGCAGCTTAACGGCGGGCCATTGCCGCCGCGCCGGGCCTTTTACGAGCTATCAATGTCGATATATTCTGTACGTACATCGATGTGTCATTACAGGCCGGCCTTCGGTCGCGAGGTGGCTTGTTCTTGGTGGCACTGTGAGCATCTTGCCTTGGAGGCGTGTTTTTCTGCGTCGGGGAAGTGTTTTCTTCGGATAGCTACGTGGTGTGTGATCCACGGTTTGGTGATAAGTACTGTGGAGGTCTTTGGGTTTAGAATGCAGTCCTAGGTCAGTGCTGAGATTATTGAATGAAAACGTCTGTTTACTTGTGTGTGCTGAAATGGTGTGGAAGATGTATGAGGCATTTTCATCTGGAGTTTTGTTTCCATAAATCTCCTGAATTTGAAGAATATTCATCAGTGTTTTGTCATGATGTTCTACTTCTTTTTTCTGGTTTTGTCCACTCCAACGATTCCTCGCTTCTTCATTCTTCTGTCACTTTCTCCATCTCGGTCTCTCTCACTTTCTCTTACTTGCCTTCTCCAATTCACTGAAGTTCATGTCACCCTCACTTCACCATTCTCGTTTTCCCTCAATCTGAGCCATCCATCGGCCATTTATTTCTGTCCGGTCCTCCCGCCCCATAAACGACCATCCTTGTCCTGACCCTGTCTGCCTCATAGTCTCATTGCCCACCTTCATTTTAACTTGACAAATCACCTTCTCCTTAACTCCTTTTTACGTTTTTTTCCTTTTTTGACTATGTTAGTCTTACGTCTTTTACTCTCATCCTCTCTATCCCACCTTAACTGAACATTGTTCAGTGTTATCCATTTGCATGCATTCCAACTTTTCTCTCCCACGATCACTCACTTACCTTCCCCTATCTATGCTCTCTCGACCACTCATTCTCACCCAACATTACCCACTTTCAGCACGTAGGCCTTCCACCCTCACCCATTCTCGCGCCTCATCACCCTCCTCACACATCTTCCGTGACCCTCACTCACGCACGCCCACATTCCCCAACTCTCCCCCACCCGACCTCTGTCTCCATCCCGCCCTTCCCCACATACACACACAACCCAGTCAGCTAGCACGATTGGGCGTGATGGACACGGCAGGCGGTGAGCGGGCAGGGCAGCCCCCGTAAACTCACTGCGTCGGTCTCCGCGCGGTCGTCGTCGCGTGTTATGTTGCAGAATCATCGGCCGCGCACCCGACCGCCTACGCGAGAAAAAATAAATATTATTGAGCGGATATTGCTTTGTTGCCGTACTTTTATCGCCGTTTCGGTCTGGGCTAACCGGCCGCCTGCCACCATACAACGAATGGAGACGTCCGCACGTAGTTGAGGACTATGAGCGCTCAACATCCAGGTGAAAATTTCAAGATGGGATATGGGAATCGAAAACGTGTGGCTGTAGGTGTTAGGTGATGTCAGTAAAAGAAAATTTTGTAAGACAATATAATTCGGTTACAAACCTATGAAAAGGAAAAAAAACGAAACTGGAGTCAGAGATCAAATAATACGATTGATTAACTGTGACAAATAGTTAAAGGGTTACCCAAGTATTGTAATTATAGTTCATATTTACAGAATAAAGTTAATAGGTAATACCATTTTTGGTGTAGATGTGGGGTTAAAAGCGAGTAAATTGTGTGTAGAAGATAATTTGCTTTATTTGATTACAACATTAAATCACTTCGTTCTTAATTTTCGTTATGAAAAACATTTCTTTATTAAATCGAAATAAATTTCGAAAATTTATTTCATATTGTCCTTAGATTATTAAAAATATACAAAGATTCTTGATATTTGATTTATTGAACTAATTATAATCTGCTACTGCAAGAAAATGTACAAATTTGTTTTTATTTCCGTCTTATATGTGCGTCCTATCTTTCACACACTCTTATATTCCTAATCATTGCCCAAATAAACTATTCGAAAGGAATGTTTTCAAAATTAATTTGTATTAACTCAGCCAATTAAAATTAGAACTATAGATCTCTGGAAGAAAATGTAACTAAAATTGTCTTTTTCGAGTAACATATCCCAATGTGTGAAAATACTCAACACTCTCTTAAGAAATCTTATCTGTAGCAGCATTGTGAAATTACTTTATCATTAAAATTTAATTAACTATTTTAATAATCATCATATTAATCATTATAATATAATGAAGGCGTTACATGCGATGTGTATACGTTTTGTCAATCCAGCATTATGGAACGGCTTTAATCCTAATATTATGATTTTTATTCACCAGATTTTTTAATCTATGATTTTCTTAATGTGCTTTCCTCTAGAACTTGGAAGTTCATTAACATGAAAAATTGCAAGAATTGTATGCATTAAATGCTATTGTTTTTACGCCCGTAACAAATTTTATCACTGAATATACGAGTTTAATTGACGTTGCAATGACTATTTTTATGAGCAATGCAGAACCCAAAACTCCATCTAGCCTTTCATATTAATACCTACTATACATCATAATAAATGAAAAATATGAATATTGTCGTGGACATTTGATCATACGAAAGTTGCGTCAAGAACTGTTACGGGAAGGGTTGTGTTTGGGCAATGATACAATGATCACTTGCGCTATCGTAATGTGCAATAACGGTAGTTTATGCGCCATTCGTATGATCACCGCAATCAAATCACATGTGTTTATGGAGCTGGTTTAAGACAGTTTATGATACATACAGTGCTGTGTCGTTTGCTGTTTTAAATGGACAATAGAGACGGGGATATCTATCTCCGTGTTTCTTGACAGTAACGTTTGTAGTGGTGGTGGTGTATAACCAACTGCAACTTGCGCCGGTACCTCCATTTAAACAAAAGATTACTACAGTTGTCTTCGCAACGTCATGAATAAAATGTCTATTTCTTGTATTTGACATTTGAAAAGTTGTTCAAGGGTTTTGCGACTGTTGTATTGAAAAATAAATTACCCGTAAAGCTGTAATTATATGTTGTGTAACAGTCAAAATCTATTCCTGTACACATATCAGTCGATTAGGATTTCATGGTATGTTGGAAGACGTTTACGAGTAAAAGGCTTATATGGTATATTCATATAATTTCTTAAAAGTTTCGTATATAACGTATTTGTGACACGGTTTGTGATATGAAAGTTTTCAAGATTATTTTAATGGAACATTTTAGAAATTTCGTTTGATGTAATCAAAACCCATGTAATCATAACCCCAAAATTCCATTGGGAATACGTACCAATTGTTAAAATTCACTCGCTGTAGAAGTTCAGTTGGAGTATTTCGTGATAACGAGGAGTAGCCTAATGAGGATGGAAAACTTCCGAGCAGCTTCAAAGAGGATTTAAGAAGGGTAAATTAAAAAAAAATTAAGGAAACAATTTTTGGATGGAATTTATTTATTTTGAAGATGTCATTTCACAGAAAGTGTATCATTGTTTACAAATATTTTCAATGCTGTACGGAGTAATTTCATGGAGAAGTGACTAATTGCATTAATATTAATAGTGGGAGAAACGCGTCTAAATGAGGCCTGCCACAATGCAATCCCGCAATACACGCCCGCAACGATGTTTCCGGGCAACGGTCATAGATAACACAAGAGCTGAGTGTCCTGGGGTCTTAAATCCTGGTTTTCGAGTTGTATTTCTCACGCCGTAATCTACAAAATTAAATGTTTTGAAACATTCTAGAACATGTTATTGTATTCACTTTCCTCGGTACCTCCACCATGTGGTTAGGGTGGGGCGTGTGATGTCTTCAATTCAGAGACATACATTATTTCAAATTATATTGCAACGCGTTTGTTGATACATTTTTCTTTCCAACCAGATAACTGGAGCCAGGAGGGGGGTCTTCTACATGCGATAGTTGACACACAGAAACGCTAGTCAATATCAAATTACAAAACAAGGAAAGTAATATTAATTTTAACAATGATATTTAATGTATTATTTACCAATTGGAATGTATTTGATCATTTGGACTAAAAAAGTCTGTAACAAGTATTGTATTGCAGCTTCTGGGTCAATGACCCCCTCTCGATCGGGTTTTTCGTTCAGTTTTCCTGATCCTTTGAACAAATGCTGAGATGGCCCCTTGTTTTGCTTCTAGACATAAATATAACTTTTTTATCAGTGCACATCTTCTAAAATTCAATGGGAAATAGAGTTATTCAAATTATCGTTCTCCTTGTTGTCGTGGCAGGAAGTATTATTCCTTCACAAAGGACATAGTGAGGGATGATAACCCAAATTTATAGCTCATTTACCCTCGAAAATAGATTTTATTACATCGGAGCGAATACTGTTGTTAACAATCCTGGCAAAAAAACGTTCATTTCTTTCTGTATTCAAAATTCAAGTAGTATATCTTAAGGTAGGGTTCACAGAATTATGAAAACTTGCACAGAATTCACTTCTCCCCGTAGCACGTCACACTCGGTTTTTTAACTGTTTTTGACGTTAAATAAATAAATGAAAATATAAAACCCAATAGTATGGACCAAAAGTATCTTAGTCTGCCCGTGGCTGCATCCAAGGGCTGAAGCTGCCGAGAGCTCCAGCGTAACGGGCAGTGGTCGGCCCAAGCCGCCTCCACCGCCGCCTCCGCCTCCACCGCCTCCGAGCGTTGAGTGGCAGCGAAAGACCCGGGTCATCGGCTGGCTGGCAATTGAGCCTGACAGCCGAAGACGGACACGCACTTGCTCTAAATTGAGATTCATGTGGAGCCCGCGGGCCGGCTCGACCTGCCGCCGCCGCCGCCGCCACCGCCGCCATCGCCACCAGCGCCGGCTGTTCTTTCTTGCGTCGCCTCTCTCGTCCTTCGTAGGCCTCTGCTCATCTGCCCGTGCTGCTGCTATCTCTTGCCGTTTGGCTCTGAGGTAATCTTCATCGGCGCTTGTATGCTTTTCCCACGCCGCTTATATCGAATTGCCTGCTTTTTCGTTGTGTTGTGTTGGCATTTTTGTGCACGTTTGAATGTCTACATACTAGTATCTGCATTATTTTTATTCTTCCACTTGTGCACTTTTTCGTCGATATTTCTTCACACGGTTTGCATCGGGGAATAGTTGGAATGCAATTTTTTTTCTGTTTTCTTGACAAATCTCTTCTCGCTTCACTTCCTGACTTCCCCCTTTTCCTTTTTTGGCTCCACTTATCATCCTATCTCCGACTCTCCTTTGTTATTCAATTGTTCGTTTTTCCTTTCGACTCCTCTCTTTAATATGATTCTTCACGTTTTGTCCACGACATTCACTTTTTGTTTTTTCTTCTCCGCTCGACATTCACCTCCCAATCATTCCCTTCAATTTCCTTATAGTACAATATACCTAATTTCCTTGGAATTCCTCTATTAAATGTTTTCCTCTTTCTGTCTTTAACATCTTCATCCACCCACTTCTTCTTCTCGTTTTTCTTCCTCCCAACCTCCCCGCGATTTTTTTCTTTTCTCAGTTTCATTTCCGCCTATTCCTGTTTCCGAACACACTGCCTGATACAACTATTGTTTCTCTAACTAACCAGTCATATACTTCAGCATCATCTTCTTATCAGTTTCTTTACCCTTTTTAATTCTTATTTATTACTTTTTTATATGATCTTACTCTTACCTTTTTCATAACATTACTTCTCATCTTTACCTGTCACCTTCACTCTTCATACTGATGATCATGTCTTTAATATTTATTTTCATTTCTTACATCTACTCTCTTAATGAACATATTCTATATTCACAATTTTCCTCCCACCCATTCCATCTTCTTGCCCCCTTTCACCTGTCTTGTCCCACGCGTCGTCCCCTTCGCTTGTTTCTCCCACAGTCCTCCTCTTGTATTGCTGTGCCTGCTAGCCTCGCCTCCTCTGCCGCTCCGCTCGCGTCCTCCTCCTACGCCACAATTTTCATTCACGCGCGGCGCGCTGCTCTTCCCCCTCCACCGCTCCGCGGCGGCGGCGGCGGCGCTCGGCCGTCTCGTCATCCGCGCCACTTGTCCGCGTCGAGGCGGGAGATGACGCGTTGATGCGGCGAATTTTTGCATCCGCGCTGACGGCTGCGGCCGCCGCCGCCGCCGCCGCCGCCGCCGCCGCCGCCGCCGCCCCCGCGCGCCGCGGGACAGTGAGGGCGCTGCCGGCGGCCGCGCGGACCAAACGCGGACCATCTCCCCGCGGCGACGCCAACAACTGTGCGGTTGCACCTATTCAAATCAGGGAATAAGACTCTTGCTTCACTTTTCGTAAGGTGACCAGACGTGCCGTATTGGTCGGGACAGTCCCTTTTTTTTTTGAGTCCCTGTCCCGTTCCGTAAATGTACAGATTTCCCTCCCCTCTTATATGTTACTACTTTGTATCAATGTAGACTCAGTGGTTAGGCGGAAGAGCAGGCCCTATGGCCTGCGCTTCGCCATTAATAAAGACATTATTATTATTGTTATTATTATTATTATTATTATTATTATTATTATTATTATTATTATTATTATTATTATTATTATTATTATTATTATTATTATTATTTTGAGAGGAAAAACAGGGCGCGAAAATGTCCCAATTTCGTTACCGACTAATTGGCGTAAAGTGCCGTCAATAATTTCAAATTTATCATAATGTATTCCGTTGGATTTGCATTGGTTTATAAGCGTGAGTAGATACTCCTGTATCTCGTAACAAGAGTGTTTCACAGACTATTGAAATCAAGAAGGGAGAGATTCGGTGGTGGGTTTCGGAAGGGAAAATGAGCTCGTATCGACCCTGTCATTTGAGCTTGTATATGCTTATGGCTACCGCTGTCGTTTCCAAGAAATTCGATAATCCGAACCTCGTTCATCTGTGAGTTTCGGTGCGATGTAGCAAACAATCTTAATTGAGGAATACTTTAAAAGTGAAATGAAGCTAATGAATTGTTTTTTTGTTTTTAATATTCCTTTCTTATGTTATTTTTTGATATTGTTTTTTTCTATTTTCTGGATCATTTTAGACAATCATTTTCCTTATCAAATATGGATGCTGATAATCACTCTGTTTCATATCAATACAACACACCTAATAATATTGAAAACTGAAAATCAGGTTGAATGAAATTCATTAGAGTTGTAACACTTGTAGAAAACAGCTGTGATCGGAACTCGTGAAATTCTGAAATGCAGTGTCTTTTAAAAAGACACTCTTTCTATATTTCACATGCAACATGTTTTGGTTTTTGGTTTTTGAGATCTGCTCACCTTTCGTGACCAGACCAATTCCGATTCAACAATTTTCTTTCTGCGGTATCGATTACCGGAAGATCCTAGGGTTAAGAACCAGACTGTGACATATATTCAATACAAACTAGATAGCTGGGTCGAATTCAAACACTGCCTGGAGGAGGATTCCTGCTGCTCTAAACGATGGTTTTCCGGTTTTCTCTCGTTCTTCTGCCAATCTGCCTACGTGTGTTTAGCAAACATTTGTAATTTCGGCTCCTTTTGGAGACGATATGTGTTCTTGTCATGCAGCGTCATGTTAAATTCATGGGATAATTGTCCGAATGACTTTACATAGCATTATGAAAAATAGTTACGCGCATGCATATTAAGTAGTTATGCAATAAAACATAAACAGTTAGGGGATGTTCGTATGTAATATGGTTTCCCTCTTCCTGAAGATAAATTTAGCCAACAGAAAATTAGATTCCGGGTAATTTTAGAAGACAAAGGGTTGATGAACATTTAAGGTATTGAACTTTTTTATCAATTATATTTACGACCAAATGATCAGTTCACTTTGATAGCGCATTAGTACTTCACTCATACTGGTAATAATCGAGAATACTGAATAAATGTTTTCCTCCTTCAAGATTTATACTTTTCTTCAGCTGTTTGAGTTATACTTTCGATTTGCCAAATTGTGAGGAAAAATTGTCCAAGATCTATGTCGTGCATCCACATTTTGATATTTCGCTTTGTGCCATGTGAAACGGTGGGGTCACACTGTGGTCGAGTGGAACGGCCTTCGTTGCGATTGCTGCCGCTTCAGCCCACTTCCGCTTCAGTACAGCCATCAATCTTCATAGGAATTCATTTGACACCAGGCGCTGGCTTCCTATGTCACGGGCGTGGGCGATGTGTAGCTTGTAAAATAGATGCTCCGTAAAAACACCTGGATTTTACTTCTCAGACATTGTGTCACAGACATCATTTAACCCTTTTCCACTTGCCGGTGCAAATGTCATGAATATGAATTGCTCAATTGACTTGTTTGTTTCTATCAAGTGAAAAGATCTTATTAAATTACTTAACATAGAAATTAGTGCTTACACAATTAGCTAACTACATTTCGAAAAGATAAGTCATCATTACCTGTCTAGATACGCTAAATTGATGGGGAGATATAAAATTGAAGTAATCGTCAATGTAATAATTTGCTAGGTCTTTTAAAAAAGCATGAGAAATACGTATGTGATATAATAGATATTGTTATGTTAATGTAAGCAGTATATGTAGTAATTAAAAAAAATTGAGAGGACGTCAACCCCAATCTTTAACTAAACCATAGAGTATTTGCCAGAATTTCCCAGAACATCGTATTTCCCAGAATCACAAGGGAATCGAACTCTGAACATGAGGATTTGGATATGTGGATTTCCCGTACATTGACGGAACATCAAGGAAATAATACCAAGCAGGGTATTGTTGTACTTAATATTTCGGCTAATCTCGACCGCAGCCAGATACCTTCCAACCCTCAATGAGACGAAGGTTAGTCTTCTACGGGCTTCTGGGATCCGAACCCAGCAAAACCAACCGGATCTTATTTTTCATCCTTGGTCTAAAGAATGTTCAATTTATTAACACCCAACAATTTTTACAGATTTCATTATTGTACTTCTTTCATTCAGAAATAAAATATCGACCACGAAAAATAATTTAGCACAAAATATCGGCTTCAATAAATTGATGTTACAACTGTTTTTTAATAAAAATATCGACATCTTGAAAACATGGATATCGATGTCGTATCCTTAGTCGCAATGTTTCATATTGCCAGAGTTCTTCTCCACATCAGAAACGTGACGCGCCCTGAGGATTTGCTGTCCGTTCATCCACGGCCCCGCCAGATTCGACCCGCGAACTCGGATATGAGAATTTTTTGATTGATTTTTTTCGTGTTTCCGGGCGCGTCAACTGCTTTGGTCATTAGTCCTGTGAGTGTAGTGCATGTTTTTTCTCGGGAGATGGCGGTGATATTTCCCCGCGGGATGGCGAGATCCGGCGCCGACCTACCGTCGGCTAGTGGGGTTCCCCCTAACCAGGACTCTCCCACCAGCGTGGCACCGCCCCAGCCGGGACTATCTCTAAGCTCCCGACCGGTCTCCCGGAATATGTGGTAGTGTAGTGCATGTTAGTGTAAGTGTCTGTGTAAGGGGAGAGGATAGGACAAGGAAGAGGAAGGACAGATCGCGCACGGTCCGTGGCCCGTTTGGTAGGGTACTGCTTCGGCATTCGCCTCGTGTCGATCGGAGAAACCACGGAAAACTACCGATCAGAGCAGCCGACCGCTAGAATTCTCCTCCAGACATTGACTGAATTCGACCTAGCTGAAGAGCTAGTGTCGAAAATCCTGCCGCCGTCAGGACTCGAACCTAGGACTTCCCGGTCAGAGGCACTGCAGTGACATCATATGCACTGAGATACCGCTCCCGGTCGGATATGAGAAGCCTCCTCCCCCATTGCACTGGATCCGCCATCGATGGTATAGTTAAAAACAACTAACGAGTGTTTGGCAAACGGCATCGATTAACGCGCACTCCGATCAGTTCGCCTGCCCCCCCCCCTCCCCTCCCCCGAAGTGTTGCGCGCTGGGAGACGCGCTGACGAGCGGACGCCAACGCCGCTCAGGCTCGCGAATCAAGTTTCCGCGCAATTTGGCCGCCGATGAAGCAACGCGCGCGCGGTCTCGGGTGACGCAGGGCACCTGCGGGCGCCGCCCCCACCCCTCCTCCACCCCCGCGGGTGTCGAGTTGCCCCGGCGGCGGCGGCGACGGGGGCGGGGGCGGCGGCGCGGCGCCGGCCTGTCGCTCGGGGTGGGCGCGCGTCGCCGCCCGATATTGATGGATGATGACTGGTTCAACCGTCGGCACTTGACTGGCGACGGACGTGATCGCCCACCCGCCCGCCCGGCCGTGGGAGCACGCCCCCGCTTCACGCACGCCGCGCCCGCTGCGGCGCACGCGATTTGCGCCTGGTCGCCCTCCCGCTCGGCCCGTCGCGTCCCGCCCGCCAGTCGCCCCCACCCCCCACCCGGCGCGGCGACTATCGTCCGAGGACCGTGAGATGAGGTTCGAAGCCCTCATTGTTGTAACGGTCTTAATCTTTCTAGAAGACTATTGTTTGACGGGACGCCACTGGCGCAACCAGAGGAGGGGGATTAAATACAATCTGAACATGCCGTCGCGTAAGTGGATGACATATTCAGAAATTTACTTGTTTTTTTGTTGTTTTTTTTTAAATAACGAGTATCATGAATATCTGAAGTGAATACATTACAAATAACTACCAATCAACAAATAAAAATAAATCAAATCCTCCGAACATGAGAAGTTATTTATAAGACAACAAGTCGGCTGCCCCCTACATTACACACCCTTCTTCCAGAATAAAATCCTGGCTACACCACTGCAGTGCACAGCATTTGATTACAGCATTCGGTGTATTGCAGTTAATTAATTGATATCTAATATTTTACAGTATGTGTACGTTAGGTTCTTCATTAATTATTAGAATAAATTTGATAAATCACTTTCATATTCGAAACATGATAATTTATCGTATGAGTGTGTTATCTTGCAACGTAACATCGTCGACGCCAAAGGAAACTGTGTGCACTGCGTTGGCCACGGCATGGCGCATCGCCCAATCTGTTCAGGGAACGTTTCGATTCGCCGCGATGACAAAGAGAACACACACGTACAAAGGATCAATGACATTCATTCCGGCTAAATTATTGTTGTAGTAATCACGAGAAAGTGGTGCTCGCTCCATGACGAGCGAAATCGGCGGAAATGTGTCGGAGCTACTTCTGAAATTCGTAATGCTGCCGTCAGTACGTTTGACAGGATGACACATGACGTGCCCCCGGCCGCCAACTCCGTTTCCCAGAGGCTGGCAGCGCAGAGACACTCAGTGGGATGGCCGGAAAGATCCCTGTGATGCACTGCGCAAGCCGGCGCTCGTGAAATATTGAAAACGCCACGGCTAAAACAGTTACACATTTTCAGAAAGATTACGCGTTTTTTCGCGAACGTTTATGTCCCTTCGTTCTCATTCGTTTATCAATACCCGCGGCGTCCAACACACAGGGAGGTTGAGTTTAGTAATTGATGTATCAAATTCATGTGTGATGGGTTTGTGTTTCTTGGAATATGTAATCACTGACATACGTACAACCTATAATCCGTGGATTTCTGCAAGGATTTACTACTAGAATTTCACATATTTTGAGAGAAATATTGAGAATGGAAAACGCTGATTCATTGTCTATGAAATGAATGATCTGTTATTACAGTTTGATTAATTTTAGCAATTCTGGGAAATTAGAGGGACGGGCCATAATACAATAAATCAAATAGTATTAATATTGACTATACAGTATATCTCATTTTAATGACAAGCTGAACGAACTGTCTCTCAGAACAATTTGAGATGAAAAATAATATCTGCAAAATGACAATGATTAAAACAAAGACGCATGCTCAGTTTACCATTCTGTAAGTAAAACAATATTGTTTTTGATGAAATGAAATGTGATACTTTTCACTTTGGTATTCTAGTAAAGTGAGCATTAGGCGGTTCTTAAAAATCACTATTTCGATACAATTTGATAGTTACTTTCACAGTCAATAGCATATCGAATACATTGGTCATTCGTAATGTGTAGGTAGGTATTCGTAGTCGGTAACACCTACAAGCGGACGATTCTTTCACTGGTTCTACTCAGATCATGATCGCTGAATCAATTCGCGGAGTTATGTCTTGCACATCTCGCTTTCAATTAAACACGGAATGTACTAACTTTTAGTCAAACAATTAACCATGTAAATCATGTTTCTTAAAAAAAAGTATTTTTCAAAACACTTTTCTTGAATTGAATCAAAACAAATAGTAGTTTTCACGCGAACATAGAAATGACAAAATAAAAGGGTCTTGCACAGTCCATACACAACATGTTTGCCAACGCTCGCGAAATAATTATAAATAATTTCCACATATTACTATTGACTCCGCCATCTCGGAATTTTATCAGGTAGAAATGAATATCAAAATAATTCACGGAACTGTGAGAGTTCATTTAATAATACTTTTAGGGGTGGTGTTTCCTGAACTTAGTCGAAAAGCAGAGGAGAGGAGGTTGATAAAGCATTAATGTTCTCGCAACATTTGTGTGAGAATATATTTGTGTGAAAATGAATGATAAAATTAATAAAGAGCGTATCTTGTTATCAAGTTTGGAAATCTATACGAACTTTTCCTCACTGTTAATTGAATAAAATTTGCTTTAACGTAGAAAGGGAGGGGGAATTAAAATGAGATGTTCTTCTAAGGATTAGCAAAAATTTCTTAGGAGAGAGAAATGGGTATTTTTTTTTGCCATATTTTGCTAGCGAATTTTGAACGAACCCATACGAAATTCTTTGCTTAACTACTCCTCCGCGTTTTACCCAATGTTTATTGAAGACATTCTGTTTAGTGTAGAAACGGGGAGCAAAAAGTCGTTACGAGGGAAGGGGGTTTAAAATCCAAATTTTGTTGCAAATTTTGCACAGCCCCATACGAACTTCCGTTGTGAGGACGCCTCCGCATCCGCACGCCATGCGTCCGCCCGCGCCGCGACGCCGCCGCCGCCGCCTTCACAAAGGGCGTCAGTGGCCGTCGCCGTCATCGCGGCGTCGCGTCAGCCCCGCCCACCCGCCCACCCCGTGCCCACGGGTCGCCGCTCGAGGACAAAGGGCGCGGAGGAAGCCCCGATGATACACCTCCGTCCTCATCCCTCACGCCCTCCCCCTTCCCCAGCGCCTTCCGTATGAGGGCGTCACAGGAAACCTTACCGCTACCAGCATGTCCTCTCGCGTCCCCATCCGTCCGGCTCGGCCCCGCCGAGGGAGGAAGAGGCCCACGTGACGAGACGCGCGGCACAAAACGTTGGCTTGTGTTGCACGCGTGGCGCTGCGCTCTTCTTGTGCAGGCTGGACCGCTGAGTAAGGCGGGCGAGCATCTGATGGCGGTGGTGGAGCTGAACGATCCTTTCATGACGCGGTCACGATCCAGCAGGTCTCGGCCATCGTTTCCGTTACCCGCATAATAACAAGCAAGTTTGTGAATTGCAACTTTACATTTTGACTGTCCTGTCACGCTTGGAACGCAGACAATTGAAACAATGATAACAAATATCTGTGTATATGAGCTAACGTATATGGTTGGCTTCTGCACAATAAAAAAAGCGAGAAGATTAATATTTTGCCGGGTTTCATACTGTCATTTTACATTTGTCCTAAAACCATGATTAGGTATTTGAAACAACTTGTATGTAATGGAGCCAACCCCAGAAAGGAAATGTGTCGTACTGAACGTTATTATGACCACGTTATAAACAAAACCACTTGGGATTCCAGACAACCTCCGTCTCTAGATACGGATTCGGTGATTGTCCAAGGGTAATTGTGGTACTATATGTATTTTAATTTATATATATTTACACACTAGTTGTAATACTTGTACTTCTTTGTGTAAGTCCATTTTTAATTATTTCTCTTTATTTCATATTTAAATATTGCCAACTTACTTCGTGCATACGAAATTATTTAAATAAAAATTGAGTATAAATATTGTATAAAACTTTTTATTATTTGCACTGAAATATTTCTTGTTCCAAGCGAACATTAACACAAACACAATATCATGACCCAAAGCAACCAAAAGCGTCCCAGGAGCCTGCGTGAAACAGCTCCGCTAGCCCGCCAGGTGGTCCTCGTGTGAACCTCGTGAAAGTGTTGCCACCATGAGCGCTCTGCGAGACACATCGCTGACATCCTCCCTTCCCCTCCCCCCTCTCCCCCCCCCCCGCTGTTCCTCCCACTTCCGCTCCGAACTCTTCGCGAACGCAGGCTTTTCAGGTGTAGGATGTTGTCCGGACGTCACGGCCCGAGCGTCGCGCTGTGCCCGCCCGCCTGTTCACCCGGAGATCGGGTTTCACCCGCCGCCACCGCCGCCTCCGCCGCCGCCACGGTCGCGGCCCGCGCCTCCGCCGTCGTCGACCTTGTCGGCTCCGTCGTCACCTTCATTGTCATCACCACCTCATCTGCCGAATCCGTCAGTGCCAGTCGACGCGGAATTGAGAATTGAATTGAATTGATGCCTTATTTTACGTGGCGAGACTCAGGCTATGAGGCCTGCTATTTCGTCTGACCACGCAAAGTTCGCTACGCTCCTTTCACCAACTAGGGGAGAATGGAGGTATTACTTGAGCGATGAAATAGGCAATTTGAATTTAGCTTAGTGGCTTCGTTTAGGCTTGAGGAACTCTTACATGCAGTAAATGTACTAACATGGACATCCGGCTTTACTTCCCCTTCGAAGGAAAGCGTACGAAGGATGTTTTTGCCCTTAAAAATTCGATCGGGTTTGAACCGGGTATAACAGTCCGATACTCCAACCGTTACACCATTGCCGCCGCCGCCGAGAATTAGTGGTATCCTGGTCTCAAACGAAAACTAGGCCGTGGAAATTTATAATTTGAAGAATTTCGTATTGGATTTTTATTAAAAACAAAATTGAAAACCTGCCAAAACGGATATTCTGTTAAAAAGTGAAACCGTTTCCTAAGTTTTCACATGAATGTTGAATCGCCTCTGTTGCTGATCTGCAATCTTCTGAATTGTACCAACAGCCATCGTGGTTTGCCCCCGGGAAGTATTGCAGATGGCAGGAACATTTTTCTTCAGCTTTCAAATGAACCTCAACCTCTTATATAATGTAGGAGATTCAAAATCGACACGAAACGATAGGCGCTTAGTTTTCGCAGATTTAAAATAAAACATTTTTGATGTAACATTTATGATGGCCTTAGGATTGGAGGATTCCATCAATCTCCCCCTGGAGAGTTTGGCGTCCACTCCTCGAATAGCATGCGTTTGTCACTGCCAGTAACAAAATTAATCCATATGCAGGTGCCTCTTTGACGATTTCCACACTTTATAACGTTGAAGTCAGAAAATCAGACAAGAAAACTAATGCAAGAACATTATTAAGGTATATCCACCCAGTGCTGGGCAAGTGAAGATGTCTTCGCTGCAGTCGTCACTTCCTCCATTCGTGCCCCCTCCCCTCGCCAACTTTTGATCATCCCCCTGCAAGAAATCGCCAGCGACACGACCGCGGGCGTGAGAAGGCGTGCGACCGACCACAGTGCAGCGAGTCAACGCTCCCAGCCGCGGCACCCAGCGTCTGGCCGGGCTCAATTATATTCTTTTAACCGCACGTCGTAAACGCTGCTCCTGATTAAATTATGGCACCTTGTAAGTGGCCGCTCCGCGACGCGTCCGCTCCAGCTTTCTACCGCGCGTCAACGGTTTCGGGGACATTTTTATGAGCCTCGCGCCCCCGTGGGCGACTAGGCGCCGCTCTACCCACTTCGCGCACAGTGGGTCCAAATGATTGGTTGGTTGGTGATTCCGGGCGCGTCAACAGCGTAGGTCATTGGTCCCGTAAGTGAAGTGCACGTTTTTTCCCTCGGGAGATGGCGGTGATCTTTCCCCACTGGATGGCGAGATCCGGCGCCGACCTACTGTCGGCTAACAGGGTTTCCTCCTAACCAGGACTCTCCCACCAGCGGAGCACCGCCCCAGCCGGGACAAGCTCTAAGCTCCCGACCGGTCTCCTCTAATATGTGGTAGTGTAGTGCATGTTAGTGAAAGTGTGTGTTTAAGGGGATGGGATAGGACAAGGGAGGCGAAGGAAAGATCGATCGCGGTCCGTGGCACGTTTGTTAGGGTACTGCTCCGGCATTCGCCTGGTGTTGATCGGAGAAACCACGGAAAACTACCGATCAGAACAGCCGGTTGGTTAGAGGCGCCAGTCAGGAGGTGCCGGAGCTCCCGGTCAGAGGTGCTGCAGTGACATCAGTTGATGCACTGAGCTACCGCTCCGACCGAAATGGTACTGCGAGGGCATGGGGCTAGTTTTGCCTGGTTTCCTAGCAAGCATTCCGCATTTACCAACGTATTTGTGCCAGTTACAAGAATACACATGCCTCGTAAGAAATGTTTCGTGTATTTCGGGCGTGAAAAGGGATCGAAAGTGATAACTTTTAGTCATGAACATGTAGGGGAAATCACATATATTGAAATTGCACGAAATTGGTCATGATGATGGTAAGCATGTTGTCCTCGTGTTTGGCAAATGCACGAAATCTTTCTGATTAGAACCTGTGAATAAGACCTGTACTCTGATTACAACGTGTACCAGCCAAATACCTGTGCACGCTGTGTTAATTGGAATGAATAACATACATAGTTTTCATTTGAAAGTTAATCTTTACGTTTCAATGTAATTTAATTTTCTCTTAAATAGGCAATATGTGAAAGTATAGAGCGAACCTACACTCATTTAAACACATTTTGTGTTCTACTCTCGGCCGTTGAAAGCAAGAGAAGATCGAATTTTTCTCTACCATTTTGTTAATTTGGGATTTTATTTTCAATAGTGGACACACACGCAATCTCTAGAACTTCCAAGAACCGCGGCAATGCCGCCTTGAAGAACTCATTTAGAATCGACATAATTTATTTAATAAAAGAATAATTTAATGAAGTATTAATATAACTTAAATAATTATGTAATATCAATTTATGTCAGTACTTAATGAATATAATTAATTGCATTATAATATTTAAAATGTATCCGCTTTTATGACATTAGTAATCGTCTTATTTTATAATAATGTTATAATGCTTTAATAGTTTGCTATTCGTCTCTGCGACCCATTTATGACCAATGTACACCGACGTTGCCACCATCGCCACTGGTCCCAGAGTCCGCAATTTCGTCCGACGCGTGGTCGGGAGGATGTGGCTGCTGTGGGAACCCATTGGCGTCCACGGCTGTCCGGTGCCGACTCTGACAACGCTTGTCCGGACACGCCGTTGTCTGCTTTGATGGAGCGACTTCCTCACCACCAGGGGCGCTGGCGATAAAACAAATAATGCGTGGGGACTCCTGGAGGCAGGGGACGAGGCTTGTTCGCTGCTCGAAATGAGAGTTAAGACGGTTTTCGGGCTTTAGATCGTTTAGTAGTGTAGAGTTATTGAGTATTTCGTGTAATGCAACTAAAGTAAATATTTTTTGGGTAATTGATGAAGGAAAACGAAAAGAAATGATGTTAAAAAGAAACTTGAAAGGGGGAGGTAATTTGGTATTATATTCGTTTTTCAACACAATAGCATCGATACTAGTTTGTGGTTATGAATAATAGAAATATTGGTTCAGAGTTAACAGATTACATAAGCAAATCATCAGAGGAAGAAAATAAAATAGACTGGAGCGACCATAGATGAAGATTCACAAAGAGGGTAGAAAGGTGCTGTAAAGCTGTTTCGATTCTCAAAAACAAACAAGATTTACAGCCCTGATAACATTTAGAAACCTAATTTTATTAAATGGATCTACAAATCAAAGGTGTACACGTGAAAATTCCAATTGGTCCTAACTCGAGGAAATTCTCCAATAATTCTTTCAATAATTCTTACAGAATATTTGTAAGAAGCGTGTTTTGTAACTCTCTGGGGCGTACACACAACTGTAGATTTCCTGTGCACAATTCAGACACACAACTCGTGCATTGCGCCGTAGAACAACAGTCTCTTTCCCCTTTACCTCCAGGCAGAGTTTCTTCCGACCACCGCACTCCCATCCGCAGCGCCACCGCAGCCTTCAACAAGTAGTTCGACTACAGGCAACGAGGGGGCAAGACGGCAGGCGGCGCCTTAACAAATTGCATTAAAAGGATCCATTTCTAATCTAACTTCTATAAAATCCATTAAATAGAATGATAAAAGAAACCTAATCGTCGGAAAACCGAGGCGGGTGCGGAGGCGGTGGCGGTGGCGAGGGAACGAAGCAGAGGGAGGGGAGGGGGAGGAGGAGGAGGAGTGGGAGGAGGGGGTGGAGCGAAGGCGTGGGCGATAGGGGGCGTGGCAAACGAAGCGAGACGGCGCGGAGCACGCCGCTGCCACTGCGGAGCGATTGAATCTCAGCTCCTCCGCTCCGCCTGCTCCAACCCCGACGAGCCACGAGTATTAGCCCTGCTCGTGGCTTCGTCAACCTTCCGGTTTCTCAAACTCTTCTGCTTCTGCTGTGCCTACACACTCCGTCTTCGCCGATATTCTCGCTTTGCCACCCGCTTTCTTCAGACACCTCGCCTCCGTAGACACACCCACACCAGAAGACTGCCGTAGCAGTCCTTTGACAAACGGACCACGAACGCACAGGATCTTCACCTGCTCATGCTCATCGTCTCCTCTGGTTTTACACACACAATCACACACACACTTACATGCACTTCACTACCATACATATCGGGAAATTAATCAGAAGCTTAGATACTGTTCTACGTCTGTGGCGTCTATGCGGAATTCCTGGAGGCAGAGAGTTCGTTGGCAATTTGTTCCGGAAGCCTCTGAAACGCACGTGTAGGTCGACGCCGGATATCACGTTCTGTCAGAGTAGAAACATCGCCATATTCCCCCGGGATATCACAAATACTACACTTACAGGACTAATTATTAAAGCGGATAATGCGCCCAATAACTCAATATAACCAGTCAATCTCCACTAACAGTGACGTATTCTCCAACGTCCCCTTCTCCGACCATAGCCAAAATACCCAAATTCTCTGAACCTGCATACCTCAAACAAAGACCATCGACCGCACGTGATCTTTCCTGGACATTTCTGAGCACACTCCCATTCTTAGGTCCGGGAAATGGTATAATCTCCCTTCCATATACGAACCATCCCCCGTAATTTACAGAAAAAGTCAGCTCTGCGATCACGTAAAGGCCATACCAAATCCATAGCAAGATACAGAACCAGAGAATGATTATCTTTATTTTACCCCTCAACTCCTACAACTAAGCCTTTTCAGCCATACCTGACATGGATGGTTTGATGAGGATGATATAATTTCAGTGATGACAGAACAATAGTACATTGAGTGGAAGGGCAATCTGCAGAAACCGCCGCATACCCGCTTTGTCCACCCCATATTTCACAAAGAACGGCCTGGATTTGAACCCCGGTACACAGAGTGGAGGTATACTGACTGACCACTACAACTCGGGTCGCCCGTGCCAGAGAAGAAATAAGAAGATGCAGTCTGCCTTGGGATGCGTAATCAAATACCAGCACCTGGCAATAGTCGCCGAAATCTTTGCACATCGATAGCACCGCCAATTCCGCGCATTAACCGTTTTAACTCCGTGACATCCGCAACCGTCACGAAGCTACCGCCGCGTCGTGGGCGGCGATGGCGGCGGTGGCGGCGGTGGCGGCTGTAGCTGCGCACAGTGGACTGAAAAGGGCACCAACGAGTCCGTCTTTTAAGAATTTTTTTTTTCATTTGAAATATATTTTTAAAAAGCCAAATTGCAAATGTATGGGAATTAAAAATACGAATTATAGAAATTAAAAATGCCATTAACAACGTAGTCGTTATAATTTTACAGTCACTCAAAAATTAATGTACTTCCACTGCTGGAGACAAGTAGTTTAACGCAACCGAAACATTTAACTTCGTAAACGTCTTTTAAATGTAAACATTTATGAAAACGAGCTAATTTTTCTCGTGTCCAGTTACATGAAGTGTCTAGAATTGATGTTTATTAATAATTGTAAATATTATTAAGTAAATGAATACATTCATCAGTATCAAATCCTTGTTTTCGAAAACCCTTTTGTGCCTGCGCGCGCTTCCGTCCGTTGGGAGCAGCTGGCCGGTTGAGTCGCCTGCAGGGCCGAAGGGACGGGCGGACGCGGTGGCCGATGAGAAGAGGCCACGCTCCAACGCTCTCCGCGGTCGACTTTGTTCGCCTCCTCCCCTCCCCCCACCCCACCCCACCCCCCGGCGCTCCTGGACCATCGAGGCGCCGCGCCGCGCCAAAGAACGAAGACGGGGAGGGGCGTTTATGCATTTGACTCGTCCGCCCGCCAGGAAGGTCACGACCGGATGCTTGAATCCCGCAACAGAGCTCCATAAAAAGCCGCGATGGCAGAAATCAGCAGATGGTCCTGCGCTGTCGACCGTATCGCATTTATCTGCGCGTACCGCCCCGAAGAAGGAATAATAGACTGCAAATTATTCTTTTCGTCGGAGATTCGTTTAAGTCTCCGGCTATGAAATCCGTTTCCTACATTTTGAGCTATTGTTTCAACAGAAACAATCCCCTTTGTTTTATTTTGGTAATCGTTAATATGGAATAATATGAATCCTTTTTTTCATATACAAAATTAATTTATTAACACCAACATAATTTTGTGCGCATAGTGCTCGCACATTGTCGTCGGGTTCATGCGCGCACATTCATTGTTGGAGCACAGACATTACTGGAGCTTAGCTATGCATTTCAATTCCATCTTTTCTCGTTTGTAAATTGCATAATTACCTTAGCATATTTTCATGACAGGACTGAACAAATACTTCTTTAATTTAGCTTAAAATATGTATCTAATTTTTAATCTCTTATGTCTTGAGTCATAGAAATGCCTGGATCATATCTTGTTTTTTGAATTTGTTCAACTTTAATTAATTAGTCAATTGATTGATCTGTATTTTGATTGATTTACATACATATATCAATGTTTAAGACACTTAAAAAACATTAAAAACCTTTTGGCAAATGCCTTATCGATATTATTAGAAACGCAGTACACACAATATTGCATATTCTGCCGTCTTTGGTTACAGAGAAAGAGTTCAAAGAATCATGAGTTTTAAAATCTGATGAAAGTTTTCGAAATCCTCCCGACATTTGTGGAGTAGGCGGAAGTGTTTTTGGACGCCATCAAATCCAGAGAGGAGTCGTCAACACACGACACTTCTCGACGAGGTGGGAAAACAGGATCCCGTATGTTAAGAAATAAAAATCCCGGTTATGTCATGAAAAATGTATTTCAATTTGTGAAAAAGCTTTTTATTACTGTTGAGAAACTTGTTTATTAGCCTTAAACACGTGGCTGTATCTAGTCATTAAAATGAAATAAGAGGTAAACAGAGAAAATATGCTTAGTAAAATTATAACTTAGGCAACCGAAAACTGCTCATTATTTCAAGCAATGTGTTTTATGCCTTCAAAAATACACCGAACAACTAGAAAACGTGCTTCATAGCAGAATAATTATTATAAATGTTCTATTTTAAATTATAACATGCCATAATTCATTTACTTTTATGCGACTCAAATCATTTTTGAGGAGAAACCTCAAACTTCACCGTTTGCCCAGGGATGTACTTTTGTCGTCCGCAAGAAAATTTCAGTTATAGAGTATCTTTCGAGCTAAGAATTAAATTTTGTGTCTCCAGTAAATACGGTATCAAACATGTCACAGCTTCACTACAGTCATACCATTGTTCAACAGAGAAAGAAGTGTAATTTAGGGAACAAAAATGGTCTAAGTGATTTCTTTACCATACCACACAGCACATCACGAATACCTTCTTGAAATACTGCATTTTATATTTTGGAATTAAAATTACAGAAAGATACAAAAGTATTTCTTATTTTTAAGTAAAGATGCAAGTGGTATTGTGATTGTTATGACACAAAATAAAATCATTAGGGCCTAAAGAAATTAGATGAATTTGACTCTTTAGCACATAGTAATTCAATATATTAAATAGAAGTCGCAGTATCGTTTCTATTTAATAGTTATGGCTATTGTTGTAATGCTCTTAGTCAGAACTGGCTTTTCGCATTTTTTGTGGTAATATTTATAGACACAGTCAAATGGACACAGTAAAATGTAACTAATTTTTGATTTGGTTTATTTTCTTGAACAAAAAAACAGTAAAAAACTTTAAGTGACGAATTTGACAATATGTTCATGAACATTTCTATGAAGCTCTCACTATACGTTCAACTTGGTTTAGGGGCTACATCTGAAGAAACTTTACAAGTTAACTCATAAATTTGGTTGCAATATGTATTATAAATGAAGGTCAAGACAACGGTCATATAAATTCTTGAAATGTTGAAATATCTCTGGGAAGCGTCTTCAGCAGTGCAGGCATTGCATTGTGAATCTTCTAACTGTCCACGAAACCTGACATCTTCATGACCCTCTTAAAGAGAGTAAACAAAAAGAGTAGGAGCTCAAGAGACAGGACTGGGGTGGCTGATCCAAAACAGTCACGCCACGCTCAGTGCAAACGATGAAGAGATCAGGTTTTGCAGGCGGCTCAGAGATTCAGAACCGTGACAGAAATCCGGAAAAAGACTCACAAACAACTCATTTTCGACCGTTTCCGAAAGCTTTACAAACTTGCTTGAAAATGTCTCAGGTGTCATGATAATTTCTTTTAAGTCTAATGAAAATAACTTCCAAATTTCTCTTTTTCTGAGACTTTCTTTCGTTTTTCTAACAGTCCCCTTTCTAGACACACCTTGCAATTTTAAACAATGTTTTATTACCATGAAGTATACGACGGTAGAACGTTCGTATTTTTGTAGGTCAGAGAATAAAGTTAGGTCGAGACAAAAAATACACACTATTTTCTTCGATATCTTACCCATATTTTTCGACAGATATCTTTCTTTTGGCACGTCCCTTGTCAAGATTGGTTGAGTTCGAGAACCACAAAACGTACCTACAGTGTTTTGCGTAAGTTCAAGTACACCAGTAAAATCCATTTTTACCTATCACGGTTTATTGTTCTGTGAACATGTCTAATATACCATTTCTCAATTATGAATCTTCACACCAGGAGCTGTTCTATGTAAACCGAATCTTTCATATTTCATTAAGATTTTATTGTAAATGTTCAGTTTTCATGGATCGCTAAGATGTAATCATTTTGTAATAGATAATTTTAAATTTCCCACAAAATTGAATTGAATAGACCAAATATTACGGTATACGAAAACCTCTTCCTTTGAATATTGTGAGAGTGTAAGAGAGGAAAACATTGAATGAAAAACTCCATGAATGGTTTCATGGATTTATTGAATTTTAACAACTTCCACCTGATGTGTGAAAATGTTGATTGTGACAAAAAACTTTATTTTGAAAATGTTACAAAAGGAGGAAAACACTTTATTGCAAGAGAAACCACTTTCCAAAAAGACTTCCACCATGCCTATTAATTGCACAAAATTTGGTGGGATTTTCAAAGACAATTTTGATTTTTGGTAAGTCAAGAATTTCACTAATTTAGAAGAAAGTTTTAACAGTCAATAAAGCCGTTAAACCACTCATAGTTATGTTTTTCTAATTTTCTAAACCTCGAAAAATAATATATGTGATTACGTTCTCAGCACCTAAACCTAAACCTAAGCCTATGACCAACTCGCAATGGATGAATGATTTGGTGCATAAGTAATAGTGCTTGTGATACAACTGAAATGGTGTGATGTGAGGCAGAGTAAACGAGACAACCGCCAGAAAAACCCTACTTCGTACTTCTCCGCTTTCCAGACCCAAAACAGAAAAATAAGAAAACGTACTTTCTGACTTCTGAAATTGAATTTATCTTTCGTCTCGCTGCGTTTCTTGCGACCCAATGCATCTCTTGCGAATTATAAGCAGTAGTCAAGCGTCCTGCTGTTCACTTGTTAGGACGCCGTTGAATTCCCGGCTGTTAGCAGCGGCGACCGCAGCACCTTGCAGGGTGCAATGCGGTTGATCAGCGCGAAGTGGGACTAATTTGCATGTTCCATGGAGTAGACCGCCGCGGAGGAGGCGGCGGAATCGAAGATCGTGGCCTCGTACGTAACGCTGTCTCGTCGTGTTTGCGTTTGCGCGTCGGAGGAGAGGAACCGGCCACCACGAGAGGCAGGGAAGGGGGAGCGTGTGAGGTGGGGAAGTTATACGGATCGGTTTCGGGAAGACGGTTGGTTGATTGATTTTTTTTCGTGTTTCCGGGCGCGTCAACTGCTTCGGTCATTAATCCCGTTAGTGTAGTGAATGTTTTTTTCTCGGGAGATGCGCGATGATCTTCCCCCGCTGGATGGCGAGATCCGGCACCGACCTACCGTCAGCTAGTGGGGTTTCCCCCTAACCAGGACTCTCCCACCAGCGGGGCACCGCCCCAGCCGGGACAACCTCTAAGCTCCCGACCGGTCTCCCGGAATATGTGATAGTGTGGTGCATGTCAGTGTAAGTGTATGTGTAATAGAGGATAGGACAAGGAAGAGGAAGGACAAATCGCGCGCGGTCCGTGGCCCGTTTGGTAGGGTACTGCTCCGGCATTCGCCTGGTGTTGATAGGAGAAACTACGGAGAACTACATGGAGAGTCAGAGCAGCCGACCGCTAGAATTCTCCTCCTGACGGCGGATTCGACTTGATCATCTATGGTACATGTTGTCACCGCTGGGACTCTAGGATCTCCCGATCAGAAGAATTGAACGGACATCAGTTGATGCCCTGAGCCACCATTCCAGTGGTAGGGAATTGAAATGAGGATTGGAACGGGTAAGCAGATTTAAATGGAGAATGGGCATGCTTTGGAAGAGGTCGAGTTGATAGGTGTGAGGCAGGTGCACGGACTGATCATATTTTTGATCGGGGAATAAATACAAAAGGAGTAGAGATACTAGAACCGCCATACAAAGAGCAGACAGAAGAGAAAATGGAGAATTTCGTCAGTCAGTGTGACAAGTTTGGTTGAACGAGAAAACAGGGCGATAGAATAAGTCAATGAGGAAGTAAAAGCTGAAAGATTGGGGCAGGAAGAATGATGACCAGAGTGTAGGATGTGAGTAATCAGAAGAGGTGACTGATAACAGCTTCAGAAGTTGTGGAGAGTAATGGAAACGGAAGGGCAAGATCGAGGTAGGAAAAAGCGTGTGCGTAGGGATAGAGGGGGAGGATGGGCAAGGAGGTTATCCACGATGGCAAATAGGAGGTAAAGAATGTGTCGTAGAGAAGACTTGAACAATAGAGGGGGCAGTTGAAGGCTGAAAATGTTCCAATAGGGTTGGTATTGAACCGGTGACACGAGGGAGACTGGGGTGATACAAGGAGAGCGGGAATGGCCAGAATGGGACTGGGTAGGCCTGGTTTGGAGTAGTGGGTCGGGTGCAACAACCATGCAATGCTCAACAGAGCGACGGGGACTGCATGAGCGGGATGGCGGGAAAGTCGTCAGGACAGGCGTGATGGCGCGAGTTCTGACGGGACAGCCGAGACGGTGATGCCGCTGGGAGCGGGACTGGCAGAACACAGCGGGACGGGACGGGAGTCGCGAGCAGCGGCATTATTATAAGGAATCTAGGTCAAATGCAGTTGCATCCCTCGTCGCTGTAGAAGCTGGAGCACATGTTAGCCCGGTAATAGGCCCATAAATTCATTGTATGGTCGTACGGCTTCAGAATATGTCGGAAGGTAATACCCAGCGCCGTCTCGTGATTTTCTGCTATTACCCGCGCGACAGGAGGAGGGACGGACGGGGTATGGGGACCGCGTGCATACGAAGCTCCGAATTAACAGGCGAGCAGCAAGGAGAGACACTCTTTTTGCGTTTTTTTTCTTTTTTTGCTCTTGTTTCTGAGATGATGAGTTTGAAACACGGTCGGCCGGAGTGTGAGCAAACTACTATATTCTCGGAGAAGTTGTGCGTTTAATGTCTGGACTCTTCATGAAGTCGTGCAAGTGGACTCTCGAAGGAAAATTGATCGGTGAAGTCGTTTTCCCAGAAATATCCAGCTAAAATGCACTAGAAACGGGAATGAGACAGGAAAAGTTAACGAATTGGAAGAAAAATCATAATAATTAAGTATTCAACAAAATAAATTGTACTCAATTACAAAAGCATCTATTATTTACCTTAGCATCTACAAATTAATATTGTTCAATTGCATTTCCAATTCATTTGTTTCTAGCCAACTTACCAGTTGGTATTGAAACAACTTTTGTATTTAGCATTTCGTTTGTCAATATGATCCTATAAAAAATTTCGTATGTTTTTACTTAGGAAAATATAAGAAAATGAGAACTTGTTTTTGATCATTTTTACCACCCAACTCACTGTTAGTACTGGTTATATTAACGATTCGCTTCTACTCTTTCTTACACCTGCAGGTATTATTTCCTGTTTTACGAAAATTGTTCTGTTATCTGCATCATTCATCAGCTTAGTGTTATACAGGAGGTTCAGTACCATGGAAATGGTCATTTGTTTCTCACATTCTTAAGTTATTTGGAAGCGGTTTTCCATAAATTGGGCAAGAAACCGGACTCTCAATTTTTGTAGGGACATTGAAAACAGCAATTTTAGTTAACAAGTATATCTTCCTTTTAACTTTGGCGCTGCCCAAGCTCATTCGATCAATATCGCGAACATTGGTAAGCGAATGGGAGTTTACGACAATCAAGATATTTGTCCAACGGTTATCTGCGCTAATATTCTACATGTTCTGGCATTTATAACACCACCCAAACACTCTGTTTACTTCTTACGTGCCTCGAGCTCTTTATTGCCCAGGAGATACAAGCGTCGCATACAATAACGCGAAATGTATATCAGTTGCTTCGCCCGGTCGCATAAGGCAATCGCATGCGATCGGGACGCACGAAACCACACATTCGTTGGCGGTGGGGCCCATCGGCTTATTATTCGCCTAACAGGTGCTGTAGCGCCG
Source organism: Teleogryllus occipitalis (assembly GCA_011170035.1). Classification (NCBI taxonomy): domain Eukaryota; kingdom Metazoa; phylum Arthropoda; class Insecta; order Orthoptera; family Gryllidae; genus Teleogryllus; species Teleogryllus occipitalis. The sequence goes on along the minus strand of BLKR01000948.1, from coordinate 55,223 downwards.
GTGTGCACCTGAAACGATTCCAATTAATAACGGACTCCGCGCGTGCGGCTGCAATTTCGCATCGAAACCGCCTGCTCACCCACCCGCGTGGTCGAGGCGGCGTTCGTGTGACCGCCGGTGGTCGCTTCCGAGGCGAAAGACATCGGAGGGGACAGTTGCGGGTAATTACGTGCAGCCGCAGTCGGGTCGAGGGTGGAATTGTAAGTTACTCATTAAGACGCGCGGATAAAAAAATTGACTCGCTTTGGGTGGCCGGTGTGTTTCGACATCGATGGAGGGTGAGAGATACAACTATCACGTATTACGATCGAAAGCTTTATCAGAACGTGTTGCTTGGGTAAGATCTTGCCTTGCATAGGCAATTGCGTATAGGAGTGCATGGTTCTCACTTGGAATATGAGGTGTGACGAAAATTCCTAATACATATAAAATTTGTTAATAATTTTGAAGTTTTTTATAAGGTTTTCTAACATTATTAGTTTGGTTAGTGCATTTTCTACAAGAATATGTCTCTTCACAGCAGTAAATTCGGAGGACCAACAGTCTTTTTTATCAGAAGCTTGCATTTCTGCACTCCACAAATCGAAAGAAAGTTATCTGCCTGTACGTGATGAGCACTGTATCCTTTCGGCGAAACATTACTTGAGCAATCCCGTCGCCGTCACGAGTAGAAAAATTGATCCCGAGAGAATTGAATTAGTGTTATTTTCTTTCCCCGTTCTCTCCCTCCCAAGTCTTTCGAAAAGAGTTTGAAGATAATTTCTTAGAAAGAAAAGGGATCACTCTCTTTCGCATTATTCGGAGTTATTTAATTATATTTAAGGATGTCCACGTGCGAATTAAATTCGAAAAATACTCGATTTTTCTGTGCTTTTTCTTACACTTGAGACTGGCACAGTAAAAGAAACAAAGATTTCAATCCAAAGTATTGCCCCTCTAATATATTCGAAACGATCTAATTCACTCTGATTTTAAAATGCGAACAGTTAGTAAAGTAAAGTGTAGTTGTAATTATATTAAAAAATTAGAATGTCATACCAATACCTTATCCATAAATGTGATAGATAAGAGGTTAGAAATAAGAACTTTTTGAAAACATCAAGCCTTTGATTTGTCTCACATATGTTGATGTATAGTTATACATGTATCAGATGTATTAATGGAGAGATATTAATGAGTCTCTTATTCAATCAATGTTTATTATCTAGTGGACAAATTTACTTATTGTTCTCTTGCACGAAAAGATTGTAAATAAACATTAAAAAAACATAAAATAAACATAATAACGATTATTTGGCCTGAATTGACGTAGCTTGAATGTGTGTGCCCAACGCCTGCCCATTCCTTAGACGGTGAAATGGATAAGGCAGGTATGCATCACGCATTCTTTTCCCGTGCCCCACCACCGATTTTTAAGAGGAAAAGGCAGAGTTTGGGCAGCGGCGGGGGCGGGGGCGGGGCAGGGCGCCGGGCGGGGGGGGGGCGTGTTTGGGCGGCGCGTCGGACGGGCATGCGGCGGTCGGTGGGTCGCGCGCGAAGCTACGAAGGCAGCGGACTAATATTTGTACACCGGCGCCCGCGCCGCTGCCGCCGAGGCTCCGGTCACTTGGGAGAGCGCCCGCGTGCAAACGGCTCCAAGGGGTGCCACCCTGGCGGCCGTCACTCATGAAGAAACAATTAACATGATGGCTTATGTCTTATTGTGCCTCACGGTACGATTCGACTCATAGCTGTGGGAGTTCAGTCGCCGTCTGGAGGAGAATCCTAGCGGCCGGCTGCTCTGATCGGTACTTTTCCGTGATTTTCTACGATCAACACGAGGCGAATGCCGGAGCAGTACCCTAACAAACGGGCCACGGACCGCGCACGATCATTTCTTTCTCTTCCTTGTTCTATTCTCACCCCTTACTTAAACACACACTCACGTGCCCTAAACTTCCACACATGTCGGGAGATGTGTGGAGCTCGGGTGATGCCCCAGTAAGGGAGATACTTGTGCAGGAGTTCCCGTGGCAAGCCGTTGCAGATCCATCAGGGAAGTAAAGTCGCCTCCTGTAACTTCACTAACACTGTGGGACAAGTTCCTAAAATACTTGACGCCCTGGAAACACAATTTTCATTTGAAAATCATTATAAATCTGTACAGTTAGTAACATAACTAGAGATACGCCTTTTTATTTGCATTCGTAAATTCATCAACGTCCAATCACACATTCAATAATTATTCTTAGACTCAGTAAATTATATTTCATGCGTCTTTCTAATCGGAAATTCTGAATCGCATGTACTCCTTTTCTAGGGGCAAACAATCCCACTAGTTGCTGAAATCAGCACTCCCCATATGAAAACCATAAATGTCATCCTACTGGGTAGCACATATGAGTCCAATATTTTCGTCCCGCCAAGGTGGCAGCCCTCGCCGCGGTGGCCGGCGCCACGCTTGGGCGACCGCAGCGACCGCCCCTTCAACAATTGGCCCGCGCGTGATGCTTTTGCTTAATGAGTGGGGAATACGATACGAAGCCAAGCAACGTTCGGCCACCTGAAGAGGACCGCCCGCCCCCACCGCCCCGCCCCCTCCCCGCAGTCGATCAGACGTGCCCGGCCTTCCGACCGCCTATGGAGCCTTTTATTATTATTATTGCTTCTGCGGGCTGACCGGCGGCGACGAGGGAGGGGGTGCTGGGGAAGGGGTGGTCAGCTTGGGACGGGAGAAGTGGTGGGGAAGGGGGTGGGGGCGGGGAGCGGTTGGGACGGTGAGCATGGGACGGTCGCAGCAAGGCTGAAGGCGGGGGAGGTGAGTGGCGGGGGCAGAGACAGTGATGGGGAGGGGACGGGGACAGCGGGGGTGGCAACGTATAAGGGACGGTGGCAGCGTGGCTGGAGGTGGGGGAGTTGAGTGGCGCGGGCAGAAACAGTGATAGGGGCGGGGTGGTTAAGGACGTGGGCAGTGGTGGGGCGGTCGGTATGGGACAGGGCGGGGGCGGCGAGTGGCGAGAAGAGAGGCATGGATGGAGTCGGAATGAGGCAGGTGAGGGCGGGTAAGTGACCGGAGCTGTGTGGCTAGGGGCGGGGGAGACGGGCGGTGTGGGCAGCGATCGGGACGGGGCGGGGCCGGCGAATGGCAAAGGCAGAGACGTGGGCGGAGACGGGGTGAGGCAGGTGAGGACGGAGCCAACGGAGGGGACGGCGAGCGTGACTGGTGGACACGGGGGGGGGGCGGCGAATGGGAAGGGCAGAGACGGGGTGAGGCAGGTGAGGGCAGAGGCAGCGGCGGGGGCTGCGAGCGTGACTGGTGGTCGCGGCGGGGACAGCGGTGGGGTGGCGGTCCGTGCCACTCCCGTAGAGAGCGTCTCTCTTCGGAAACCAATAACCGCCATCTGCTTACGCCATCTTCCCGGGGCCGGCGCGGGCGGCGTCCGCCGTGTAATTATTTCGGTCCGCTGCCTCGGGGCCGGCGCCGGCGCTGGGGTCACGCGACTTTTATCTGCGCGTCTTCGTAATGAGCTGCTTACGATGCCGCCCACGCCCGCGTGCTGTTATTCGCAAGTGTCGCGCTCCTGGCGGCCTTCGTGGTGGCTAAGGTTCGCGATGATCGCTGACCAGCTGCAGGGAACGCTTGAAGATGGTGTTGTGTTTTGGTGTCAGCGGTGCTTCGATCTAGAGTGCAGTAAAATAGACTTCAAAGCTGAGATTTTCTCGTGGGGTGTAGGGGAGGTGTCCTTACGCACTGTCCGTCCTACCATCTGCCCGTGGACGGATTGGTGAGTTTAATGAGCTGGTGCGAAAGCGATTGAAGCTCTCCACTATCAACTCATGCCGCGCTTTGACCCCACGTGCTTGTGGTACAATTGTGCTCCAAGAGCAACAGATGGCGGATACTAAAGCTTGCCGAAACACGGTTGAATACTGATGGAGACGTTACTTCATGTTTACACTTCTTATTTACAACTTTTTAGCGGTGTTGAACTGCGATCAATAGTAAATCCACGTACTCCAAGAATTTAGTTGGACGTTATCTTAAAACTGACAAGAATAACGTAAAATTACCATTGTAGTGTTAAATTAATTTTGTTTGTAAAAATGAAAACGTAACTGATAAGAATTTCAAAACTTTATATTGGAGTTTGAATATATATAATGAACAGTCACAAATTTCAGAGGCTCTTAAATTCAGGTATTAACACAAATTTTCGTTCTCCATGTTTTCATGTGAGTTTGGACCGAATCCCATTTACCATCTTTTAAATTCCGACAAATTAAATATTTCAACACATCCAAAACAAGATTACTTTCAATCTAAACGTTCGAACTATGCAAATGGGGCTTCTGGGCTGATGTTCGTAATCGGCGTCTTTCTTTCGGGGGCCGCCTCGTGTTGCACACTCGTCCCTTCCTGCTGTGTGAGCTTTCCGCGTGAATGCCGCCGTGACGCCCGGAGCGGCCGCAGGCAGGACGCTGAGCAGCCGCTTATCTCCATCTGACGCCTTGTGCAACGCGTTGGGGGAAGCGCGCGGCGTCCTACAGCGCTGCTGGACAGGCGGCGGCCGCCGTCGGGAGCTGGTGCCGCTGCTGTCGCTGGTACACTGCTCATTAGAACTTTCGTGATATAACTTGGTGCCATCGAGCTTAGAGGTGACATTAGTGTGTGTGGATTATTGGTGTCTCTGGTGACAATGGTGCACTTGTCAGTAGTGACAATGGTGATGCTGGCAACGATGGTGACATTGGTTCCCATGTGTGTCACAGGTGACTGGTGACACTGGTGCCAATGGTGTTACTGGTGCCAATGATGTCACTGGTGACAATGATGTCACTGGTGACAATGGTGTCACTGGTGACAATGGTGTCACTGATGACAATGGTATCACGGGTGACAATGGTGTCACTGGGGACAATGGTGTGAAAGGTGTGAATGTGTCACTGGTGACAATGGTGTCACTGATAATGATCACACTGTTAATACTACAGCATCTAGTGTTGCTGGTGCAACCAGAGTCGTTGGAGTCACCTCAGTCATTGGGTACAACTAGCGTAACTGAGCAACTGTGGTATCGCCAAAACTGCAATTGCAAAACTACAGGATCTCCTCTTGAGTTCAGGACCGATGTGCGGGCGGCGGCGACAGCAAGGAGGAGACGGTTCCGGTTCAGGCGATGAGAGTGGTGACCCGGTGGAGGTGGAATAAGATGTGGGGGGCATAGGTCCGGCGAAGGGGTTTGCGAGAATGGTGGAGACGGAGTCAGAAATAGTGCGGGTGGTGGAGGAGACGGAGGGAAGGGTGCAGAGAAGACGGGGGGGCGGTGAAGGTGACGTCCGCAGTAGGACCGCGAAGAGGTGGGTGGGCTGAGGTGGGCTCAGGGCAACATCTATAGTCACAACAGCGTCGCTGACCGGGAGAAGCTAGGGTTGGATTTCGGACAATGGCGGATTTTCGCGACTCGAGATTCAGGGAAGCCGAATTCAGCGGCTGACAGGAGGAGAATTGTAGTGTCCGACTATTCCGATCGATAGTTTTCCTTGGTTTCTTCGATCAATCTCCATTCAATACCGGGTGAATGCCGGATGCGACTTTGCCTTCCTCATCCCGTTCCCTCCTCTCCACTTGCACACACACACATGCACACTTATTTCTACCAAAACACAAGTCCGGAGACGCGTCAAAGATTCAGTTTCTCCCTGCTGTGGCGTGGCCCCTTTGGCATAGTTTCTTGGAGGGGAAACCTAAGCAAACTGACTTCTTGGTTGGCATCGGTTCTCATATTCTAGCGGGGAAAGGAATACCGCCACCTCCCACAATCTAGCACGCAGTATCACACTTACGAGGGTAAACGTTTGACGCGTCGGGAAACACAAAATAATTAACGAATCCATGTCACGGGTGGCGAGGGAAGCAGTGGCAGTGGCGGCGGTGGCGGCGGCGGGGGCGTGGCTGCGGGGCCGCTGACCGCGGTGGCCGCTTGGCTGCGCTGCCAGCGGAAGGCGCTGGGCGACGCGTCGCGCGGAGATTGATGCGTCCTGCTCCGAGACGTATGCGACGCTGCCGTTACTCTCTTTCGCTCTCTTTGGCTTGCTTTGCTTGCTTTGGCGTGCTTTGCTTGCTATGGTTTGCTTTGGTTTGCTTTGGCTTGCTTTGGCTATCTTTGACTATCTTTGACTATCTTTGACTATCTTTGGCTATCTTTGGCTATCTTTGGCTATCTTTGGCACTCTTTGGCACTCTTTGGCACTCTTTGGCTCTCTTTGGCTCTCTTTGGCTCTCTTTGGCTCTCTTTGGCTCTCTTTGGCTCTCTTTGGCTCTCTTTGGCTCTCTTTGGCTCGCTTTGGCTCTCTTTGGCTCTCTTTGGCTCTCTTTGGCTCTCTTTGGCTCTCTTTGGCTCTCTTTGGCTCTCTTTGGCTCTCTTTGGCTCTCTTTGGCTCGCTGCCGTGCGACGGGCCTTTGGGAGGCGTGGTCGTGTGATCGCACATCAAGGTGCTGCAATTGGAAACAGGCTTTAAGATGACTACAACAATTGAGGGGCTTGTAGTCAAAGATGTATAAGTGCATTTTTAGGAAAAAATTGTGTTAGGAGTAGGAGTATAAAGTAAAAAGTCTATTTTATTTCGTGAACAACTGCTATTCCAATAAATTAAACAGTTGTCGGGTTCGAGCAGTGAAAAGAAAATGCCATCCGTAGCGTTTTCTATAGTCACTCAACTTTGAACTCGATTTTCTCAATACCACATTTAGGGCACATATATCTAGGAATGGCACAAAAACATCTATGTTTTTTAAAATATCGATGGTTTCCACCAAAAACATCGATGTATTAGCATCGATATTTTGCTTTCGATGTTTTCTTCACATTGATATTTTGTTGCAAAACATCGATGTTTTTTAATTCTTATTTTTTAAATTTTGTTCTTAATAAAGGGGTTAAAGCATGTTGTAGAGTAGCAACAATCCACAGCAATATCGTTGTTTTGCGTCATCGTCTTTATCACGCTGCACATTTTGCCTGTGCAATCTGAGGAAGTTTGAGAGAGGCTCGTGTTATGAATGTAAGTTATCGCCCGGCGTGTCATTGCCTGACTCGACAGTAAAACACGAAATTGATAGCAAAACACGATATTCTTTATTGTTAATTTCATTCTTTACATTAGATAATTTTTACATACTACTATCATGCTGTTAACCAAACAATAAAATATCTCTTTTACGTATTGTAATTAAAAATGTATCGGAAAATAGCATGTTCGTTAATATATAATTAAAATATCCATGCTTTAAACATCGATGTTTTTTCGTCGAGATTTTCATCGACATCGAAAACCCTTTAGCGATGTATCCAAACATCGATATATCGATGTTTTGGTGAAATTTGCCATCACTACTTATATCCCTTAGACTCTAAACCCCTGAATTGTTATCGGGAATTTTGAGTTCGAAGTTTTCGAGTCAATCCAATTCCTGAATCTGCAGTCCTCCAATTTATATTATATAATTCTGGCAATAATATTCACATCAATACTGAAAACGAAAGTAACAGATGAGACTGAATAATTCGGAAGAAACAATCGAGTTCCTGGAATTAATAGCTTTTACTCCAATTAAATCATGAACTAGATTTTTAGTGTATATTTAAGTTGCTTGGTGGTATAAAATCGATGGATTATGTGTACGTTAGAGTAATGAAAATGAAAATGCGTAGAGGCTTACACAATATCAAGAATAACGCAAATATTATAACAGTGTGTTGAAACAAAGAGGAAATTTCTCAATATGTTTACGGATTTCGAATCGTCTTCTACTTTTGAGGACTCGGTGTCTCACTTCTCATTATTCTCTAGCTTTCTAGAAGAATAATGATAAAATAAATTTTAATATTCACTGAATGTGATATGTCGGATTTTCTATTTTTTTTTCTTTCTTGTTTCAGGTAAGTACTCATTCGCTCCTGTTATACAGTTCCTCTCATCAGTGAATAAAAGTTCTTCACCAGTAAGTAAGATAATGCCATTGCTGTTTATGAGCATTTTCAACGTCCTTTTCATCATTTGAAAATTGCATTTCTCGTTTTTTATATTTGAAAATTGGTGAATTAAAACAAGTTTTTGATTTATACATAATTAATTATCTTGGATGACGTTTCAAAAAATCATTTGTGTGATGTACTGTAACGTAAGTGTTCCAATTTATAAGAATAACTTATCAGTATTTTGTATGTGCAAACATTTTGGGGCGAACTTTTGTTAAAATTAAAATTGCGAGGCTCATATCCGGTATGAAATTGATAGAATGTTGTTGCTTCTTTTATCGCTCAAGAAAGTTATTAACTCCCTTTACCAATGTCCTCCTCACGCTCCGCCATTCTTGCAGTCTATTGCGACGCTCTAAAGAGACATCACTTTGAAACTTCATGAAATAAATTATCTATAAATACGCTAACAAAGTGTTCTTTGAATCGAAGGGTTCCTCGAAACTTCAGCGACGAGTCGAAGGCAATGGGGCGGCTGTCTGCGCCCGTCAAAGTCCCAGATAGCGCACCGCACGACATTCGCTTGTTCGTGACGTAATGCCTCCCAACACAGGCTCTGGCTCGGAGGGCCGATAGCCATCTGCGGAATTGTTCGCGGGCCGGTCGCCGAGTGTCATTCGGCTTGGAGTGCTCGCGGCCGTTCAGCCGAGACAGGGGTGCGCCGCGCTGGAGCAAGGGCCAATGGCAGCCCTTGGGAAACGCCACGGATGTCCAAAATACCCAAATCGACTTGGGTGGCTCGGAGCTTCAATTGATGTCGCTGCATCGCATGGGAGTGGGAAGTCCTGACGGTGGGAGGATTTTCGACTTGTCAGCTAGGTCGATTTCAGTCGCTGCTGGAGGAGAATTATAGAGGCCTGCTGCTGTGATCGGTAGTATGGAGTGGTTTCTCCGATCAACACCAAGCGATTGCCGGAGCAGTACTGTAACAAACGGGCCACGGACCGCGAGCGATCTTTCCTTCGTCTCCCTTGTCCTATCATATCTCCTTAAACACACACTTACACTAACATGCACTACACTACCACATACGCCGGGAGACTATATATATATATATATATATATATATATATATATATATATAGAGAGAGAGAGAGAGAGAGAGAGAAAGAGAGAGAGAGAGATATTTGGGAAACAAAGCGATAAGTCATGGACAAATATGGAAAATTTATCAGGAAATATTTATGATTACATGATTAATAACATATCCGATGATTTGAGGGAGAGCAATATATTTCACACCATCGAAGTGCATAAAATGACTTGTTCCCATAAAAGTAAAACATAAAGTGACTGAAAAATTTCTTGTAATTATATTGAAAAACTACAATAGACAAATTTCTTTGATTTCATTTAGAATGTTGAGCAATAAACATACCCACATGTATTTGTAATAAAGAATCCAGCTCGATATATTTCCAAATTTTGGATAGCAGGTTTGAAATTCCGATCATTTCATATGGTGAATAGCGTCGACGAAAGGTATACTTACAGTACAGCCATTTGTATTGTATCTAAAACAACTAACGCTCTCTCATATCAATTACCAACTCCTTGACCAGCCCTGAAAACATCACAAAAAGTAACTCCGGCTCATAGATTCACAACAATAAATATCGCAGACGTGTACCGAATTTTGCAACGAGCCCGCCGCGGCTGGCAAAAGGTTGAACTCGGTCGCGCTCGGCGACTGTATCACCGTGCGCCGTCACTCACCCGCGGAGGAATTTAAAGACGCAAAACGGACAGTGCTGCGGCACCGCCCCCCGGCGGCGGCGGCGGCTCGGAAAGCTGCGCGAAGGAGATCGTGCTCCAGACATGACCTCGCTGGATCCGAAGCCCGAGGGGAGGGCTCAATATAGGAAGGAATGCCGCCACACATAATACGGAACCCGCTGCCTTTTGTACCGCGCGGCGAGTGGAGCCGGGGGATCTGGACGATGGAGAGGAGGAAGAGTAAGAGGTGATGGTGAAGGGGGAGGACGGGGAAGTAATGCGAGGAGATACGGTTCTTCTGATGGATTCAATTGCGGTGTAATGGTTGCGGTAGTGCCACGAGCAGATTACGTGCGGTCGAACTGGAATGGAGCTCGACTCGTCCGGAGCCAGATTCAGGCAGGGAAGGTTTGTAGGTTGCAAAATGTGATACTTGCAAATTATTCATGGTTGCAAGGATTTACTATTCCTAATGGTAAAGCGCACGTCTGTGTAAAGGAATATGCAATATGCGGATGAAGACCAACGGGAGAAGGTGAAACATGACAAACGACAGATGGTGATTTAGTTCATCCTGGATTTTATTGATAAGAAAATATGGCAGAAGGTGAATGTTTCAATATTTCGATGAACAGATGATAATGATCATGATGGAAGTAATGAGTATAAAACAAAACTGAACTGAAAAACATAGCATGACCCAACACTCCTGTCGGATATACACGTTTTCCATCAACAGCTGTTTAGCTGGTGTCGCAAATCCTGCCTCCAAATTCAGTGGAACCTCCGAGTCTACCACCCCAAGTCTATCCGCCAGTCCACAAGTCAACTAATCTCCCAATCCCCAGTCAGTTGCACTCTCGCAACTCCAAACTAAGGCAGACGGTTATTGCTGATGTACAACGGTATTACCTGTCGAGAACCGAAAAACGACACTGGAACATTCAGAACGACCACACGGTGGAACGTGAACTGATATGACGAGAGCGGCTCTTATACAGGACATGTGGCATATATGGCAGGACGCGGTAGGAGTGGAAGCGGGAGAGTGGATACGGGGAGAGAGTCGGGGCCTGTGGAGCGGGGATGGAGGCGGGGGCTTGGGTGCAGAAGGTGATGCTGGCGTAGGCGGAGATGGAAGCGAAGGACGGGCTGTCGGAGGTGCGGTCGGTGGCGGAGACTGAAGTGTAGAGGGCGGGAGTGATGCGGTGACGGAGGTGGGGGAGAGGTATGAGCGGATGTGGAAACGGAGGCCAGGGCGAAGACGATGGTGGTGGTGGGGAAGGTGGGTAAAGTGTGGGCGGTGGGAGCAGTTGCGGTGTCGGAGGCGAGGGCAGGGGTACGAGCACGGGTGGAGATGTAGTCCTGAATGGAGGAAGTGATAGGGGTGGTGGCGAAGTATAGGCAGTGGGAGAGGATGCGGGGAAGGTGACGGGGACGGAGGTGGGCGTGAGCTGGGTGGAAGACGTGATGAGGACGGGTGATGCCGGGCTGGCGGAGGCGGAATTGGGGACGGTAGCGATGGCTGAAATGTACGCGGTGGGGGCGGATGCAGGGGGCTGAGGTGGGGGTGGAAGCCAAGGAGATGGTGGCGGAGGGGGAGGTGGGGTCGGTGGCGGAGGCTGAAGTGCAGGGGACGGGATTGGGAGCGGGGGTGGGGGCGGGGGCCCCGCGGCGGCCCGTGACCGGCACTCTCCGCGCTGACAAGAGATCAAAGAAGTGCAGCCACTCGCGCGCCAGGCCTGCCAACCGTCGGAGCGTGCCGCGCGCCTTCCTTGCCTCGGTTTCAATGACCGTGTCGATACCGCAGATAACATAACTCCGACTGTAATATCTGTCTTTCAGCACGTCCGGGCCCCAAACTGCGGCCCCCTGGTCTCTCCTGCCGATGCAGGGCTTTGTCGGCGTGTTTCAATATAATTAAGAATGAACGACATGTTGTGCACGTCACTGCGAGATGCTTGATGATGATTGGTTGTCGCTCGCTCGCTATACATTTGTTTCATGACGCAGCACGATCTTGCTATTGTTCCCTCTGTTCTTTTCGGGACCTCCCTTTTTTCCTGTTTAAGTTTTTTTTCGTCGTCTCTTTCGTCTTTCTAACTGTCTATAGAGACGCTGTGTGTGTCGGAGCGACTTGTTCGTCGTGTCTGGCGAGGCGGACGAGTAAAAGGGGACGTCCTGAGAAGAACTGATGAAACGGGCATTGTTTCTTTGAAATATCAGGGAGACCCCGCACTTTATCTGGGAATGGCTTGAGACAATATTTACAGTCAAGCTTGGTTATAAAGTTAATGAACTTTTGGTTCCGGAAATTGGCAACCCCGGCGTGTACCCGGTTTCGTTTTGTTGAGCTGCGTCCGTAGTTTTGGAATGGGGTTGGAACGAATTTCGTGAAAATCATTTGTGAACTCGAACGAAAATGTATTTGACACACATCTGATGTAGAAAATTAATGAACTTAATTTATCTTTATTTCATGGGAAAGCGAAACATGATACCGTTATGGAACATCAATTCAATTGATTCGCTTGAATTTAAGATAAAAAGTATTCGAAAGCATGGAATATTTACTTAAGAAATGTTATTCTTAAGCAATCAGTAGGTGGATAAATGATCTGTGATACTTTTAACATTTTCCTTGCCTTTTTAAAAAAGTCAGTATTTAATACACTCTACCCAACACAGGCTTCTGATCCTATTATAAAGAATGTGACGCATAGTACCATCGAAACTCATTTAATGCATAGTACCATCCACCTCCGTGCCTCATCGTTTACACTCTCATCAAACCAGTAGTGTAAGTACGAACATTTCACACCAGAGACCCAGTTTGACTCTGTCGCCAAGAGAGATACGCGCCAACATGACCCCGAGTTAGTATGTTGTTGTCTAACGCCCCAGAGACCTTGTCAATTAGCTTATCCTCGACATGGGTTAAATTGTTGGTCATTGCCTAAGTTTTCTCTTCATAGGTGCCCAGAACTTCCAATCTGAGTTCTATATTTACCACTATTCAACATTCGCAGTCAATGCAACCGCTACTTTCGACGTGTTCCTTGACAGAGAGTATGCGGGATCAGATTAGTAGAATATAATATTGTCGAGCATTTACACAGGATCCTGCTATATGCCCCAAACTTGAAATGATACATTGATTTTTGGTGATCTACAACCGGGGTCGAACTCCCGAACTCTGATTTTGGAAGCTAGTATATTAACTTTCAAACCACTGGGATTGGTTGAACCCTAATTGTGTTAATGGCAAATTTTGTGACATATGACCCCTACCTAGTAGAAATCTGACATCGACAGCAAACTATCGATTTTCAAAATTAAAAAAAAATATCGTTTTTAATAACATGTATCGCCGAAAAGTCACCTAAGTACTCGACTAATTCCAAGGATCATGATTAGTTACCATTTTTCTAGCTGAGGACAACGATATCCTTATTATCAGAAAGTGACACTTATAGAATGTAGAATTTCCTTCTCCTTTTCGTCACTTTAGTAAGAAATTCTGTAGAATTCATATACGAAAATACGAAAAATTTTATTGATTGATGATGGTATTTTTTCATCAATAATTAAAACATCGACATCGTCGAATATCGATTTAAAAAAATCATCGGCTCTAATGAATCGATGTTTCGAATAAAAACGATTGAAAAAAAGAATAAAAGAAAAAAAGAGAAAAATAAAAAAGAGAAAAATAAAAAAGAGAAAAATAAAAAAGAGAAAAAGAAAAAAGAAAAAAGAAAAAGAGAAAAAGAAAAAAGAGAAAAAGAAAAAAGAGAAAAAGAAAAAAGAGAAAAAGAAAAAAGAGAAAAAGAAAAAAGAGAAAAAGAAAAAAGAGAAAAAGAAAAAAGAGAAAAAGAAAAAAGAGAAAAAGAAAAAAGAGAAAAAGAGAAAAGAGAAAAAGAGAAAAAGAAAAAAGAGAAAAAGAAAAAAGAGAAAAAGAAAAAAGAGAAAAAGAAAAAAGAGAAAAAGAAAAAAGAGAAAAAGAAAAAAGAGAAAAAGAAAAAAGAGAAAAAGAAAAAAGAAAGAAGAAAAGAGAAAAGAAAAAGAAAAGAGAAAAAGGGGGGGAAAAGATAAGATCACAGATAAGAAAACATCCACAACGATGTCGCGTCCCTACAATCGACTGCACACGCCTCCGAATCCGCGGGGCGGCGGGGCGGCGGGGCGGCGTGAGGGCGGCGGCGTTGGGAAGGATCTGAGGAGCGCGGCGCGGCGTGCGGAGGTTGCGCAACGGGCTCTGGGTGGTCGCTCAGAGCAGGTCGCGCGTGTCGTAACCGTTCATCTCCGCTCCCCGCTAATACGCGACGCTCCGTCAAACCGCTCACCTCGCGCGACTTGTCCGCTCGCCAAAATTCGGACGGCCAGCCCAGCCACTCGGCGAAGGTTAATCCAGGGCAGGGGATGTAAGTTTTTTTTCTGAATCTTTCTGTACGTTTTTCATGGTGCTGAATCCGAGTTTCAATTTTGCCACCTCGTGAACGGTAAGCGTTCCGAGAACAGTTAAAAAAAATCAGTGTTCGATTATAAATTGAAAAGCCCTCTTAAGAAAATTCTAATAAAAAAAACAATATTTGCATTACATTTGCTCCGAATGATTTCTATATACTTTCCATCATTCAGCTTCTTAATAGATTTAGACCTGTAGCTATTACCTGATATCTGTGCTCTCTGCAAAAAATTGTGCGTTGTTGTTTGTTTGTTTTTCAAAATAAGTTTTGAGAAAATGATTTTTTTTAAATCTACTATTATATTAGGTTTTCTAAAATCCGTCTTAGCAAAAGATCTACTTGTGTAGTGTAATGAGCCATTGTAATCAAAGGTTGGTAGAGCTCTCTTTGTACTCCGACATAGACGTGTTTTTTCAGAAAAGAATTACTCAGTGGAAAAGTGGGCTAGAACTTAAATCTTTATAATAACAAATAGATTTACCTTTTTTACATAAACCTATGACAAAATCCCATTTTTGTACAAGACGTCCTGTACGTAGATATGATATATTGAAGACAAGAATTGTTTACAGCTTACAAATTCAACATGCACTACATGTTGTCTTAAATTTCGTTGTCTTTAATTTAATATGTATCTCATCAACTTGAATGTATTTCAATATAACTTCCCACCTTTGACTCTACATTCTTTTATGATCCTCAGTTTCTAAGCCTCTTTGAATATACCTGAGACGAATGGTTAGTTGAATGGGTTATGTTGAGATAATGATATAGATACATCATTGAATAATGCAGTAATGGTGGAGAGGGAGGGGCGCAGGGGAAACGGAAAAAACCTGAGTGAAACTGGACTGAACCCGATTTACCCATCTCCAATTCCACACAGATAGACTAGGATTTTACAAGTTCCTACAGCTGGAAATAACGATCTGACGCGCATAGTTGTGGTACGGGCCACCCCCATTACTTTACTAGTGAAAATTTAACCGTAAATAGTAGGAAAATCACGGGATCGGTCAATGAATGGATTACACTAGTTTGCCAACGTTTCGGAATATTTTATTCCATATTTTTGGAATAAAATATTCCGAAACGTTGGCAAACTCGTGTAATCCATTAATTGACCGATCCCGTGATTTTCCTACTACTTATTAACGGTCGTGATTTCTACAATGGTTAACCGTAAATGTCTGGCGAAATAATATTCTTTATTTAGGCTAGGTAATCATCCTAAAAACCCCTCGGGTGACAACCGCATTTCACTAGCCGCCGGTAATCTCTTGGCTGCTTTCAAAAAGTCTCGATCCCTTTATCCATCGCCCTCGGACTGTCTTACATATAGTGGTATTTTGAAACAATGACTGGCCGCTGGCCAGTGATGACTGCCGCATGGTTTATGGACTCGACAGAGCTCTCCACGCAGGAATGCTGGGCACTAATGCCACAGAACTTTCGAACAGTTTTAGCCAGGACAGCGAATCAAGAGGGCGAACGGATTGAAGACACAGGAATTCGTCGTCCTGTTCTTGCCACTCTGAAACTGCCTCGCTTTCGGAACGGCATGGAAAGCACGATATCTTTTTATATGAAAATGTGTAAATTATTTGATTATGTAGTTGAAGGATTGTTCCTTTGATGTAGTTATATTGTGGTTGGTAATAAAAGGGTGTTTTGGATTTGTATGAAAATGATATTTAAATATTTGCTAGTGGCTATACAAAATATTCCTGGTAAAGTTTGTGCTCATAGGAATGAAATTAGATTATTATTTTATTTTGTTTTGTTTTTATTTCATAATATCCATGGCAGTTTAATAAATTAATCTTACAGAAAAATATTTTTTCGATATTGAGTGAAATAGCCTTTGCATGTTCATCCTAAAACTTATCTAATAGCTTTACTAATTTCCAATGAGCGCAGAAAGTGACAGAAAAGTATTCAGAATGCGGCCGTGTGAGAGGTGTCTGATTTCATTAGATACCAAGGACGCAGAGAAAATCAAAAACGGTGAAACAGTTCCGGTTTTGACTGAAGAATACAAATATTCCATTGTGTAACTCCATGAAATCTCATACCACGCGTACTGAAAGATCCTACTCAGTGTGTCATTGCTTACAACACGACTGACGTCATGCGACAACAAAACTTCAAGGAAGAAGCAGCACCCCATTAAATATTTGCTATTTACGTTTTGCTTTTGCAGTAACTTTTGTATATTCTTGGTGAGTAAAGAATTGTCTATTTGCGCTAATTGTTTAGAAAAAAAATTAAAAATTGCAATAAACCTTCCCTTTGAGAGGGGACACGCCCCCATTCCCCTCCTCCTGGATGCACCCTTGGAGATCAATGTAATCATCCAGATTACATTGACACTAAAAATATGTTTCGCGGTTGCTTTTCATTGTAGAGTTACCAAACGTGTGAATGAGTCGCTCTCACACTCATCGACAGGGCTTTCATGACCTATTTCCGGCGGCGGCGACATTTTTCACCTATTTTAATGGCGTGCGTCGTCGCGTCTTTTCCGAAGACCCGTCGCGCCGTCGCGACCGCGGAACGGGAAGGTTGGCACGCCTGTCGGCGCGCGCGACAGCTGCGCGCCGCCGCAGCGAACGTCCGTCCGTCATTCCGTCAGTCTGTCACCGTCTGCTCGTCACCCGCGCCTAAGTACGCGCGTAAACAGAGTTCAGTGCACGGTGGGCCCGTTCTTGGATCTCTTCGGACGAAAATTGTCGTTTTTTATTCAAAATAAATTAAAATACTCTTCTCGGAGAGAAGCAGTTTTTTTTTTCAATGTATACTGCCCTGCCTAGGAGGGGGTCCATGCCCACGTGGGATCTTAATGGCTAATAATAATAATAATAATAATAATAATAATAATAATAATAATAATAATAATAATAATAATAATAATAATAATAATAATAATAATAATAATAATAGATTCTATCGCTAGTGAGTGGTTTCTGAGTGGTTTTCATATATTTCCCAGCGCGGTAACGATCATTCGGTCATTTGTTCCATGCATGTGTATTGCATGTTGTAGCCAGGAGCTGGCGGGAGTTACTTCCCCTTGGCAAGAGATCCGGTGCCGACTTACACGACATATTGCAAAATGTTTACCCTCAGAATACCTCCCTTCAGCGGGGCCCCAGCCGGGGTAAGCTCTAAGCTCCCGACTGGTCTCTCGATATAGCTGGTAGTGCAGGGCAGTGCAAAGTGTAAGTAGATATGTGTGTAAAGTGATGTGTTAGAACGAGAAGGTGAAGTTCTCGCCCGGTCCTTTTCCCATTCATTTGTTTTCCACTGCTCCGGCATTCACCTACTATTGATTGGAGAACCATCGAAAACTACCGAGAAAGAGCTGAATAACCGTTCTCTGTATTTGACTGCCAACTTTCGGCTACTGTTATCACCTCTAAGAATGTCAGTTTGAGGATCCTAGCCTAAAGAGCACCTATTTTCAATAGTTGCGTAAGTATCTCTTTGTAGAAAAGTTGATTTCTCTCGGATCTTTTCAAATCGATGGTGTACATACTGTCTTAGTGGTACATTCATTTATTTTCTTTAGAGATTGATTTCTACACGGAAATACGTAACCCAACAATCGATTTGTAGAGACAATGTGACACATTTACACATAAATGACGTGTTCAGTAATTCCACTACAATTACACAGCAAACAGCCAAATTATATATCATTGAAATTGCTTCGGCCACATGTTGGTTTTTCAAATTATCTACTTCAAGTACCTACCACGAATTATCGAATGACGTAAATTATTCTAATTTCTCACATTTCCGAGGACTCGTATGTCATTTCTATCAGAAAAGAGATTAGAGGGTAACGCAAACCTTAAAAAAGCAATGTTGTGTAAGCTGTATTACGTGTAGTCTTACGAATGACATTCGAGATGTATCTAAACTTGTAACATTTACGTGGGTTATTCAGTTTCCCAAGAAAAATAGAAATTCAATATGAATTAAAGTACATCCACTAACAAGAGAATGTATCACTTATTTCCAAGTCGACTGAAAAATTGCAGGCATGAAACCGTGTACGTACAGTCGCCTAAGAATCGAAAGCTGGATGCAGGTCGGGTGGAAGTAGAGAAACCGAAATCTATAAGTAAGAAATATGCCGTAATCGTTTTCTTAGTGAAGCGTCTCGGATCTAATTATATTAGATTCAGTCCGAACGTATTTTATTGTTTGTACTGGTCCATCTGTCTTTTATCACTCTTTCGTATACCAAAATCTATCGTTACAGTTTACAACCGTTTTGCTTGCTATCGAAGACGACTCTTGAAACCGTTCAATGTCTTCATATGTCTACACTTGTGTTCGGAAAACATAGCTATCGTTACTGCGGCTTTGGGAACACCGTGGAACATAGTGTAAGACCGGCTGATATAAAAAGAAACACTTATTGTTATTGTCTAACGCGTATATGGCATTATATTACCACCTGACGCTACTAACTACTTTTTGACCCACATATTTTTTGCCGTCAGAGACAGACACAAAACTCATATTATCCATTACTTGCTTCGTTTCCTGGCTAAGAGTATAAGGGATATGTTTTGAATGGAAGTTGCTCCCGAATTTAATTTTACAGCGCTTTTATCCAGGTCTCTTGAATGTGTAGCAAATTTCACGTAATACTGAAGATTTTCATTCTAAAACCCATCGCCCCTGACCCAGTAAACCTATGACATCCAGATCGAAAATGTCAAAACAGCAAAAACAGCATTAGATAGTAACGTAGGACTTTTATTGTTTTCACTATAATATCTGACGACGTATTCCCATCGTAAGAATTCAACCGTGTAGAAAGCTTTCTTCGGCAGCAGTGCAGTACTACTATTAAGAAGCAAATATGATTAAGGATTTTTTTAAATTTATTTCTTCCCGTTCGATTTTCGTCTTTCGGGGATTTTCACGGGTACAATATTACATACAATGAATTTATTTGACCATCCTCAGGCAAATGCGGGTCTCGGTGTAACCCTTCACTATTTTTAAAATTTCATATTTGTAAAACTTGACTAAGGAAAGTTTGCATTTATTGTTTAGAAGTGGAGAGGTGTGTTTTGTAGGAAATTGTGGCGAATGATTTTTATGAATTAGCGAGGACGAAAGAGGTCTTTGAGGAATCTGGATCTAATGCGTGAAGTATGATGAGCGTTTTGACCGATATTGAATATTGGAGTGTTGGGACATGCTGGGAGGAGTGAGTAATATTTTTGAGAGGTTTGTGAGATGAATTCTGAGAGGAGAGGTATTTAAAGCTCTCGGTGTATTTGTGAGTTTGAAATGAACCAGGGGGTTTTCAAGGTTCGTCTTAGATATTTGCAGGATTTAAGGACTGAACTGCCTGTTTCATAAATTGCGCAAAAGGAATGTCGCGTTTTGCCCCAAGAGTCCTTCGGATCTGGACACAGCGCAACGCAGCGGGTGGCGCGGAGCGGCGTGGCGGGGAGTGCAGGTCGTTTGCGCTCAGGGGCCCGCCCGCCGCCGCCGCCGGCCCCAAAAATACGGCGATAAGTATGTGGGCGCTGTCAGCAGCACGTCTCCCGCGCGGCCTCGCATTCATCATTTTTACGACGCCGGATTCCTCGAAACGCGCTGTCCGCCGCCGCCCGCCTCGGCCGCCACAACCGGCGCGCCGCTCGCCTCATGAACGTCTGCGCGGCCCGCGGCCTGGGCGCGATAACGGCCCCTGGACGGACACAAGACGCACAGGTCCATTCTTCTTCCAATGAAAATTTGGCTTCCGACAGCCTAAGACACGTTATTTTACGTATTATTATTACCATTATTATTACCACTATTAATACCATTATTATTATTATTATTATTATTATTATTATTATTATTATTATTATTACCATTATTATTACCATTATTATTACCATTATTATTACCATTATTATTACCACTTATTATTATTTCCATTATTATTACCGTTATTATTATTATTATTACGACTTTTTTACTTGTCCCTCGCGAGGGGGGGGGAGACGCTCACCTGTCGTAGTCATTTCGGCTAGGCACACTCGTACGACTCCAGCGAGCAAGTACTGTTGATGGATTCTGTTGGTTTAATCAACGTCTTCTCCCAGAAACTTTCTTCTTCTTCTTCTTCTTCTTCTTCTTCTTCTTCTTCTTCTTCTGATTATTATTATTATTATTATTATTATTATTATTCGGAAAGTAATATTATTCCATTATCAAAGTGTATTTTCCATCTTGATCATTCATATTAACCTGGGAGATAAATATATCGTTAGAAATTGGATGTACCACGTACTAAGTATGTGGGCGCTGTTACATACTAAGTATGTTTGGCATCTTTATCAACTTTTCAAAAATGTTATTCTTGAGAACTTCTTAATAAAAAAACAAAACAATTGTATTGCGTTAGTAGTAATCGGCACTTGGTTGCCGTCAATGCGCTTGCCTGGAATCCACCGTTATAACAGTGCTGACATACTAATCGCAATGCTGATATAGACGTTAGTCGTCCGAGTTCATTTATTAGTTGTTTTATGTCATTCACTTATTTGTTTTAATCGGAGAATAGATCAAAAGCATACGAAATATGGGGAGGGGGGTAGATGATTGTTAAACACTTGGATGTTTTGCTTTTCATTTTCGAACCTCTTCCTAGATTGACTTGCGAACTTCGTGTTTCTTCTTCAGTCACGTCTCTTCACCGCGTTGTCCCTACCAGACCATATTCCCGTTGCTGGAGACCGGAAATTAGATGCAGTGACGGAGCGTCCCGCCGATTACACGCCAGCTTGACGGATTTCTTCTTTGTGTGAAATTCACGGAAGCCGCATGTATGTGTGTGAGAGAGCGTCACTTCTTTTATCGGTCTTGTTTTCTGAGACAGATAAGGGAATCGAATCGAAAGGGAAGACACTAATCATGATTCCGGTTTTCGAAACGGAAGTCGCACTATCGGGGTCGAGTTGATGTTTCTCTCGGTCGGGGAGGCGTGTTGGATAGGTACGTGCCACGCATCATAAAAAATACGAAATCCTATCAGGATAAGATTCCGCCTGTTCTAGAGGTGACTTCATAATGTCTGATACTGAACAGAAGCGAAATAATATAGTTAGTTACTTAAGCTCTTAACTATCAGGAAGAGTCTCAATCAGAATTCCGTGAAGTAATCAATACAACTAACGGTGGAGTTGTTGATCATGTTCGTGTCATTTTCAACATTGATATATGGAACTGGAGACATTGTTGTCGGTAATTGCCAAGTTTCAACGCCCCAAAGCGGGCTAGTTATGTTCCTTCTCTCTTGTAAATCTCTTTTGTAAGTTCTGTTTATGAAATAGCCTAGAAAAAGTAAAAATATTACTCTTTGTAATTTAATTACGTCGTTGCTCTGAGATGTCACTTTACCAGTAGTATGTAAAAATAGATTCTCCCTTCTGCATCAGCACGTTTGATGGTTCACTATTTATTCAGTAGCAGATCTCTTCCTCACTTTTCATTCTCTCATAAAGCACGTGGATTTTAAAGGACCATAGAGAACAAACTGACTATCTAACCTTAATTAAAAGATCAAAAGAATTATCATGAATTTTCTGTATGCAAATGAAATAAAAGTATGAGCAGTATATGTGCAGCGGACACGAATAACAAGAGAAATGTCATCTGTTTCGTGTCATCTGACTTTGCCGTAAAAGACCGTTGGATCCTGTCACAACTTACTTGAGCTGACAACTTGAACTTTGGTCGAAACATTTCCTGTGACACATCCATTGCAGTTTAACTATTTCGTTTTTATTCAGTGCGACGGACAAAAAGAGAAAAAAAAAACAACTTTTATTATATTAGATAATAAACAAAATTATTATAACGGAGATGATAAAGAATGTGTCTCTGTTGTTCATAACTTGTCACAAATTCACGAAACCATTTGAGTGCATAAACAAATAACCGAAGGAAGCTAACATGAAAAGAACTCGTGACACATATCGTGCAATTGATGGCTCGGTAAAAAATGTGTTCCGTCCTCCAATGACATCCTTGTACCCGCATGCATTGGGAAATTGAACTGTCGAAGTATACTGCTTTTTTATGTCACACGCGACATTTACGATCGAAGTGAAGTGGTGCTTTTTTGTTTTTTTCTTCACGGGGAAGACGACTACAGATGCTCACAATGCTTTTCAGCTGTTCTCAAATAATCACTGTTCGTCCACTGTTTGTCGTCTTGAAATTCGATATTCTGGCGTCAAAGGGCTGACTGCATTGTGACTCACTTCTTTGCAAACCGGACGTTAATGTTTCATGTAATGGTATGTTTCAAAGCGAAACATTGAAGAAAACATAACCAACTTTAGCAACTTCAAGAACGTAAGCGAATGAAGAGAACGAAAAGCGATTTAAGAAAACATTTCCAAGGTTTCAGATACTTAAAGAAACGAGTCAAATAAATATTAAGTTTATATTTTTATTTATTGTATCCTAATTTCATACATTTTTATACGTAATGAATAAGACTGCCAAGCTTACACAATTGTTACAGGTTTTGTTCAAGGCATAGAAATATGTTCAAGAGCTGATAATGATGGATGCTATTCATTTGTCTCATGAGATTGAACTATCCGTATAAAATCACTTTCAAACATTCATCATCAAATTATATTCAATCTATAACAACATACTAATGCAATGTGTTCTCCCTTCCTCTCTGCTCTCTCTCGCTCTTTGTTTCTCACTCTCTTCTTTCTCTTTCTCATTCTCTTCTTTCTCTCTCATTCTCTTCTCTCTCTTTCTCTCTCTGACATAATTTCATTAATTTCGTAACGCAGATATATTATAAATGCACGAACAAGCGAAACATTTTTATCAAACAAATTTTCATCTGTTAAGAAAGAATTTTTTTGTAAGCATTAGAACGCAAATTCTTCATCGAGAAAGGACTTTCGTTTCACTTTTCGTACAACAATCATTCAACCAAGTAAAATGCTCACTTCATGCTCAGTCGCCATTTCTTCACAGCCCACACGACAAGACCAGTGATAACGCATGAGAGTAACCGTGCTTCCAGATAATGCCATAACCCACATAATTTCCATATCGATACGCCATCATTCTGCTCGTTCGCGTTGTGGCGTGCCCGAGTTCTAGCCCACTTCTCCTCATTTCACCGTTTGCTTCTGACGTAATAGGCTGATAAATTAGATCCGATAGCGAGAAATCATGTTAATGGGCTCGTTTCTTATTCTCGAAGATCGCGAAATGTGATTTCGATTTATTACATCACGTTGGCCCGCAAGTAATTTCGCTTCATTGATGCGAATTGATGACCGTTTGCGTACCCGCACAGTTAGCCCTCGTGTTCCACATTTGACCTATCGGAAGATCTACGTTTGAGATCTCCGAGTTGTGGTATGAATTGATTGTGATGTGTGCGGTATTCGAGAAGAATTTTTATTTTTGTTCCGAAGGCATAATAATATTACCCTTAAACTAATAGAATAATAATAGCTGTTCGTCAATATGAAAAACCTCAATAATTCTAATTTTTGCTTTCTAATTTGCTTAATAAATTTATTGTATCATGAAAACATAATTATTTGAGCCTGCTTGAAAATAAGGAAAAAAACAACACGGGAATCAATCTTTTTTCTAGAGACGTAAAGGATGGTCAAAATTTGCATTTTTTATTCTCTGTGACAAAAGCATGATAGTTCATAGATAAGCACACTAATAGGAGTTGTTTGAAGCCCCGAATTGGATTGTCGTTAACGGCTTTGGAACTTTGTTGATGTTTCTAAAATTTGACATGAAGACACTTTTCCGAAATTATCAGAGAACTCTTCTTATATTTTGTGAACATTCTGTATCTTTCTAGTTCCCTCATACATTGGAATAATCGCCTCATGCATAAACAGCACAAAAGAATTCTTTGAAATAATGTATCCTAAAATTTTATCTGCAATTCATTGAAGAAAGGCCCTTCCCATACCGAGTTTGCAGCTAGTGCTTGCTTGCTTAGGAAAGTAATATTCCTTTGGCGGGGAGGGTCATACACCTTTGGGCGAATGCCTCTTCTCGTTTTATAATGTTTGCCTACTTGACTTTGCTCCTTGCCCTGCCTTGATCGTCTCAGGGAGTCCCGAGGGACGTTTACGCATTGCCAAGGAATCGACATATTATCTTTCACTGAGACGTTATAAGCGAGGGAAATGTTGAGAACAGCTGCAAAACGCAGTTTCGTGAAAAGCTTGTTTCTCGAAGATGTGCTAGTTCTTCAGGATGCAGTTCTCTGACTGTGTCTATAAAAACATTTAAAAAACATACATCCACGAACTGTTCCTGAATGTTTTACCGAATTTGAAAAAAATGTTTGTAATTTTATAAGAAAAGTGTATTATCTTAAACAACATTCATATACCGAAGATTATAATTTCTGTTTTCAACTCTTGTAAAGATCGCTTGCAGATTCACTCTAATGTAAACATACAGAAAGTACGTATAAAAGACCGTAAGTAGTTATAAAATACGAGATCAACAACTTGTGAGAGGTCGAAGTAACTTGGTGAAAATACATGGATTTGTAATGCCCTCTTTCTCCCGGCATACATTCTACATTGATCGCTGCTAAAAGTTAACTATAATCGCCGTTCGCTTCTGCAGCACATTGCCACGCCCCTGCCGTTCGTATCGCATTTGTCTACCCCTGGCGTTTGCTTCTTCCCTTTGCCCCACCTCAGCTGGCCGCGATCCGCGCAGTTTATAGTAATAATAAAGTGCGCTATCTAATTGCGTATAGGTG
The DNA here is from genome assembly GCA_011170035.1 of Teleogryllus occipitalis. Taxonomy (NCBI): domain Eukaryota; kingdom Metazoa; phylum Arthropoda; class Insecta; order Orthoptera; family Gryllidae; genus Teleogryllus; species Teleogryllus occipitalis. The sequence goes on along the minus strand of BLKR01000948.1, from coordinate 30,210 downwards.
ATGTGGATGTGTATCGAATGTACGTCGTATATCAGTCGTTGGATGAGATCCAGACGGCAGACTAACAGCGGGAGGGAACACTGGCTTGCCTACCGGCGGTTGCCGCCCCCTCCCGTTTCCACGCTCTGGCACCCGCCCGCACCGTCGTAGCTCCTTCCCCACCCGCCCCCTCCCCCACCCGCCCCCTCCACTGCCCGCCCCTCCCCAACCCGCCTCCTCCCCCAACCCGCCCCTTCCGCACCCTCCCCCTCCCCCACCCGCCCCTCCCCCACCGAACCCCTCCTTCCGCCTGCTTGCCCAACGGCTCCTCACCGCGTCTCCATCCACTCAGCTTGTCTACCACTCTTCACGCCATCCCATTCCAACACAGCTCTCCCCACTGGAACCGCCTCTTCCCACCTCGCCTCGCCACCCTCAACCTGCCCCAATTTGTTCGGCCTTTCTCTCCCTTGACCCTCTCTCCCGTGCCCCACCCCAGCCCTCCCCCAACCCAACCCAACCCAGCCCAGCCCGGCTTCCACCCCACCCTGCTTTACATCTTCGTCCTGCCCACCTGTCCACCCACCCACCTCTCCCTGCCCGTATCCATTCGCTCTCCTCTTTTCACACATCCCCCGTCGCTCGTCATTTCCTTCTATTGCCCCCCGTCCTTCTCCCCTCCCCCCTGCCGAGCGCTCACCGACCACCGGGCGCCCCGCCGCCCACCAACACCCACCAGCGCCCACCACCGCTCCGTCCGCCTCCGCCGCAGCAACAGCTACAGCAGCCTGCCGCGCGCTTGTTATGTTGATGCAGTGCGCGGCAGCCCCAGAATTATGGCGCTAGTTGATCACAGAACAGCCAAGATGTCATTGGGCCGCGCGAGATTTATGTCCACGGCGCGCTTTCCCGCGCTTTATCGCCCCCTAAAGGCCGCGAAAGTATGCGCGCGACAAATGACGGGCGGCGGTTGGACCGCTGTAAAACGGGGAACCTACAGTTCACAGTCTTGCATGTTCGTCCCCGCCCCTCCTACTTGTACTGCTGACATCACATAGGCGAGTTATGTTTAGGAGCTCGGGCAGGAGAGGGACTAACTGATTGCAGACCATCCATGTTCGCATTTTTGCTGGCTTCAGTACTCAATGCAACGAAGTTTCTTTTGTCAGTTTTGGCACATTATGCGTGGCACGGATAGTGGCAATTGTGCGCGGCACAGTCGGGTAGAGGGAAGGCAGGAGTATCACCGCCAAGTAGGGAATGTACGAACGATAGCGAGTTAATTCGCCCCTAAAAGGATTTTGTCAGTCTAACGTTCCTGCGATCGTGACATGAAAAGTGGTTGGTGTTGGGGGACGAACAGGGAAGCCTGTGGAAGTGCTCTGTGAAACAAAAATTTGCTACGGCATAATGGGATGCTTTTTCTCTCACCCTCTACGCCATCGATTTATGTGTGATTAGAAGGCGATCCATGTCTCTGACTCCGATGGCGCTATGCCCTAAGCTGTGTCCTGGTCCGATATCCGCGTACTCGCAGTACGAATACTGTCGAGATCATGGGGGATGGTCCATATGAGACAACGTATGTATCACTGAACAATGTCATTAGAATGGGAGTACAATAGGAATGGGTTGAGATGGAATAAGATGGACGTAGGATGGGAAAAGAATACTCATGTGAGGCTGTGGCCGGATGTTTAAGATAATGCTTCGGCATCTGCAAGGAATTGATCGAAAGAAACTACAGAAATTATGGATCTTCATAGAATTCTCATTTTGTCAGAGGCATGGTTCGATCCAAAAATTGTGTGTCGAAAATCCGCCTCAGTTGAAACCTAGGACCACCATTTCTACGAAGATTGAGCTTCGGTGACTTTTGGAATATATTGGAATATCAAAAGGAAATCTCATATGAGTGTATATGCGTAAAGTGCAACGAATCAACGTGTTATGAATTACACTCTTATTGCCATGAAAATGCCATGACAATTCTATCACGATTCCGTAATGGGAAATGAGCAATGTGTGAGTTTGAGATTATATCCACGTAGCAAACAGCGCCCTGGCAGTGACGGTCTTGCAGATTGGAGTATTGCCAAGGTTATGGGCAAGTGACACTATCGATTGACCTTCCTGAGTCGTGCTTCGCGTGCTGTATTGTTGGAGATGATTAGACAAAGGTCGACGAACGAAGTGGTGAGAGTCAAAAGGGGAGAAAAAGAAAGTGTCAGAGGTTGATGGTGATATACAGAACTTCTTAATAACAACTTCTCTCTTCTTCCACATTCAACATTCTCAACTAGACGGAAGAGCGGGCCTAATGTCCCCAGTCTCGCCACATAAATAAGGGCATTATTATTTTCTTCTTCACCATTATTGGATACATTCCGGTTTTAGTATTCCAGCATTATGAATTCAAAAGATGTTCTACACATCTTTGGCTGAACTGAAGTTTGTTCTTTCACATTGTAACATATAAGGAAAAAATTAAAAATATGCAGATTTATTCTCAATTTTTTTATTGTTTCCTCTTACAACCATTGTACTCTACTAAAGGACCAATGGTTGAATGCGAAATCACGAACAAACTTTCAAGCCGGGACAGTGTGTGTGCAGAAATACCGAGATTGACTATTTGTTTATTTTACAAAAATCACCACATTCAGTAGTTTTCGAAATAATTGAAATATTTCAAACACTCCAATGTCACCCACTGCGTTAGTTCAGAATGTGACATAGTGGTCGTACCCGTATTTGAATGACGGATTGCCCTCGAAAGTGGGTACCATTACCACAACCTCCACAACCATCACCATCAATATCACTATCACTCATTTGTACCATCATTACCACCCCTCTCGACGAGTATCTCCACTACTGCTGCTGCGTTATGTGTGAATGAGACGTAGTGGTTGTGGTTATATTAGAATGATGGATTGGCCTCGATGGTGGGTTAGTTGTGACTCCGGGCGCCACCACCACCTCCACCCCCTCCACGTCCACCACCTCCACCTCCATCACCTCCACATCAATCACCACAGCCACCATTGCCTCCACCATCACTACCATCACCACCATCCCCGCCACCACCACCACCACCACCACCACCACCACCACCACCACCACCACCACCACCACCACCACCACCACCACCACCACTAACTTCTGTACGGCCAGTGGCAGCCGCCTCGGTGCGCGGCCGTGTTGACTTTCGGAGGCCGCGAGTTCCTAATGATCAATTAGTCACGAGGCCCCTTAGCCAAGCGCAGCACGCGCGGCCCGGGCGCCGCCAGTGGATTTCCGGCCGCGACGCCAGCAGCGCCCTTCGGCGACG